>CM038610.1:5706702-5725417 GCA_021533255.1 Ceriops tagal | reverse complement strand
GGGGGGGTGAATCAGTATCACCACAATTTGCAATTCGAAGGTAAGTGAACAACTTCAACCTCTTCTTAAAAGCGAACTCTTTCTCAGACTCAACTAAGGTAGATCTATTGCTACCTACTAATCACATCTTTGCACCCTTTGCTGGTCACACGCGTCACGTATGCTTCTGGTTTGGCGTTTCACGTCCCACGTACGTTTCTGGTTTAAACGCCTTGCTGGTCACACGCCTTACCACCATTTCTGGTTTGCACTTATCCGTTTCACACCTCTGGACAGCTTGGTTTGCTCTCCTGGTGGTCTCCTCTTTCACGGTTTCTCCTCTCTACCCTTACAAATGGTGTGCTATCTTCTCTCTTACGTGAGTCACACAGTTTTCTCCAGCCGTCACACAGTTTCTCTTGCTGTCCAAGGTATCCATTGGTGTTATCTCTTTTTGCTGTGTGTTGTCTCCTTACCGTGCTGTCTCTTAGCTGTCCACCTTGTTTTGGCTGTCCACTCTTGGTTAGTCGTTCTCCTCCTTGTTGTCCACACCTATTTGGCCCTTCACCTCTGTGCTTGGCCGTGTAGGTTGATTGGCCAAATAGGGATTTCTCTTTTGCAAGGTTGTGTTTGCCGTTGGTTGCACTTGGTTTGCTGAGAGTTCTCCTTTGGTCGTGTAAGGTTGTTTGGCCAGTTGTCTCCTTAGACAGTTTCCCTCTTGTGTTGGCCGAATACCCTAGTTGTTTGGACGGTTTTCTCTCTTCTCTCTTCTCTCTTGTCGTGTACCACTCTTTGTGTTTTTGCCGTGTAGAGTTTTGTTGAGTGATCATCCCAACATTTTTGTGTTTTTCTGGTTGTCTTTTGTATTGGATGGACGCTTTGTGTTTTGGCCGGCTCTCTTTGGCTTTGAATGGTTTCTCTAGGTTTTGGCCAACTCCTTTTTATCGTCCACCCTAGTTTTGCCATGTTTTGCTTTGGCCGTCCACCCACTCTTGTCATCTTCCCTTTGTCTCCCTCTCAACCTCTTGATTTCTTTTTCAGCCCAGCCGTCTCTCCTCTTTCTCTCTCCCACGACCTTTGTTCTTCGTTCAGCCCGGCCGTCTCTTCTTTCTCTATTTTTGCCGACTGACTTTTGTTTAGCTATCCACCTTCAATAGTCTCGTATTCTCTCTCTTTTTCCCCTATTCTGCCGACTGACTCTCGTATTCTCTTGATACTCCACGCCTTGGGTCTTCTTGGTCTTCCTTGAATGGTTTGAGCATACTCACGTGGAAAACTGGGTGGATTTTTAAGTTTTTGGGCAAATCTAATTTGTAAGAGACCTTACCAACCTTCCCCAGGACTGAGTAAGGTCCCTCATACCTCCTTATTAGACCCTTATGGATAGAACAGAAAGCTTTGAATTGTTGGGGCAAGATTTTGACCATTACCTTGTCTCCAACAGCAAACTCAACTTATCGCCTTCTCTTATCTACCCATTTCTTCATCTTCTTAGCTGCCTTGTCAAGGTAGGAACGGGCTATGTCAGTTTGCTCTTTCCATGACTTGGCCATCTTTAGGGCTCCTAGGCTTCTGGTTGACGAATCTGTATCCACGCTGTGGGGTGTTAAAGGTTGCTACCCAGTCACCAATTCAAAGGGACTCCTCCTGGTTGCCTCGTCCTTTTGTAAATTGTAGGAAAATTGAGCCACGTCCAGGAGTTTTCCCCAATTGCGTTGGTTGGCACTTACAAAGTGCCTAAGATAACACTCCAAAAGAGCATTCACCCTTTCAGTTTAGCCATCGGTTTACAGGTGAAAACTCGTGGAGAAATGTAACTCAATCCCCAAGGGTTTGAACAACTCATCCCACAGTCGACCAGTGAAACGAGGATCACAATTAGTTATGATGTGGCGCGGCAACCCCCAATACTTTACTACATTTTTAAAGAATAGTCGTGCCGCCTCTTTGGTTGTACAATCAGTTGGGGCAGGGATGAAAGTCCCGTACTTTGAAAAGCGATCCACGACCACTCTGATCAACCCTGACCCTTCTGACTTGGGTAATGCAGAAATGAAATCCATTGTAAGGGTCTCCCAAGGCCTTTAGGGTATTGGTAAAGGCTCTAGTAAGCCTCTAGGTAATTAGTGATCAACCTTGTCTTGTTGGCACACAAGACAAGTTTTAACATACATTTCAACCTCATCCCTTAACTGAGGCCAATAGTATGTCGCCTCCAACAATGCCCACATCCTCTTTATCCCTGGGTGACCCGCCCACTTAATATCATGACACTACTTAATAAGGGAGTGTCTTATATTCCCCCACTTAAGCACATAAAGTCACCAACCTCGGGTATAGATTAGGTCATCCTTAACCCAAAACCTTTTTGTCCCCCTCTTAACAGCAAGGTCGATAACTTGTCTAGCCATGGGATCATGCTTAAGCCCCTCCCGAATTAGGTCTTTGATATCCCTTTTTACTTAAGAGATAGCCGTCAATTCTGCTTTGCGACTTAGAGCATCAGCGACTACATTGGCTTTGCCCAGCTTATATTCCAACATATAGTCGAACTTAGCCAAATAGTCTTGCCACCTAGCTTGCTTCAGGGTCAACATTTTTTGGATTTGGAAGTAGTTAGTGGCCACATTGTCTGCCTTGATCGCAAATTGAGAATCCAACAGATAATGGCGCCAAGTACAGAGACAATGCACAATGGCAGTCATCTCTTTCTCTTGCACCGTGTACTTCCGTTCGGTGTCATTTAATTTCCTACTCTCATAAGCCACGGGATGTCCTTCTTGCATTAGGACCCCTTTTATAGCAAAGTCAGAAGCATCAATGTGGACTTCAAACATCTTTGTAAAGTCAAAGAGAACAAGGACAGGCTCCTTACTTACCGCAGCCTTTAACCCTTTAAAGGCCATTTGCTGTTAAGTTGTCCATTCCCATGACTAGTTCTTCTTTAACAAATTGGTTAGGGCAGTTGTCCATGCTGAGTATCCCTCAATGAACCGCCGGTAGTAGTTGGCTAAACCAAGGAATGATCGCAACTGCAACACATTCTTTGGCGGTTCCCAATCTTGGATGGGCCGGACCTTCTCCTTGTCCATTCGAATTCGTCCATTCCCCACTACATGACCAAGTGTACTTCTCATGCCGCGAAAGTGTACTTCTCCTTTTTTATGTAAAGCTTATTGTCCCACAAAAGCTTGAACACGGTTTGTAGGTGGTCTACATGGTCTTCAAGAGTCTCACTGTCGATAAGGATGTCATCCAAGTAGACCACTACAAACAGGTCCAAGAATGGCCAAAAGATTTGGTTTATGAGTGTAGAGAAAGTGGCAGGGGCGTTGGTTAGCCCAAAGGGCATCACCAACCACTCAAAGGAACCATAGTGGGTAACACAGGTGGTCTTTGCCTCATCTCCTTCTGCGATACAAACTTGATAGTATCTAGAACACAAGTCCACCTTTGTAATCCACTTGGCTCGTCCTAATCTATCAAACAAATCAGGGATAGGAGGAAAGGGGTATTGATTCTTTACCGTAATCTTGTTGAGCGCCCTGTAATCGATACATAATCGTAAGGAACCATCATGTTTCCTTTGGAATAGAACTGGGGCTCCATAGGGAGCTTTTGAAGGTTGAATTTGACCCGCATCCAATAAACTAGTTAGTTGCCTCCTTAACTCCTCAAGTTCGATAGGCGATATGCGATAAGGGGTCATAGCAGGTGGCTTAGACCTCAGTTCCAATTCTATCTTGTGATCTACCTCCCTCCTTGGTAGAAGTCGTTTAGGCAACTCAAGGGGCATCACATCCTTATTTTCCTTGAGAACGTCTCTAATCTCTTGGGGTAGGTCTGCCTCTTGAGGGCTATAGGGGTCATCAATCACCAGTGTTGCCAAAGAGGTGATTTCCCCTCGCTTAAAGCCCTTCACTACTTGCATTACTGATAAGGCCTTCCTATCTTTCAGTTTTGAGATTGCAAGCACCATGCATGGGGCCTTTTTTTCAAGCACACACACAGAGTTTAAGTATGGCATAGGAACGATTTGTACCTTACAAAGGAAGTCCATGTTGAGTACAATCTTGAAATCATCCATAGGTGCCACGAAGAAGTCAACTATGCCTTTCTAAGGACCAAGGCTCATTTGTACTCCTCGAGCCACACCATTTAAAGGTTTGGCACCTACATTAATAGTTTTAAGCCAGCCCCCACCATTGGTCATAGTTAGACCCAGTCATTGAACTTCCTCTTTGGTGATGAAGTTACGAGTGGCGCCTGTATCAATCATGACTTGGGCGTGCTATCCATTTATCTGCATATCCACAAACATCAGCCCCTTACCTCTTATTGCTTGGAGCTCTTGTTTGCCCTTAAGAGTGTTGAGCAATTATAGAGAACCAATCTGCTCTGTTGGACCATCGACTGCTTGTGACTTTCATTGCTCGATCATAGCTGCCAACAAACCCAATTTTGGACAATCTTTCATAGGGTGCGGCCCCTTGCAGACGAAGCACCCTCCTCTAGGTGTGAAGGATTGTTTCTTCTCTTCATAGTCCTCTCTAGTAGACAGGTTGTAGCTTCCTTAGCCTCTATCTCTTTCTCCCTCACCTTTGTTGGAGTTACTCTTAGAGTTCTTAGTTTTAGAAGACTCACTCCTTTGATACTCGGTGAGGGATTCCATAATCGCAATGGCCTCATCAACATCTTTTGCCCCTCGCCGCTACACTTCTTGCTTGACCCAATTTTAGAGTCCATCCACGAAGTAGAATAGTGCATCTTCTGCCCCTAGGTTAGGTATTTTCAACAACAACGTAGTGAAATCCCTAACATAGTGAGGGATAGAGGACTTGTGTCTTAGCTCCCTTAGTTGCTTGCGTGCCTCATATACCACGTTCTCAGGGAAGAACTACCTCTTGAGTTCCCTCTTAAAGTCCTCCCATGTCTCTATGATGCAAAGGCCTTTTTGCATATCCGCATGCTTCCTACACCACCACAAAGTTGCTGTATCCACAAGGTAAAGGGTCGTCGTGTTCACTTTATCTCGCTCGTCTACCATCTTTAGACACTCAAAGTATCTCTCCATTTGCCAAAGGAAAATTTCCACCTCTTTAGCATTCCTCTTGCCCGAGAATTCTTTGGGCTTGGGAGCTTCCACCCTAGGAGCTCCCCTTGAGCTGCCATTGCTAGCCACAACCCTCTTACACATGGCTATGTCTTGGCGCATCTCCTCCAGAATGGTTTCTAAAGAGATCACTTGAGTTTGCAAGCTTTTGACACCCTTTATTATTGGAAAAACACTCTTGGATGTCCCCTTTAACTTTGTCAAGCTCTTCCAATGAGTGAAATTCTAAAGCATCAAAATTATGTTCAAATGTTTAATACGTGTACCCATTTCAGACATTACTTGTTCAAGGATGTTGGACTTTTCTTTCAAAGTGGCAAGAGTTATGGTGGAACGAGTCTTGTTGCGTCCACGCTCCTTCTTCTTGTTCCCATCTTAAGTTGGAGATGGATCACGTCCCCTCTCCATCCCTTGGTGTTCCCTCACCACATTGTCCTTTATGGTGCTCGACATTATGCCTCACAAACCTAACTCTGATACCAACTGTCACGGACGTACGAATTTCACTCTCGACCGTACGGCACTTAGCTTTCCCTATGCCCTTCGTAGAAGCTAAGTCAACCTTCCCCCTTGGATAGTGAAGAGAAAGTTGAACACCACAGAAAACACAAGAGAGAATGAAGAGAGAAAGGAAACACTATATTATATTTGAAAGAGAGTACAAGTAAATTGGATGGCTTCCACCCTTGGGGCTAATCTCCTTTATATATAACTCTATCTCCTAAATGGAAGGGAGGGATTCATCTAATCTAACAGCTATAATCAAAGTTCCAGAGATTTCTACAAAGATCTCTACAAGTCTACATAATCAAGAGAATTCTAGAATAAGGTGGAATATTCTAGGGTCCTAGTAAGCCTCTAGGCTCCCTTAGAACATTCTAGGGTGTTTCAAGCCACACCAGCAAACATCACCAAGGCAGCAGCCACACCAGCAAACCAATAAAGAAGCCAAGGAAGACAAACCAGAAAGAGGCAAAAGTAACGGCGTGAGAAGATTGTTGCAATGCACAAAGAGAGTAGTAGCAGTGTAAGAAGACAACTATAGCGCATGAATAGAGTAACAACAATGTGAGAAGATAGCTACAGTGTGCAGGGATAGCAGTAACAGTGTGAGAAAATAGCTGCAGTGCGTGGGGATAGTAGTAACGGCATAAAAAGACAACTATAGCGCACACTAATAACAGCAGTGGCGCGAGCAGACAGCAACAGCGTAGGCTAACAGCAATAGTGGGGCGAGTAGACAACAATAACATGCTTGAATAGCAGGAATAGTGCGTGCAAACAGTAGCAACACGTGCAGAGAAAAGTAGCAGTACATGCAAACAGCTGGAATAACGTGTGCGGCAAGTTGTCACAATGTATGTGGACAACAAGAGCAACATGTGCGGAGTGCATGTAGACAATAGCAACAACGCAAGTGGACAGCAGCAACTATGCCTACAAATAGCAAGAGTAGCACGTGTGGAGTGTGTGTGGACAATAGCAACAATGCATGCTGACAACAGCAGCAGCGCGTGCGGACAATAGCAGCAGCATGCACTGATAGCATTAGTAGCGTGCACAAACAGAAATAGCAGCGCGCACAAACAGCAGCAACACCATACACAGACAGCTGAAGCAGCGCACACGAACAACAGCGGCAGCGCATGCGGACAACATTAGCAGTGTGCATGGACAGCAACAGCAACGCATACGAACAGCATTAGCATTACGTGCAGGCAACACCAGCAATAGGTGAGACAACACCAGCAGCAAAGGAATGAAAAGATCCATATTTTGCTCTAGTAGTCTGTACACATTGAGTGATCATTCTTCAGGAAAGGTTTTACCATAAACTCTTGATAAATTTGTTGAAAAACTAGGTGGGATACCCTTGGAGTGATCAGGAGATCATTGTAAGTGATTAAGGAATAGTCCTTCCACAAGTGGTGAAGGAGTGATCCTTCCACAACATTATTGTATCCCTTGATAGTAAGAGTGGATTATGTGATTTAAGAGGGATCTTATCACACCGTGGACGTAGCTCACCCATTATGGGTGAACCACGTAAAAATTGTCATGTGTACTTGGGTGCTTACACATTAATTTATTTTCGTATGGTCGTGCTCACATAAAGAAGAAAAATAAAAAATTGGATCATTAACTCTAATAAGTCACAGAGGTTAAATCCAAATCAATTTGTAAAAAGAGGATATCTCACACTGATTTACCCTCTCTTAGTGTAAGACTTAAAACGGTCCTCATCATATATGTTGATTTGAAATTATAAATGTCATTGAGATACAAAAAGGTCATTGGGAAAAACCAGTAATGACAGGTCAACCCTGATGTTGAGGAGTCAATGTTGACCATGACCCTAAATTTTAAGGGTCAAAATTAACCGTTGACTGTTAACCATTAACCCTAAATTTAGGACTCAAATCTAGTTGTGGATTATAAGGCAACCTCTGGGAATCAACAATAACTATTGATGATCGTGTAACCCTAATCTTAAGGCTCTATAAATACCCCTATGCGTTTTGCAAGGTACTATATGTGCTGCAAATTCTTAAGAGAACAAAACCTAATTGTAGCAACCAGCCAAGAGGGAAAGAAAGATAGCAAGGCAGCTAGCCAAAAGTGAGAGAAAGGCAGCAAATCAGTTGGCCACCACACCAATAAACTTGAAGCAGCTAGCCATCCTCACCAGCACCTACAATAGCTAGCCCTAATCAAGTTTGATAAGGACCATTTTAGGTCTAACACTGAAAAGGGGGTGAATCAATATGAGATATGCACTTTTTACAAATTTATCCGGATTTAACCTCTATAACTTATTAAAGCTAATAATCCAATTTTTATTTTTCTCTTTTACATAAGTGTGATTGTACGACTAACAAATCAATGCATAAGCACCTAAGAACACACAGCAATTTTTATGTGGTTCACCCACAATGTGTGAGCTACGTCCATGGTGTGATAGGATCCCTCCTAAATCACATAATCCACTCTTGCTATCAAGGGATATAATAATGTTGTGGAAGGATTACTTCTTCACACTTGTGGAAGGATTACTCCTTAACCACTTACAATGATCTCCTCATTACTCTAAGGGTATCCCACCCTATTTTTCAACAAATTTATCAAGAGCTTTAGTTGTGGAGCAATTGGACACTTTGCCATAGACTACCCAAATAGAAAAGAAGCAAATAGTGAGGATGGTAATAAGTCAGTCCTAAGGAGGAAGACAAAGTAATCTAGTTACTTCAAAGATAAAAATTCAGGTGCCAAAAGAAAAAAGAAGTTCTCTGATTTAAAAAAAGAAATTCCCTTAGCAAGCTGGAGGAAGAAGATTATGAAAAATAAAGTGATGATGATTTTGATGATAAGGCTACAAAGGATGTGCTGGTCACTCAAGTAGATGATGATCAAGAATCTTCAAGTGAGGATAAATCAATAGAAGAGGAAGAGAATGAGTTGTTGGAGTAACTTGAAAATAAGTTGAGAACTTGTTTGTGTAAAAATAGCAAGTTGGAAAAAGAGGTAATTCATATCAAGAAACTGTGTGAAAATTCTTCTGTTGATGAATCTAATCTCCACATGGAGGTAAAGGAGTTTGAGGCAAAAAAGAAAGAGTACTTGAAGAGAATTGAGGAGCTGAGCGTAGTTAAGGCAGAGCAAGGCAAGATACACGAAAACCTTGGTATTAAAGTGATTACACAAAAGCAAGAGATGCTGACTTTGTAAGCTAAGTTTCACAAGGCTAAGTCCAAGCTAAAAGATCTTAAAGAAAGCTTTATACAGGCTATGGAAGTGAATGAAAAGTCATTATCAACAAATGCCATCAATGAGGATTCTACCAGAAAGTTGGATGAGTGTCTAAGCAATCAAAGACCTTATTCCATGGGAAGAAAGGACTTAGCTACATTGAAAAGCCGAGTGAGAAGGTAAAAAAAAAAAAAAAGAAAATTATGTTTGTACCCGAAAGCAAGCATAACGACATGATAGAGAAATGAGACCAATCTAAGTTAAAATGGGTTAGGAAAGATGTAATGAAGACTCCCATTCAAAAGAGAAGGCTGTTAAAGATTGTAAGAAGGCTATCATACCAATTGCTAAAGAAAGAAGACATAAACTTAGTAAAAGAAGGAAATCCAGGTTCGTAGGTTTTTGCTGAAACTGTGGTAAGTATGGGCACAAGGCTAATGCTTGTCGGTATACTCAACCTGTAATAAAGAGGAGTGTGAGGCAAGAGTCTAAAAGGAGACTCTATCGAGATAAGAAGCAGTCTCAGTTGGAAAGAAGTCATATTCCACTGAGAAACAGATTTGATTTACTGGGAGAGTTCTGTAAAAGATATGAAAGGGTTAAACATGCTGCTGAGGATTACTTGACATTACAAACTGGGCAAATAATGCAAAGGAGAACACGTCAACCATTATTGCCTGGTCAAGGAATACAAAAGAGAACACCTAAATATGCTCTTATATTCAACTAAAGAAGAAAAAGAAAAAGTGAAACGTTTATGGTTGTGGAAGTAGCCTTGAAAGCTTCTAAGAAAGAAAAACCATAGATCCTAGACAATAGATGTTCTTCACGCATGATAGGAGACTCCAAGATGTTGAAGGGAGTAGCCAAATATGATGGAGGGTCAGTCAAATTTGGCAATTATGGTGCCTTAAAAATTCAAGGTATTAATGCTGATGAAATTGGTGCAGAAAAGTTAAAATCGAAGAAAGTACTTTATGTTAAAGGGCTAAAACACAATTTCATCAGTGTTAGCCAACTTTGCGATAATGGATATGAAGTTACTTTCAATAAAAGTCGTTGCATAGTAAAAAGACTAAAAGATGGTGTTGTTCTTACTAAAGGTGAAATAACACATGGAAATTTGTACCATGTTTCTAAGAGCATAAACACATGCTACATGAGTACCAAAGATGAGAACTTATTGTGACATAGAAGATTGGGACATCTCAAACAAAATGGGTTGAACAACTTATCCAAAAATGAAGCTGTGAGAGATGTACCTTAGCTGAGAAGAGAGAAAGATGTAATTTGTAGCACATGTCAAAAAGGGAAGATGGTGAATGCTCCCGACAAAAATGTGGAGATCCAAACGAAGAAGCCATTGGAGCTTATCCACTCAGACATCTGTGGGCCTATAAGACAAAGATCAACCAAGGGTAATAGGTACTTCATCTCCTTTATTGATGATTTTACAAGAATGACTTGCATTATATTTTTGAAACATAAATCAGAGGCTCTCAACAATTTCAAGAGCTACAAAAGGCTGGCTGAAAACTAGTTAAGGGGGAAAAATTAAAAGGCTCAAGAAAAAAAATGGGACAAAATACACATACAGTGAATTTGAAAATGTTGTTCCCACAGCTTTGTATGGGTTGTAATTGTTGTCAACTAGGTTTAAGTGGGCAAGAAGGTAAAAGCCACATGGAAGGGCAAAAAAGTAAAAGCCACATGGAAGGGCAAGAAGGTAAAAGAAAGTCACATGGAAGGACAAGAAGGTAAAAGCCACATGGAAGGGCAAGAAAGTAAATTCGCTGTAAGTAAGCCCTACTAAGGTTTTCATAATGGCTATATAAACCAAGACCTTGGCTGGACAGCAAGTGTGTGGCACGGCAAAGAGAGAAAACACAACACACACCACCAGCAAATACAAGAGAGCACGGCAAAAACACAAAACCCTAAACGGCAAAGGAGAGGGTCGGCCAAAGAGAGAAAACAAGGGGGGAACGGCTGGACGGCAAAACACAAAGGGACAGCCAAAGAGAGAAAATGTAAAGGTGGAATGGCCAAACACAAAACAGCACGGCAAAACCACCACCAGCTGAAAGAGAGAGGATGTCCAACCAACCTACACAGCTAAGCAAAGAGGTGAACGGCCAAATAGGTATGGACAGCAAGGAGGAGAACGGCCAACCAAGAGTGGACAGCCAAAGCAAGGCTGGACGGTAAGGGAGAACACACGGCAAAGAGGTGTGATGACTAGAGAAAACCATGTGACTCACATAAGAGAGAAGACAGCACACCATCCGTAAGGGAAGAGAGGAGAAACCATGAAAGAGGAGACCACCTGCTGAAGGAAAACCAGAAACGAACAGGTGAGGCGTGAGGTGTGAGACCACCTGCTAGAAGAAAACCAAAAACAAACAGGTGAGGCGTGAGGCGTGAGACCACCTGCTGGATGAAAACCAGAAACAGACGGGTGAGGCGTGAGGCGTGAGACCAGCGAAGAGGAAGAAAACCATAAATGTGAGGTGAGAGCAAAAACTAGAAACGCATCACCCCTGGAAGAGAAGAAAACCAGAAACGTAAGGTGAGAGCAAAAACTAGAAACACATCACCCCCAGAAAAGAAGAAACCCAAAAACGCACCACCCCTAGAAGAAACAGGTGACCAGGCCATGAGACCAGTAATGAGTGACCAGAAAAGGGAGACCAGAAACTGGTGATCTAAAACGGGAGTGCAGCAGAAGCGTGAAACGAACAGGGAAGTGCAGCTAAAACGAACAGGGAAGCTGTGCAGCAAAACCGTGAAGCTAAGGAGACCAGCAAACCAGAAACGTGCATGTGACAGGGGTACAGCAGAAACAAGTGATGGGGAGAGCAAACCTGGTATCCATGAGGTGTGAGACCAGGTGAGGCGTAAGGCAAGCCGTGTGACTTAAACCAGCAAAACCAGAAGAGTGGTACAAGCCAACAGATGTGCAACGGCAGTGAGGCAGGCCGTGTGACTTAAAGCAGCAAAACCAGAAGCGTGGTACAGGCCAACAGACATGCAACGGCAGACTAGAAGTGTGAGGGCAGGCCGTGAAACGGTGAGACGGTGAAACCAGGAGACGGGTGAGACTGTGAGACTGTGAAAGCAGGAGTTGTGTGAGACAACGTAAAGAAGAAATTCGGCGAAGCATCAAAAAGAACTCAACGTATTTCCAGATTTCTTCAAGAGAGGTTAGAGAGCGTTGCAGCGAACTTCTAAGTGGCAGTGGAGCAGCCTTTCAATTCAATAGAGGCAAGACAAGCTAGAAGAAGGGTAGACACAATAAGTGACACTCTTTGTATTATACTTGCTTAGTAATTGCAATAGTGAAAGGAGCAGAGGATTAAGACATCCATTGTAACTAGAATTCTCAAGTATAGTGGATAGTCTCGGTAAGGGAGAGTCCTTACCACCGTGGATGTACGTCACATTGATGGAACCACGTAAATCTCGTGTGTCCTTAATTTACTTTACGTTCTGTGTTTTGAATTGAGTTGTGAACGCAACTAAAGTATCAGCCAACCCATAACCTAACGAAGACCTAAACAAGAACATCCAAATTGTCTATTAGGCAAGGTGTCTGAAATGTGACTTTAGAGACTATTGTGATTAGTAGGTAGCAATAGATCTACCTTAGTCGAGTCTGAGAAAGAGTTCGCTTTTAAGAAGAGGTTGAAGTTATGCACTTACCTACGAATTGCGAATTATGTTGATACTGATTCACTCCCCCTCTCAGTATCACAAACTAGTAGATCCCAGGGAAAAGTTGGGTACTTCAGAAAATTATTTGGAGAAGCATGGAGTGGCCGAAAGGAAGAATAGAAGCCTAATGGAAATGGCAAGAACCATGTTGGTTAAGCATAGTACATCACATGGCTTCTAAAGAGAGGCTATCACCACTACAACTCAAGTTCAAAACAAATGTCTGATAAGACTACATACTAAAAAGACACCTTATGAGTTGTAGTATGGAAAGAAGCCAACTGTAAAACACTTTAAAGTATTTGGGAGCCCGTTCCTCATTAAAGTCAAAGGTAAGCATCTCGATAAATTTGATGAGAAGGCTGATGGAGGCATATTCTTGGGCTATGTACCAAATGGAAGAGGCTTCAAATGTTATAACAAAAGGTTATTGAAAATGGTGGACAGCTTTGATGTTAAAGTGATTGAAGATGGTGCTGCAATGTAATCACAGCATGTAAAAGCTGAAAATGCCATGTATAACATCCGAAGAAAGTCCAATAATGATGAATCTGAGGCCATTCAGCATAAGGAAGATGTTGATTCTCAAGTTATAAGTGATGAAGAAGAAGAATCAAGGCATTTCCAAACTTATAAAAAAGTCAGAGCTGAAGTTGAGGCCAAAAACATTATTAGTAGGAAAGAGGACTCTATGCAAACTAAAAAAAGACTAAGGGGTAGCAAACAAATCTCACTAATTTCTAAGGTTGAACCCAAGTTCGTGGAAGAAGCACTAAAGCACAAAGAATGAATGTGTGCTATAAATAAGGAGCTTGACCAAATTGAAAAGAACAACACTTAGTGTTTAATACAAAAACATCATTAGAACCAAGTGGGTGTTTAGAAATAAGCTTAATGAAAAAGGCGAAGTGGTAAGAAACAAGTCAAGACTTGTCTGCAAAGGCTATTCATAAGTAGAAGGTGTTGACTTTAAAGAGACCTTTGCTCCAGTGGCCAGACTTGAAGCAATCAGAATATTTATGGCCATTGTTGCTTAAAGGAACTACAAAGTCTATCAGATGGATGTGAAGTCTGCATTTTTTAATGGAGAGCTTAAAGAGGAGGTATTTATCGAACAGCCTGATGGTTTTATACTTAATCATGATGGTTCAAGTGTGTGCAAATTGAACAACGCTTTATATTGCTTAAAGCATGCTCCAAAAGCATGGTATTCCAAGTTGGATACATGCCTTAAGAATATAAAGTTTAGAAAAAGGAATGTGGATAACAACCTGTATATAAAGGAAGACAACTAGGGTTAGTTAATTGTTGTGGTCTATATTGATGACATAATCTTTGCTACAAAAAAGAAGGCCCTATGCACTGCCTTTGTTGAGCAAATGAAGAAGTTTGAGATATCCATACTTAGTGAAATGAAATTCTTCTTAGGATTACAGATGTTGCAAAGCGAGGCTGAAATTTTTCTCTCCCAAGAAAAGTATGCTTGTGAGCTATTAAAAAGGTTTGAGATGGAGAACTCTAAAGAAGTAAGTACTCCCATTATGATTGGAACTAAGTTAAGGAAGGATAAAGAAGGCAACATGGTTGATTAGGAGGAATACAAGAAGTTGATTGGAAGCTTACTGTATTTGACAACATCAAGGCCTAATATTGTTTTTGTTATAACCCTTTATACTAAATTTCAAAATAACCCCAAGGAGTCCCATCTTATAGCGGCTAAAAGAATTTTAAGGTATGTGAAAGGCACAACAAATTATGGGCTACTTTATGATAAAAGCAGACAACTTAATCTATATGGGTATATAGATGCAGATTGGGCTAGAAATTGTAATGACAGAAGGTCAAAGTCCGGTGGTGTATTTTATTTGGGCAGTAAATGTGTTTCATGGCATAACAAAAAGCAAAATTCAATGACTTTAAGTACTGTAGAAGCTGAATATGTGGCTGTAACTCAAACTTGTACTCAACTACTATGGATGAAATAACAACTTGAAGATATGAAAGTGGATGTACAATTACCATTATTGATTGGCTGTGATAACCAAAATGTCATCAATTTGTCAAAGAATCTTATCCAACACTCCAGAACTAAATATATTGAAATTAAGTACCACTTCATTAAAGAAAAGGTGGAGAAAAATGAAGTAAAGCTGGAGTATATGCCTATTGCGGAGCAAGTGGCAGATATATTCATTAAACTTATGTCAAAAAAGATATTCCAAAAGTTGAAGCTAACCCTATGTGTTTAACCAACCTCTAGAGGCTGAGGTATTTTTTAACCCTTTTCTCCTTTCCTCTTCTATTATTCTTTGGATTTATTGTCAAAAGGGTAGGTATTTTGCATAAATTCAAAAAGAGTATATATTGATTAAATGGGGAGTAGCTTGATAAAGAAAAAGGGAGAAATTATCAAGAGGAAAAAGCAAAAAGGGAGACTTAAACCCAGTTAAGGGAGATGCATGTTTCAAGGAGAGCTATGACAATGTGCAGGGGAGTTGTAAATGTTAAAGGTTGTTATATGTGCATTGTTGAATTTAAAGTGTTGCCAACAAATCCAAAAAGGGAGATTGTTAAGCTCACCTTTGATGGGTAATGTTAGATTTGTTGTCAACACCATCTCACACAATTATATGTGTTGATTTGATGTTATGAATGTCGTTGAGATGTAGTGAGGTCATTAAGAAAAACCGGTGATGACAAGTCAACCTTAGCATTGAGGAGTCAATGTTGACTGTGACATTAAATTTTAGGAATCAAGATTGACTATTGACTATTAACCGTTGATCATTGATCCTAAATTTTCAGAAGTCAATGTTAACCATTGACCCTAAATTTTAGGAATCAAATTTGGCCATTAATTGTAAGGCAACATATAGGAATTAACGATGACCGTGGATGATCATATAGTCCTAATCCCAAGGCTCTATAAATAACCTAGGTGTCTTGCAAAAAGAATAAATAGGCTACAAAAAATTAAGTGAATGGCAAAGGCAAGGCAGCCAGACAAGGAGAGAAAGAAAAAGGTAGCAAAGTAACCGGCCAAGGAGAAAAAGAAAGAGAGCAAAGTATCTGGCCAAGGAGAAAAAGAAAGAGGGTAAGGCAGCTAGCCAATGAAAGAAAGAAAAAAGGCAAGGTAGCCTGCCAAGGAGAGTGCAGCAGCCACTAAGGATATACAACAAGGTACAGCCAGCCAAGGAGGAAAAGAAAGAGAGCAAGGTAGTCGACCACCACACCAGCAAAACCCTCGCCAAGACAATAGTCATACCAACAAACACCACCAAGATAGTAATCATACTAGCAAACACCACCAAAACAACAGTCGCACTAGCAAACCCTTACCAAAGCAGTAGTCAGTACTAGCAAATCCTCACCAAAGCAGTAGCTACACCAGCAAACCCTCACCATGGCAACAACCGCACCAGCAAACAAACAAAGCAGCCAAGAAAGACAAACCAAAAGGAGGTAGCAGCAGCCTATGAGTCCAACAAGAGGAGGAACAACAACACAAGTTTCTTGCACCAGCAACCAACTTGAAGCAACAGGTGGTGTATCTACAGACAACAGCAGCGACATGAGAAAACAATTGCAGTGCATGCAAATAGCAATAGTGGTGCTAAAAGACAGTTGCAGCATGCAGAGAGAGCAACAACTGTGTGAGAAGACAGCAGCAGCATGAAAGGATAGCAGCAGCAATGCCAGAAAACAATTACAGCATGCAAGGATAACAGCAGTGGTGCAAGAAGACAATTGCAGCGCAGATAGCAGCAACGGCACAAATAGACAGTAGTAGTGCGGGCTGATAGCAACAGCGAGGTGACAAAACAACAACAGCGCAGGCGGATAGCAACAACAGTGTGAGTAGATAGCAGTAGCATGCTCGGATTACAGGAACAATGCGTGTGGACAGCAAGAGGAGCATGCGCGGATAGCCAAATAGCGTGTGCAGTAAACAACCGCAATGCGTTCGAACAGTAAGAGCAACGTGTGCAGACTGTGTGTAGCTAGTAGTAGTAGCACAAGTGGACAATAACAGTTGTGCGTGCGAACAGTAGGAACAGCACGTGCGTAGTGTATGCGGACAGTAGCAGCAGCACATGCGGACAACATTAGCAGCGTGCACAGACAACAGTGGCACCACGCACAAATAGCAAGAGCAACACATATGAGCAGCAACGACAACACGTGCAGGTAACATTAGCGCGGACTGCATTAGCAATTTACGCGAACAACATTAGCATTGCGTGTAGGTAGCACTAGCAATGGGTAAGATAACACTGGCAACGAAGGAAGGAGAAAATCCATATTCTGCTCTAGTAGTCTGTGCATATTGAGTGATCGTTCTCCATGAAAGGTTTTACCATAAACTCTTGATAAATTTGTTGAAAAAATAGGATGGGATATCCTTAGAGTGATTGGGAGATCAACTCCTTGATCGAGAAATCATTGTAAGTGGTTAAGGAGTAGTCCTTCTACAAGTGGTGAAGGAGTGATACTTCCACAACATTATTGTATTCCTTGATAGTAAGAGTGGATTGTGTAATGTAGGAGGGATCCTATCACATCGTGGATGTAATTCACACATTGCAGGTGAACCACGTAAAAATTATCATGTGTGCTTAAGTGCTTGTGCATTAATTTATATTTGTACAGTTGCGCTCACATAAAGAAAAAAAATAAAAAATTGGATCATTGACTCTAACAAGTCACAGAGGTTAAATTCGAATCAATTTGTAAAAAGAGAATATCTCACACTAATTCACCCCCCTTAGTGTGAGACCTAAAACAATCCTCATCACAATGTGAGCAGACAGCAATAATAACGCGTGCAGGCAACAATAGTAACACGTGCAAGTAGCATCATCAGCGGGTGAAACAACACCGACAGCAAAGGAAGGAGAAGATCCATATTTTGCACTAACAGTTTGTACACATTAAGTGATCGTTCTCTAAGAACTTGCTAAATAAAGGTGAGATACCCTTGGAGTGATTGGGAGATCGTTGTAAGTGATTAAGGAGTAGTCCTTCCACAAATGGTTAAGGAGTAATCCTTCCATAACATTGTTGTATCCCTTGATAACAAGAGTGGATTGTGTGATTTAAGAGTGATCCTATCCCACTGTAAACGTAGCTCACACATTATGGGTGAAGTACATAAAAATTGTCGTGTGTACTTGGGTGCTTACGCATTGATTAATATTCATATGGTTGTTCTCACATAAAGGAGAAAGATAAAAAATTGGATCATCAACTCTAACAAGTCACTGAGGTTAAATCCAAATCAATTTGTAAAAAGTGCATATCTCACATTGATTCACCCCCCTCTCAATATAAGACCTAAAAAGGTCCTCATCACAAGGTTTTAACACCAGCTACAATAGTAAGGTAGGGGCACCATGATTCTTCAAATGCATCTAATAAAATCTTAAGGACATGAAAAGATGCTTGCCCTATTCTATCAATCACATTGGCATAATATTTGTAACTATGTCATTAAACAAATATTGGCTATCCTAAATCAAAAGAAGGACCCCAATGCTCTAAATCTCACACATGCATGCCTCATACCGAAGGTTTCACTACCAATACCTTGTAAGGATTTTAAGCCTATTATTATTTTCAAACTTGTTATGAAAACAATTACCAATAAACAAAAGATTATAATATGTGAATATGGTATCATACAACATTATGGTGAACTCCATTCCCAAGATAATGTCCAAGTTGTCAAGAGAATTGAGGTAAGGCATCAAGGGAGGGATATAGCAATGGCAATTAGGTCTATTGAAGAGTACCTATTATCACTTACCTTTGACTTGCACATAATAGTCTATTATTTACATAAGCCTTTATTTTTGCTTATCATTCTATAAAATAAATTCTCTCTCAATACAAGTAAGCCTCAAGATAAAGAATTAACTTGGAGAAAAACAAAGCTTTCTTATAGCTACAACATTTAATAGTTGATAAAATTGCAATTTAAATTTTAAAAGGCATCAAAAGTACCAAGGTCTATTAATGATAATAGGTTGCTCCAAAAAACAAGTGCTTAGCCTAACTCTAGATGGAGTTCAAAACACCTGGAGGGTACAAGAGTTATGAAGGAAGTTCTTATCAAGGTATGTATAAATTATTCCCACATATATAATGAGTTGTTTTTTTTTT
>CM038610.1:5375253-5705252 GCA_021533255.1 Ceriops tagal | reverse complement strand
TTTTTTTTTCTTTTTGCAAGACACTTAAGGATATTTATAGAGCCTTAGGATTAGGGCTACATAACCATCAACGGTCATCGTTAATTCCCATATGTTGCTCTACAATCAACAACCGGATTTGATTCCTAAAATTTAAGGTCAATTGTCAACATTGACTTCCTAAAATTTAGGGTCAATGGTCAATGGTCAACAGTCAATCTTGACCTCTAAAATTTAGGGTCACAGTCAACATTGACTCCTCAATATCATGGTTGACCTATCATCATTGGTTTCTCCCAATGACCTCATTACATTTTAACGGTATTCATAACATCAAATCAACACATATAACCGTGTGAGATGGTGTTAACAACAAATCCAACACTAGCCATCAAAGATGGACTCAATAGAAAATAAAAGGACAATTCATTAGGCTTCTTGGGAAAAAAAGGCAAAGTCAAAAGCAATTAGTGGTTTTGATTTTTAAGATTTTTCCAACTTTAACTTAGCAATATTTTGAAAATAGACTTAGAGACTATTGGCATGCAAAAGACTAAATGGAAAAGCTTGATTAGAAACCTTTTTAAGTTAAAGTAGTTGCAGAAAGATAAGAAAGAGCAATGATAAAGAAACAAGAAGACCTTTTGATATCTTAAAAATTAATTCAACTTCATTAAATTGTAATCTTTAATATATACGAAGATTTGAATATAAACATCATTACAATTTTTAATTACTCTTGTTAAAGTAATTATAATCTATCATACATTTAAATTAATTCAAATTTAACCTTAGGGATTGCAAATTAATGATCTAAACTACCATATTTTCTATGTCATTTAAAATTTAAACATATGACTAATAGGCATTTAATTACACTGAGATAAGTCTAAAAAACTTTCTCTATAACCACATCCTTTAGTTATAAGCAACTGTTAAAGTAGTAATTCCAAAAAGCCAATAAATCAAACTTACAGCAAGGAGCATTATCATGTAACTTGCCATGCAATCTTTTAGCTTAAAATGCAATCCATTATTTAAGCATGCAATCCTGTAGCACTATGGTAAGCTGCTTTGTCAGCTTCAATTCTCCTCCTTAATGCTATAAGACTGCGCTCCTAATTTGCTTCTTAAGACTTTAAATTTCTACTTTAATATACATTTGCTAAGAATGTCTATAAGTTATTTAGTAGTGCTATAATAAACTAATTTTACCTTTTTACTTTCTTACATTTCTCTAATGAAGTGCAACCTAATTTTAAAATTTTTAGTTTTTCTATGAAAAATTGGATTTTTTTAGCTTGTAATTAAAAACTGGTTATCACGATAAATTGAAGTTGTCTCAAATTGCTTCAAGTTCAAGTCAAGAAGCAGTTTTCTAATCTAAATGGTTTGATTAAAAACAAAGGTAGCAACAATATGTTCTACTTTTATTATTGATCAAGCTACTATGAATTATTTCTTTAAATTCCCATAAAAGAAGCCAACTTCAAAAGTGCATACATACCTTTAAGTGCTTTTTATATCTTATAGAGATCTAGCCTAATAACTGTCTATATAACCAATAAGCCTTAATTCAATTGAGTTACTATACATGATTCCCAAATCTAATGTTCCCTAGATGTATCTTAAAGTCCTTTTAAGAGCTTTGTAATACAACTCACTAAGAGAGTGCATGAATATGGAAAGAAGGCTTGCAGCATACATAATGTTTTGTATTATGACTAAAAGATATAACAGACATCTAATAAGGCTTTTGTACTTAAAGGAATTTATTTTCTCAACTACATCATCCTTTTAAAGCCTTTTACTAGTTGTTAAAGGTGTTACTATACTCCTATAATCATACATATTGAATTTTCTAAAAATCTCCTTAGCATATTTAGCTTGATATAAAAAGTTCACTTAGTTTGACTACTATGATTCTAAGCCAACGAAGAACATGATTCCAAGGTCAGTCATATCAAAAAGTAACTTCATCTTAACTTTAAACTATTAAATAAGTTTGTGATAGCTTTCAGTTATAAGTAAGTCATCAACATAAAATGAGATGTATAGCACTTAATCCTATTATAAGGTAGGCTTTGATTTGCTCCTATTAAAGCCAAGGCCCAATAAATTATCATTAATTCTATTGTACAAAACCCTTCCAGGTCTACTTTAAGCTATATAATGTCTTTCTCAACAAGTAAACTGAAGTTCCCAACTTCTCCCTAGGATCTACTAGTTTATGATACTGAGAGGGGAGGTGAATCAGCATCACAACAATTCGCAATTCGCAGGTAAGTGAACAACTTCAAACTCTTCTTAAAAGCAAACTCTTTCTCAGACTCGACTAAGGTAGATCTATTGCTACCTACTAATCACAATAGTCCCCAAAGTCACCTTTTAAACACCTTGCCTAATAGACAATTTGGATGTTCTTGTTTAGGTTATGGGTTTGCTGATACTTTAGCTGCATTCATAACTCAATTCAAAACACAGAACGTAAAGCAAATTAAGGACACATGAGATTTACGTGGTTCCGTCAACATGACGTACATCCACGGTGGTAGGGACTCTCCCTTACCGAGACTATCCACTATACTTGAGAATTCCAGTTACAATGGATGTCTTAATCCTCTACTCCTTTCACTATTGCAATTACTAAGCAAGTACAATACAAAGAGTGTCACTTACTGTGTCTACCCTTCTTCTAGCTTGTCTTGCCTCTGTTGAATTGAAAGGCTACTCCACTGCCGCTTAGAAGTTCACCACAACTCTCTCTAACCTCTCTTGAAGAAATCTGGAAAAATGTTGAGTTCTTTCCGATGCTTCACTGAATTTCTTCTCTACGTTGTCTCACACAACTCCTGCTTTCACGGTCTCATGGTCTCACCCGTCTCCTGGTTTCACCGTCTCATTGTTTCACGGCCTGCCCTCACACTTCTAGTCTCTCGTTGCACGTCTGTTGGCCTGCACCACGCTTCTGGTTTTGCTGGTTTAAGTTACACGGCCTACCTCATTGCCATTGCACGTCTGTTGGCCTGCACCACTCTTCTTGTTTTGCTGTTTCAAGTCACACGACCTGCCTCATGCCTCACCTAGTCTCACACCTCACGGATACCAGGTCTGCTCTCCCTGTCGCTCGTTTCTACTGTACCCCTGTCACACGCACGTTTCTGGTTTGCTGGTCTCCCGTTTCAGCTTCACGATTTTGTTGCGCAACTTCCTTGTTCGTTTTCAGCTGCACTCCCCTATTTGTTTCACGCTTCTACTACACTCCCGTCCGTTTCACGGTTTTGCTGCACTCCTCCGTCATAGTTTCGCTGCACTCCTCCATCACGATTTCGCTGCACTCTGCACTCCTCCCGTTTCTGGTTTTCTTCTCTTTCAGGTCTCACGCCTCACGCCTCACCTGTCCATTTCTAGTTTTCTTCCAGCCAGTGGTCTCACACCTCATGCCTCACTTGTCCATTTCTGGTTTTTCTTCACAACTGGTGGTCTCCTTTCTTTTGCTCTCCCATTTCTTTTCAATTTTGGCTCTCCCGGTTTTGGTTTTCACATTGTCTCCCTCTTCTGGTCTGTATCCGTGTCCTCTTCTCTGGTGTGTGTGTGTGTGTGTGTGTGTTTCTGCTCTTTCGATGGAGTCTCTCTCTCTCCCGGTGGTGTATGTCTGGTCTGGTCTGCTCTTCCGGTGGTGGGTTTCTCTCTCTTACGGTGGTGGATGCCTCCTTTTCTGGTTTGTATCCGTTTAGCTCTCCCAGTGGTCTAGTTTTCACGTTGGCTCTCCCGTCACCTTCCTCAGCTGCCTTTCAGTCGTCACCTATTTTCTCTCTTTTTCCCTTGTTCTACCGACAGTGGTCTCTCTCTTCTTTGGGCTGTCGGATCTTTCTCTCCTTCCCTTGTTCTGCCGACGGTGGTCTTGTCGTGCTAATTTTCTCTCTTCCAGCCCTTGGTGTTTTGTCGTTTGTTGTATTTGGCCTTTCCTTTGTGTTTCCGCCAATATGCTCTTTGGTCGTTCTACCAGTTGTATATTTTCACCATTCTGCTTTTCAGTGGTGTATTTGTTGTGTATTCAATTGTGTTGGTCTTGCCCTAGTTTTGTCTTCCAAGGTCTTTATATACTCTCTTCCATGAAACCCTAATAGGGCTTACGCGGCAGATTTATGTTCTTGCCCTTACGCGGCGGATTTACTTTCTTGCACTTCCATGTGGCTTTACTTTTACTTTCTTGCCCATCCATGTGGCTTTACTTTTACTTTCTTGCCCTTCCATATGGCTTTACTTTCCTGCCCCTCCTTGTGGCTTTACTTTTACTTTCTTGCCCTTCCATGTGGCTTTACTTTCTTGCACACTTAAACCTAGTTGACAATAATTACAACCCATACAAGGCTGTGGGAACAACAATCTCTCCCTTTGTAATTGTTAGCAACACTCATAACAAAAGCTACTATGCAACAGTTTCAACTCCCCCTAAATATGCACTCCCCCTTTCTTAACAACTCCCCCTGCACTGTTGCTTCTCTCCACCTTTGCCAACCAATTACAAATCTGAAAAACTTGCAAAGTAAAGATGGAGGATTCACCTAAACTTCAGGCTTGAGGAGGCATTCGTACAGACAGACTCATTCTGTGCTTTTCAAACAATTCTATAGACAAAGATTTAGTTAGATCTTGTGTAGTACACACGTTTTCTTTGGCTTTCTTTCTTGCACAGTCTTAGTTGCAAGAGGATCTCTTTCTTCATCAATCACATACAAATTTCCAGCTGTTCTCTTCCCGGCTGCAACAGTATTGCCTTCTTTACTCTTTACCTAGCAACCTGTTTTTGTGAATATTACCTTATGGTCTTCATTGCATAGTTTGCTGACAGATGCTAAATTATATCTGAGTCCTTTAATGTGCAGAACATCTTTCAGCTTTCCTCTTTCAATGTTTACTGACCCCTGACCACTGATGTTAAGTGAATCATCATTGCCAAACTTAACTCTGTCTTCTCTTGACTTGTTTAGCTTTGACAATTTACTCTTATCTCTCGTCATGTGTGAAGTGCATCCACTGTCAAGGATCCACTACTTATCCTTGTAATCAGCCTTTAGTGCAATTTCAACTATATTAGCCACCTCCCTTTTTGCTCTATATTCCTTCTTTTGAACTCTCCTTTTTGCTTTCTCCTTTTTCTCAACTCTAACTGCACCGCTTGTTTTCACTGTGCCATTAAGTGCCTTCTCTTACTCAGGGAGAAGTGTTATGCATCTCTTCACTTTATGGCCATCCTGCTCGCACCTTTCACACTATTCCACGCTTGCTAATACAGCAAACTTGTTCTTTGAAACCACTGTTTTGGGCTTCCACCAACACTCCTTGTCAATGTGTTCTTGCCTTTTACAATATGTATAAGAACTTGCAACAGGTGTTCTCTTCTGAATTTTGTATTGTCTCCCCCTGTATGCAGCATCGGATCTTCTTAAGTTGGAGACGTATACTGGCCTTCTCCACCAGCAGTTACTCACCTTATGATCCCAAACTCCACAATAAAGGCAATGACCTTGAAACTACCTCTTCTTGGATCTGATCACAGCTTGTCTTCTTCTGTTCATCACTTGTTGTGTAGGCAAAGTAGCTGACTTCTTTGCTTGTGTGACTTTCATTTCAATCACCTTCTTCTCCTTCTTCTATTTAGCCGTAGCCCTCTGCTGGCTGACTTTCTTTTCTTCCTTCTTGTTTGCCACCTTAGGTTGCTTCTTCAGATCTTCTTTATTCTCAGCTATCTTCTTCTGAGTCACAACCTTCTCTTTCAACTTCTATGGCACATTCTTATTTTCTTTAGCCAATGTAGCCTCAGATTGCTACACTTTCTTTACATTCTTCTCTCCTTTTACAGAACTTGTTTCTCCTATCATTTCAAGCTTCTACAAATTCTCTTTGCTACTTTTGAGTTGTTGCTGAAGTCTCAGAAACTCTTTCTCCATTTCTTCAATTTTTGAAGCCCTTGAGCCAAACTCTACTATAAGGTCTTCACATATTTTGATCTGTTCCTCAAATCTTCTCTTCAAGTTAATATGCTCAACCCTTATTTCATCCTTTTGACTTTCAGCTTTATTAGACTTTGCTTCAACTTGTTTTATATGGGCCTCCAACCTTCTTATGGTTCTGCCTCTTCTGATTATCTCCTTTGAAGCTGCTTCCAACTCAGCTTCAAGATCTGGTTCTTCTTCATCAACCTCCTCGTCCTTTTCAGAGGTTGAACTACCACCTTGAGCTAATGCCATAAAGGCATGCTCATCTGATGAGTTTTTATCTTCCTCCTCATCAGCTTCTTTTGTCTGACTCACATAACTCTTGAATGAGCCTTTCTTCTTCTTCTGTAGGTTAGCAATCTTCTTGCTAGACTTCTTTGATTTGAACGATGGTCTTCTCCATCTCGAATTCTGCTCATCATCACCATCCTCATCTTCATCATCAAGTTTCACTTTGCACTGAGAAGCAAAGTGTCCAATCTACCCACAACGATAACATCTCAAGGACAACTATCCTTTTCCCTTCTTAGACCCCTTTTTGAATTTCCTTGTGAAGTAATCCAATACTTCACCTTTACTTTCTTCCTCATCATCAGCATCATCATCCTCACTGGATGATTCTTCCTCTTCTTTTATCTTTAAGTGTCTCATAGCTTTGAAAGCTGTCTCCTTTGATACCTTCGTTGTTGAAGAGCTCTTCGTTGACTTTATCCTCATCTCATATGCAATGAGATTGCACTGGAGATCATGCAGAGACATAGAATTGAAATCTCTACTCTCCTCTATGGCTGCCACCTTTGAGGCAAACCTCTCAGGCAGAATTATCAAAATTTTCTTCACAATAAATGAGTCCTTCTTGTTCTTCCCATGACTTCTCAAGTTGTTTACAGCGTCAATAACCCTGGTGAAGAACTTTTAAACTGTCTCATTCTTCTGCATTTTGAGAGATTCATATCTCTCCTTGAACACTTGAAGCTTAGACTCCTTCATTCTGCCATCACCTTCATAGACTTTCTGCAATCTATCCCATATCTCCCTGACAGATTTGCAGTCCATAACTTTAGCATACTCAGCATCTGTTAATGCTGAAATGATGACATTTGAGGCCTTCCCATTTATCTCAAACTACCTTAACTCCTCTG
Organism: Ceriops tagal; assembly: GCA_021533255.1. Classification (NCBI taxonomy): domain Eukaryota; kingdom Viridiplantae; phylum Streptophyta; class Magnoliopsida; order Malpighiales; family Rhizophoraceae; genus Ceriops; species Ceriops tagal. The sequence goes on along the minus strand of CM038610.1, from coordinate 5,698,129 downwards.
GGGTTAAGTCTTTACCTTCTTCCAAAGCCACAAAACCCTTCTGCACGCATTTCACCACGTTCATGCCCATGGTTGCAAATACCACTTGCATTCTTGCTCTCCACATATGGTAGTTGGTTCCGTTAAAGATTGGAACCTTTTTGCTGTAAGTAGTGCTAATGCTGGTACCGGCTTCCATTTCTCAGTATGTAAAACAAGTCAAACTTCTAGATCCCTTCAAACTAGTACACCAAGCTGTTAAGCTTCAAACTGGTAAACCTTGCTCTGATACCAATTGAAGTTCCCGACTTCTCCCTAAGATCTACTAGTTTGTGATACTGAGAGTGGGGCTGAATCAGTATCACCACAATTCGCAATTCACAAGTAAGTGAACAACTTCAACCTCTTCTTAAAAGTGAACTCTTTCTTAAACTCGACTAAGGTAGAACTATTGCTACCTACTAATCACAATAGTCTCCAAAGTCACCTTTCAAACACCTTGCCTAATAGACAATTTGGATGTTCTTGTTTAGGTCTTCGTTAGGTTATAGGTTGGCTAATACTTTAGCTGTGTTCACAACTCAATTCAAAACATAGAACGTAAAGCAAATTAAGGACACATGAAATTTACATGGTTCCGTCAACGTGACGTACATCCACGGTGGTAGGGACTCTCCTTTACCGAGACTATCCACTATACTTGAGAATTCCAGTTACAATGGATGTCTTAATCCTCTGCTCCTTTCACTATTGCAATTACTAAGCAAGTACAATACAAAGAGTGTCACTTACTATGTCTACCCTTCTTCTAGCTTGTCTTGCCTCTGTTGAATTGAAAGGCTGCTCCACTACCGCTTAGAAGTTCACCGCAACGCTTTCTAACCTCTCTTGAAGAAATCTGGAAATACGTTGAGTTCTTTCCGATGCTTCACCGAATTTCTTCTCTATATTGTCTCATACAACTCCTGCTTTCACGGTCTCACCAGTCTCCTAGTTTCACCACCTCACCGTTTCACGGCCTGCCCTCACGTTTCTGGTCTACAATTGCACGTCTGTTGGCCTGCACCACGCTTTTGGTTTTGCTGGTTTAAGTCACATGGCCTGCCTCACTGTTGTTACACGTCTGTTGGCCTGCACCACTCTTCTGGTTTTGTTGGTTCAAGTCACACGGCCTACCTCACACCTCACCTGGTCTCACACCTCACGAATACCAGGTCTGCTCTCCCCGTCACTCATTTCTGCTGTACCCCTATCACACGCACGTTTCTAGTTTGCTGGTCTCCCGTTTCAGCTTCGTTGGTCTCCTCAACTTCACGGTTTTGCTGCACAGCTTCCCTGTTCGTTTTCAGTTGCACTCCCTTGTTCATTTCACTCTTCTGCTGCACTCTCGTCCATTTCACAGTTTTGCTGCACTCCTCCATCACGATTTCGCTGCACTCTGCACTCCTCCCATTTCTGGTTTCTGCACTCACCTCACGTTTGTAGTTTTCTTCTCTTCCAGGAGTAGTGCGTTTCTGGTTTTGCCTTCACCTCATGTTTCTGGTTTTCTTCTCTTCCAGGTTTCACGCCTCATGCCTCACCTGTCCATTTATAGTTTTCTTCCAACCGGTGGTCTCATGCCTTACGCCTCACCTATCCGTTTCTGGTTTTTCTTCCAACTGATGGTCTCCTTTCTTTTGCTCTCCCATTTCTCTTCAACTTTGGCTCTCCCGGTTTTGGTTTTCACGTTGTCTCCCTCTTCTAGTCTGTATCCGTGTCCTCTTCTCTGGTGTGTGTGTGTTTCTACTCTTTCGATGGAGTCTCACTCTCTTCTGGTGGTGTATGTCTAGTATGGTCTGCTCTTCCGGTGGTGGGTTTCTCTCTCTTACGGTGGTGGATGCCTCATTTTCTGGTTTGTATCTATTTAGCTCTCCCGGTGGTCTGGTTTTCACGTTGGCTCTCCTGTCACCTTCCTCATCCACCTTTCGGCCATCACCTATTTTCTCTCTTTTTCCCCTGTTCTGCCAACAGTGGTCTCTCTCTTCTTTGGTTGTCGAATCTTTCTCTCCTTCCCCTGTTCTGCCAACAATGGTCTTACCGTGCTGGTTTTGCCATGTTAGTTTTCTCTCTTCCAGCCCTTGGTGTTTTGCCGTTTGCTGTATTTGGCCTTTCCTTTGTGTTTCCGCCGTATATGCTCTTTGGCCATTCTGCCGGTTGTATATTTTCACCGTTCTACTCTCTGGTGGTGTATTTGCCGTGTATTCAATTGTGTTGGTCTTGCCCTAGTTTTTTCTTCCAAGGTCTTTATATACTCTCTTCCATGAAACCCTAATAGGGCTTATGCAGCAGATTTACTTTCTTGTCCTTTCATGTGGCTTTACTTTTACTTTCTTGCCCTTTCATGTGGCTTTACTTTCTTGCACACTTAAACCTAGTTGACAACAATTACAACCCATACAAGGCTGTGGGAACAACATAAACCTTATTTTCTTGTCCATGCTTGATGAAACCAAGAGATTACTCCATTAGAATTTCTTCTTAAAGCATTCTATTAAAGAAAGCAAATTTTACATTAAGTTGATGTATCATCCAGCCCTTTATGCTACAATTGCTATAAGTAGTTTGATAGTGCCTATTTTGGCTACTGGAGTAAAGATCTTATAGTAGTCCATACCAAACCACTATAAATATCCTTTGGCTACTAACTTTGCTTTAAGTTTACTAATATTTCCATCAACTTGATTTTTAACTCTAAGAATCCATTATACACCTATAACTAACCAAAGTCCAAGTTTCATTCTTTTTAATTAATTATAGCTCCTTCAACATTGCCTTTCTTTAGTAAGGATTGCTCAAGGCCTTTTCATAATTAGCAAGCTTTAAGATGGCTTTATATGCTCTTTCATAAATATCAGAAAGTTTTTTAGTTTCTCTGATTGGAAAGTTTTCATCATCTTCATCTAAAGTTTTAGCTTTTAAAGGTAATATATTAGGAGTTTGCTCTAGTTAAGCTTATGTTGTCTTAATCTCAACTCTATCCTCATTCTAATGTTCATTCTCATTAAAATTGACATTTTTAAAGATTGAGACTTTAACAGAATGAATGATATAGATTTTGGAGTTGCAAATTAAGTTAGTATACCTAGTAAAAATGGCAACAACTACCTTTAAATCTAGTTTGCCACTTTTTTGATCAAGTACATAAACAAAGGACAAGCAACTAAAGATTTTTAAGTGGCCTAAATAGGGCTTGTGTTGAAACCTAACCTTAAAAAAAGTTTGATTAGCAAGGGCTTTGGTAAGCAGCCTATTTAAAATATGCACTAAGGATGCCACAGTTTATGTTCAAAAGCTTTTTGGAAACTTCTTTTTTACTAGCATACACCTTGCCACGAATATAATGATCTTATTCTTCCTTTCACTTACCCTATATTGCCAAGGAGTGTAAGGTGTTGTGAATTGGTTTTAAATTCCTACACTTGCACATATGCTTTTAAAGGTTTATAAGGTATACTCAAAACCATCATTCAACCTAAAAGCTCTAATTTAAAAGCTTTTTTGGTTTTCAATTTAAGCTTTAAACTTTGAGAAAATTGAGGAAATCTCAATTTTGATCTTCAAGAAATAAACCTAACAATATCTTGTATAATCATTTATAAGGATGATAAAGTAGATGTTTCCATTCAAGAATGGTGTGGTCATAGGTTTGTACAAGTCAGTATGGATTAATTGAAGTCTCTTTTTAGCCTTCCATGGTTTGCTTGCTATAAAAGGAAGCTTGGTTTGTTTATCATACTAGCAAATATCACATATGCCATTAAGCACATGAACTTCAAGAATATTCACAACAAAGCCCTTCTTATACATGATTTTAATGCTAAAATTGTGGAAATGCCCAAACCTCCTATGCCATAAGGCTAACTTATTAATTAAGGCATACTGAGTTCATGAAGGGTTGTTGTCCAATTCAAATGGAAATTTTTTCCTTTCATAGGAACATGGGCAAGCTTATAGCCTTTGAGACCTAATATCACACACTTTTTATTTTTAAAGATTAGAGAACACCCTATTTCATGCAATTGCCTAACACTTGAAGGTTTTGGTTGATGTTGGGAACATATAGCACATTAAGAATTAGTTTGGTATCTATTAATGTGATAATGGCTACTATGCCTTTCCCTTTCACTTAGAAAAGCTAATCATCTCCTATCTACACTCCAAAAGCATATGTTTGATCCAAAGGTCTTAAAACAATAGGATCTAGGGATATATGATTTGTGCAGCCACTATTCACCAACCATGTCTAATCAAAAGAACTACTATTAGCTACAAATAATTGCTCTTCAGGTTATTAGTCATTATATGTCACTTTAACTTCAATCTTATTTAGATGATAATGACTTGTTTTATTTTTACAAATCCTTTCTAAGTAACCTTTCTTCTTGTAAAAGTTACACGATATGTCAAGTTTTCTCCATTAAAACTTTAATATATAGTTTATTTTACTGCAATGTTCACAAGTTTCTGGCCTTTTTTCCTTGTTTCTTCTTATATTGATTCTTCTACTTTTGCTTGGTTTGGAAGGCACCCTCGTCAATGTCTTCTCATCTCAATACTTTTTTTGCTCTTAAACTTACAAAACATTAATTGCTCTACTAAGGAGATTGTAATCAAATTTCTAAAATCCTCTAGAAATGAAATCTTAACTTTAAACCTATTAAGGATACTAACCAAGACTTTTTGAACAACAAATTTGTCTAAAAAGTCTTCGCCAAGGATCCTTATTTAGTTTACAATCCTTAGTAATTTGTCACTATACTCCTTGATAATTTCAAGTTCCTTCATTCTTAACAATTCAAATTTCCCTCTAAGGTTCAATGGCGCATGTTTGTGGTTTTCAAATTGTCAACAAACTCCTCTTTCAACCATTTCAAGGCCTTCATAGTTGTATCACAAACCATGATTCTATTGAAGATACTTTCTACCACAACTAAATGAATATAGGTCAAGGTTTTATATTACCTTAAGACTTATTATGATGTTTAATTTATGCTATAGTTGGATTAGGAAGAAAAGAAGCAAGTTGAGTTCCAATTTTAATGACCTCTCATAAACCAAAAGTTCTTAAATATGCCTTTATCGTGATAAAACACTATATATAATTTTCTCTATTAAACTTTGGTTAAGGTAAGGGTGTAAAGCTGAAAGATGCCATGATTAACTTTTGTGAGTCTTTAGTAAGGTTTCTTTCAAATGTTTAAACTTATAGGAAGTCTTCCTTTCCCTTTTACCTTACACTTTATAGGCCTACAATTGGTTTGTTGATACTTTGATACTTAATGTTGGCATGTAAAAGACTAAGTGAACAAGTTTCATTAAAAAAAAAACTTTATAAGTAGTTGCAAAGAGATAAGAAGAAGCAGAGATAGAGAAGTAAGAGGACTTTTTAATAGCTTGAAAATTGATCCAACTTCATTAAATTGTAATTTTCAAAATATATGAATATTTAAATATAATGATCATTACAATTTTGAATTATATTATACTCAATTTGTTAAAGTGATTGTAATCAATCATACATTTAAATTAATTCAAATTTGAAGTTAAGGACTGCAAAATAAGGATCTAAGCTGCCGTCTTTTCAATATCATTTGAAATTTAAACATATGACTAATGGGCATCTAATTACACTAAGGTAAGTCCAAAAAGTATTCCCTATAACCACCTCCTTTAACTGTAAGCAATAATTGAAGCAACAATTCCAGAAAACCAACAATCAAACTTGTAGTAAGGAGTATTATCACGTAACTTGCTATGCAATTCTATAACAACATGGTGAGCTGCCTTGTCAGCTTCAGAGACCCCTTATTAATAATGATTCTTTCTGTCCAAAGAATATAAAACCATGTATTACCCAGATCAGAGAATCTTGCAGGCGGAATTGGGTTATTTTCCTAGCTATGCATTGAGAAGCATTTTGGTAGCTAAACCATTGACAGCTAAAGGAGCTCGATGGCTGGTGGGTGATGGCAAATCAATCAATATATGGAAACACTCGTGGCCAACGGTTTTTGAGTTCTTTCACCAAAAGTACAGGTAGCATCTAATATGGTGGCAACACTAACAAAATGGTAGCAGGTCGAGCTGGTAAAGCAATCCCTTATGCCTTCGGACAGTGATCAAATCATCTCCATCCCCCTCAGTTTTCAAAGCCCGGTGAACAAAATGGTATAGCATTTTGAACGTACAGGCAGGTATATCGTATAGCTGGTGGAAACTTGACAACTTCTTCTTACTGCAACGGTAGTGCGTCGAGCTGGTGGAAATCAATTTGGTAGCTCAATGTTCGAGGTAAAGTCCAGCATTTTCTTTTGAGGGCCTGTAGAGGCTTCCTGCCAACTAGCATCAATCTATCTTGGAGAGGATTATTAATGGAGTACTTCTGTTCTAGATGCAGAGCGAATCAGAAGTCAATCTCCCACGCAATCCTCACTTACCCTTGCGTGTGTGGTATGGCTTCTAAGTCCTCTCAGTCTGAAAACCGATGAAGCTCCACCTGAAGGTGTTGCAAAGACTGATGGAAATGGTTTCCCGTTCAATATCTGAACAAGCTACCATGCAAGCATGGGGATATGGAAAGCAAGGAATCTCCTGGTGATGAAACAGCAAAGTCTTGATCCAAGGCAGGTGATAACTACGGCACTTAATCTCTACTCGGAATACCAACATGCAGCTGCTGCCCACCCCCCCCTCCACGTCCTGAAGGCATTTCTCAAGGATGGCGAGCACCGCAGGAGGGATATATTGAAATCAATACGGATGCAGCCATCGGCAACAATTTTGGTGGCATTGGAATTGTTCTCCGAGACAAAGGAGGGAGGAGAATTCGCAAAGGACATGGCAGGATCTTTCTCTCTAACAGTCTTCGAATTACCGACAATTCAAAGAGCCTCGGAGAAGACTATCGAAATGAAGCTGTCGCGCATCTATTTGGAGTGGGATTGTTTGGTGGCAATAAAAGCAAAATAATCTATATCTCTGGGAGACTCCCAAGAGGGAAAGATCGCGGAAGATATTAAAAACCTCTGCAAAGTTTGATAAAATCACTGCTGCTGAGGTTAGGAGGCAAAAAAGAAAACAAAAAAATGGAGTAGCATATTTTTCAGCAAAGGCAGCTTTAGCATATCCTGGTGAATACATATGGGACAGACATAGCTTTGGACCTGTTTCCATGTTTTTAGATAATAAAGAAGGGAACTCACGAAGCTAAATAAAATTCCTTTTTTTGATTAAAAAAGAACTAATGAGTGTAAGTCCAATGGAGATAAGTTCAAATAAAAACTAGTTCCATCACTGAGAGACTAAGGTAACACCTACAGTGGATTGGCAGGGCACCACCACCATGGTAACCAATTCCAAGACTGCAAGGATTGATGTACTTGTAGAAGTCATGGCACTATGATTGGCTAAGGCTCATTTCCTTGTCGTAGCAAAAGACCCCTTGTGATTGGTACCCCACCACTGGCCGCTCCATACCCATCTATAACATTATCATCAGCAATAATGTTTAAATGACAGGGTAGCAAAAAATCTAGAAAACTAAGGTTATCGAAAATCACAGCTCTTGTTAGGTCTACAACATCAGCAAATATAATTCTTAAAATTCAGGTGACTCACAAATGTCGTAGCACAACTGATATTTGCATTGTTTGGACCTATCCAAGTAGACATATGCTCCAATTAGGAGGGACGTGGAATCTAAGTAGATGGTGAGAAGAGGAGGGAGGGACTTAAGTTGACTTAGATTTTTTTTTTTTCTTTCTTTCTTTCTTTCTTATATATTACAAGTGAAGAAGGAAAGTAAGAAAAGAACAAACAACGGAAACCTCAGACTAAGACTAGCTGACGTGAGGGAAAGCTAATCCCTCATGATGGACGAAACGTAAAGAATTTAAAACAAGTTATTGTTGATTCCAGCCCAGAAATCCAATTCATTGGCTAGGGATTCAGGTGACGGAACATGGCTACCTTGACTCCATGATAGCCTCAATATAGACCCATATGTATACTAACAACAAGAAGAAGAATGGAGGGAAGGGATAAAAAGGAACGCACATTCCAAGACTCGGTGCATTATGAAGACTTGAGAGAATTAAAGAGTTGCGAAAAGGACACAAAAAAAACAAGTTTTCAGGTGTATCATCTTCGGCTTTACAGCTAAGACTTTTCAAATGTGCAAACACCGACAGGCACCATATAGTAGGCTTTATACTTTGCTAAATAGTTCTAATGCGTTTTATTCTTAGAGTCAATTTTGAAATTATTATCATGGAGTTGGATTTAGCACACGAGAGGAAGAATGTTAGCAAAGAAGAGAAAGAAGTTGAAAGGTGATGAGGGAGGAATTTTATGTTTCTTTTTTTGTATTAAAAAATATTGCATGAAGAGATCGAAAGCATAAAATATAAAAAAAAAATTTGAAATTGTAAATTATTGTTATTTTTTATTATTTATTTATTTCAATAATATTTGAAATTAATTTAAAAATTCAATAAAATTAAAATTTTAGCATATATCCAATTCTCCATTACATGTTATAAAGTCAAATATGCTTAATTTTCATTATTTTTTATGCTCTTAAGAAAAATAAAAAACAAAGCAAAATAAGTGCAAAACATATATATATAACCAAAAGTAACTTCTTTATAAGTTATTTTCTTATTATTTAAATATTTTATAGTAAATGACAAAAGTAACTTCTTTTTAATATTTTTAAGACGGGTAGTTTTTGTGTTTTTGAGAATTTAATAATGTAAAACACTAATATTTTAATGTCCAATTAATTAGAATCTAATGAATAATACATTTTACCTAAATTATGTTAATAATTATATATATATACTTAAAACTTCCGTACTTTGTATCTTAATAATTATATATAATATTAGGACTTTTAAAATCCTTCGAAGTCGAAGAATAGCTACGAATTATTGAGTAGGCATACTTTTCGAATTTATAAGCACTAAATTAATTTTGTTAAATTTGTCGTGGGGAACAATGCATTGAGGACATGGACCCCACAATCCAGCTTTCGGTCTGCCATTCTAACATGTGGCTAGGTAATTTAGCTAAATCAGGGTGAAAAGGAAAATTGAGCGAAAGAAAATCATGAAAAAAAACTGATTTTCTCTATAATTGTTTAAATAAAATTGCATTTTCTTACTTGTACAATGTAAAAAAGGAAAAATAAATAAATAAATCTGTATGATTACTTTATAGTTAATTTTTTGTTTTTTAAAAAAGGAAAGGATTGCACTTACACGACAGCATTGTGGTTATTTTCCAAGTTTACTTTAATCTCTCACTGATTTGGTAAGATGAAAAATGGTGGGTCCCATGTAAAATTTCCATGAAATTTTCAACAAATCTTCATGCTTATGGTTTATCTAAACAAAGAAGAATTATACTTTCTAATCCATTTTCTTTCCTATTGTTTTTATTCTCACCCTTTTCCACCAATCCAACCACAGTGTTGGCAATTAGATGGTAGAACTAGTGGTTAAGTTGTTACCGTTGAAGGAGACAACGATGAATGGTGCTGATGGTAGAAGATTGAAGCGTGATTTTATGATTGTGAAACGACGTATCACCAAGATGTTTTTTTTATTATTATTATTATTTTTTTCGTGTGTTTCAATAGCTTGTTTGGAATTATAATTTTAGCATTCAATTATTCTTAATGTAATACTTGCAACTTTTTTTTTTATTTTTTTGGTTCTAAGTATAATATTTAATTGAATTCTCATACCTTAAAAATGCATTAAGGAAATAAAATTCAATTCAATTAGTCATATCAGTCAACTGTATGTTTATAGAACAAAGCATACTATTCATCTATGCCAGTAAACAAAAAGTGACAAAATAAGATTATGAAGAGTGGCTGGCCACTTTCTATCAATCATTATCTTACGCATGCGTTGTTTGCGATAATGTTTCCTTTTCACGGATAAGAAACTATATGTATATATATAAAAGCAAAAGTATACTAAAAATGTAGTCATATAGGGGAGTGCTTATGATGAATTGTTACATCTTACCTTTTCAAATTCTTCCATAAGATTGATCTAACGTCCTTCTTCCCCCAAGTGGATCAATTTTGTAAAACAATATTCAGAATCACACCAATGTTGTCCCTTTGTGCTAACAATGTAGATTGTATAATCAAATTTGATCAGTCCAGTTCATCCCTAAAAATCAATGGGCACTTGTTAATCAATTGTTCTTTGTTTATACTCATCCCCAAGAAAAGTTGCACAAATTTCGAATGCTTGTTCAACAAATATGTTTTCGAAATTAAATTTTGCAATCGAGCAAAGTTAAACAAATTATATTGACAAAAAACAAATTTTGATTTTTGGTTTTAAAAAAATAAAGAGTGATAAAAAAAATAATATTGTCAAATCTTCTTTAACATAGACTAAGAGAACTAAAATTATCATTAATTGAAATTTAAAAATAAAAAATTTGGGTGATCTATCTCATGTCATACTTTGCCTTTAGAGATTATTTATTATAATAATTTTTTGATATTCCTTATATATAAAATTATATGTATGCAGGAGAATAAAGTTAAATGTCTTCTAGCCTGTGCTTTTATTTTAATGCGAAGAACATATGATTTTTTTTTTATTTTTCGAAGATTGAAATGGAAAATCCAGCAACATCAAGTGTCAAAAGAATAAAAAAGGAGAAGGGTGATTGAAATGAAAGACATGACATTGTATTAGTGATTGTTTTTAGTAAATAGTTGTTCAACTCAAGGCTACTGTAAGTCTGACGTTAGCAATCCCAGTGCATCTGTGTGTGTGTGTGTGTGTGTGTGTTTTTTTTCATTTAAACAAAATTATCATATATTGTATATCTAATAATTGTTATATGCATCACAATACACATGCCTTTACATAAAATTATCCATAAATGTTTTTTTCTCTCTCTCTCTCTAAATTTTCTAGCCATTTTTCAACGTTGAAAAAGCCCAAAAAAATGTCTTCCAAGCAATCCTATGTTGAAACTGGTAGCACCCTAATTAATTGTAATCACTAAACAGCATGTGCATGTAGTGATTAAAAGGCTAAACCCATGTTTAAATTTAAAAGGATGTCAATTTATGGGAAAAAAGAAATATTGATTTAACAAGTTTTTAATAAATAAATAAAACAAAAAATAAGGATTCTAGCACGTCACCAAAGATTTTAACCGAATTCATCTAATTAATATTAAATTTTTTTCTTTTTAAAATTTTAAGACTTTTACTGAAAGTTAATAAATGTGTAATTAAATTAATAAAATATAAAATATATAAGATAAAATATAAAATGAGCTGTGAAATTGGTCAATAATACTTGGTTGCATCTTTTTTTCTTATTTATACATATTACTATTCTAATTACATAATTTACTACCTTTTTAAAATTTCAATTCAATAAAACTCATATTCTAATTGATTTTTGGCTGAATCTTTTTTTTAAATATATTTATATGTGTGTGCATACACATCAAGCTTTATCATAAAGTTAATAAGATTTTAAATTTGAGACAAAGGACATGTAATGGTGTCATTTGGTAATCTACCAAAGTCCCAAAATCCTAAAATCACTAATTTGTAAATTGCTTGGTCAAAAATCCTTACTAGATGCTTAGACCACTCATTAACAAAGTTTAAAACTCTGATTAGGGAATCATGGAAATTGAAAAAAAAGATTTCAAAATTAAGAGTTGACAAATGATGATTGATGGAAATAGAAGAAAAAGGAAAAAAAGAAGAAAAAAAGAATAGAGTAAAGGTATGAATTCTTATTATGATCAAATTTAGATTTTATAATCTATACTTCTTAATATTTATAGCTTTTATTACATCAATCATGAATAAATTGAGTAAGAAAAAGATATAACAATTCTAGGGTGATTCCAATAAGTTATATAGACATGTTTTTATTAATTTATAATTTTTAACAACTTTTATCACCAATCCTAACCTTTAATAGCCTTTTCTGCCAATCTTAACTTCCTTCCTTTTTTGCACTTCAACTTTTCTTTAGTTTCCATATGTTCATTATTTAAAGAAATCCATTCTTATCACATTAATTGCCCCCCTCTTTAAAATTCTTGTCCTTAAGGGTGATAAATGGAAACTATTTTTGGAAGGTGATTTAACTAATAAACCAATACTTGGGTGGTAAATGCATTTTCTTCATTGACCAAACAATGATTCAAAAGGGCTAAAGGAATAGGAGAACAACAAGGTTTGGAATAAAAGTAGGTAAATTTAAAGTAATTACTTGTAAAAGGCTTAATTTAAAATTTAATTATGATACATTATATATTGGATGACTTTTACAATTAGCAAGAATGGCTAATTTGTAGGCTAATGCACCAATTTTGTTTGTAACTTAAAAAGGAGCAAGGATCTTAGAAAAGAGCTTAAAATTGTTACATTGAATTACAAAAGACTATTAATAAGATTGAAGTTTTAAATAAACTTAATCCCCCATACAAAAGACTTGATCACTTGTATGCTAATTAGCTACATTTAATTCTAAGCTCTTTCCAAATGATGCTTAAGCATGTGAATTAGCACTTCTTTAGTCTTAAGTTGTTGATCTAAAACAACAATAAAAGTATTTCTTAGAAGATAGGGTAAATAAACATAGGGTGGATAGCTATAAAGGACTTTAAATAGTGTAAGACCAATAGCAAAATAGAAATAGGTGTTATACCACTATTTTGCAAGAGAAATCCAATGACACCATTTTTATGGAGCAACCATAATAACACACCTTAGATGAGTCTCCAAAAATTGATGAGCAACCTTAATCTAACCATTTGTTTAAGGATGACAAGTTGTATACATGTGGAGTTTCACTCCTTGATGTTGAAATAGTTCTTGCCAAAAATGATTAGGGATAACAACATCTCGATCACTAATAAACACCTCTAAAAAGCCATGTAACTCCAACACAATATCCAAGAATAACTTCATTATTAAATTGGTTGTGTAAGAATGAGAGAGTGGAAGGAAGTAAGCATATTTGCTGAATCTGTCAACTACTACCAAAATAACCTCTCTCTACATATTTAAAGAGGTCTTTAATGAAATCTAAATTGACACTCAACCGTAAGTCTTGAGGAATGAGTTGTAATAACCTAAGAGAAGTTACACAATCACATTTATATGGTTAACAAGAGTCACATTCTTTAACATATTTTTTAACATCTTTAGGCATTCCTCTGTAATAAAATAAAGCACTCAATTTTTTTATTATTAATATTACCTTACAATGTCCACCTTACAAGCCTTCATGTCAAAATGTGACTTGTTATTTCTTAAACTACTATCAATCCTTACCATTAGTCTCACATTTCATAGTAATTGATTAAATGTCTAGCTATAATAAGACTTAATAAGTGTTTTCCTTTGCAAATTAAAAATCAATTGCTATAATTAAGGATTTTATTACCAAGTTGTTTGAATAGACTAATGAAGATCTAAAGAGACAAAAGTGATAACATAACATTGTATATTATAGTTATGCATTCTAAAAAAGGCATCAGTTACCAGATTAGATCTTCTTTCCTTATAGGGGATGTCATAATCAAAATATACCAACTTTGCCAATTAGGTTTGTTAACTAACAATTAAAAGTTTTTTATCCATGAAATTTTTAAGGTCACAATAATCAGTCTCAATCTTGAAATGTTTATCTTAGAGATAATGCTTCTAAGTAATGACTACAAAAATAATAACCAACTTCTTCTTATAAATTGATAAAGAAAGTCTTTTATAGGACAAGATCTTACTAATAAAAATTATGAAATGACCCTTTTGCATTAAAATTGTTCTTATTCCCACTCTTAATGCATTAGTCTTAACCATTAATTCTTTGGCAAAGCTTGCTAAAGCCAATATAAGTGCAGTAATCATGACTTTTTTCAAGCTTTTAATGGTTACAATAGCTACATCACCCTAAGAGAAAGAATCCTTATTGAGCTAATCTATAAGAGGTTTGTTAATAAATTAATACCTAACTATGAACTTATGATAGTATCTTATTGAAGTTCCCAACTTCACCTTAGGATCTACTAGTCTGTGATACTGAGAGGGGGGTGAATCAGTATCACACCCCTTAAAACTCTAATAACTTAAGCCAAAGTATTCTATTTTTTTAATACTTTTGCTCTCGTCAATACGCAGGTATGTGAACAACTTCAAACTCTTCTCAAAAGCGAACTCTTTCTCAAATTCGACTAAGGTAGATCTATTATTACCTACTAATCACAATAATCCCTAAAGTCACCTTTCAGACACCTTACCTATTAGACAGATTGGATGTTCTTGATTAGGTCTTCTTTAGGTTATGAGTTCAATGATACTTTAGCTGCATTCACAACTCAATTCAAAACACAGAACATAAATCCAAAGCAAGGACATAAGATATTTACATGGTTCTGTCAATGTGACGTACATCTACGGTGGTAGGGACTCTTCATCTACCGAGACAATCCACTATACTTGAGACTACCAGTGTGGTACTCTTTATGTCTACAATGTAGTTACAATGGATGTCTTAATCCTCTACTCCTTTCACTATTGCAAATACAAAACAAGTACAATAAAAAGAGTGTCACTTATTGTGTCTACCCTTCTTCTAGCTTGTCTTGCCTCTATTGAATTGACTAGACTGCTTCACTACCGCGTAGAAGTCCACCATAACACTTTCTAACCTCTCTTGAAGAAATCTGGAAATACGTTGAGTTCTTTCCAATGCTTCACTGAATTCATTCTCTAGGTTGTTTCACACAACTCCTACTTTCACTGTCTCACGGTGTTACGACTTGCACTCATGCTTCTGGTTTGTCGTTTCACTTCTCACGGCCTGCCCCACGCCTCTGATCAGTCACGTCGTTGCACATTCTGGTCTCACGCCATCGCACGTTCTGGTCTCACACCGACGCACGTTTTGGTCTCACGTTTCAGGTCTACACCCGCTTCGCTATTCTCAAGCCTCACGGATACCAGGTCTGCTCTCCTAGTCCGTTTCACGGTTCCGCTGGTCTCTCGTTTCTGGTTTTTGCCCTCACCTCACGTTTCTGGTTTTCTTCTCTTTGTGGTTGCACAGATTTCTGCTCTTCCATTTCTCTCTAACGTTGGCTCTCCCAGTTCTGTTTTTCACGTTGGCTTTCCCGGTGGTCTGGTTTTTACGTTGGCTCTCCCGGTGGTTGGTGTTGGTGTTTCTATTTTCTTCTCTCCTCCGGTGATATCACGTTTTTGGTTTCTTCTCTCCCAGTGATATCACGTTTCTTACAAGTTTCTCTCTCTAGCCGTCACACAGTTTTCTCCTTGCCGTGTCGTCTGTTTCTCTCCCTCCCTCTTCTGGTCTGTATCCGTGTCCCCTTTTTTGGTGTGTGTTTTTGATCTTCCGATGGACTCTCTCTCTCTCTCTCCCGGTGGTGTATATCTAGTCTGCTCTGCTCTTTCGGTGGAGTCTCTCTCTCTTTCTCACGGTGGTGTATTTCTGGTTTGTGTGAGATGTTTTTCACCTTTTTCTGGTGTGTGAGTTTCTGATTTCTTCTCTACCTTACGGTAGGTGTGTGTCGTCTTTGCTCTCCAGATGATGTGCAATCTCTTCTCTTACCGTGAATCACACGGTTTCCTTCCAGCCGGCCAAGGTCTCCCTTACCGTCCAAAGTCTCTTTGCCATGTTGTCTCCTTGCCGTCCAGCCGGTGATTTCTTTCTTATTGTAGGGTTTTGTCTCACCAAGGTCTTTCTTACCGTTGGTGTGCTTTAACCGTGTACCCTTGTTTTGTCGTCCATACTTATTTGGTCATGTAGGGTTTTCTCTCTTTCAACTGGCAGTGGTGTGTGTTGTCATGTAGGGTTTTCTCTCTTGCAATGTTGTGTTTTTGCCGTTTGCCCTTGTTTTGCCGAGAGTTCCAGTGTTTTGCTGTCTACCCCACTCATGTCTTCCAAGGTCTTGGTTTATATACTTTCTTCCATAAAAACCCTAGTAGAGCTTACTATATTGTGATTTACTTTCTTGCTCCTCCATGTGGCTTTACTTTCTTGCCCTTCCATGTAGCTTCAAATTGCTTATACACTTAAATCTAGTTGACAACAATTACAACTCATACAAAGCTGTGGGAACAACACTTATTATCTTAAAATACCCCTCAATTGCCTCATTGTTTTAAGCAATTCTATTATCCAAAAAAACAAATCCTCAATTACTTTAATGTTTTAAACAAAGGTCATTAAGATATGATGACAATTTCTTTTTTTTATCAATAAAGACTCCTTTGTTTGAGATGATATACCACAAATACTCTGCTTCCTATGTCATAAACAAATATTCAAAAGGTTTGGCATATAAGAACTATCCCTTAACAACTATAAGGTAAGCAACCAATGCTTTGAGCATTTAAGCTTTCATTAGAAACCAAGATATAATAAAAAAAAAACTATCACAAACCTTTTCAAATATGGTTTGAAAAGTTTATACATGAGACTTTAAAATGTAACTAAGGCATTAGTTAGCTTAAAAAGTATAACTAAGAACTCATAATGAACCTTATAAGTTTTGAATTCTATCTTATACACATTAGACAATGACATCCTTATTTAATAGTATTTAGACCTTAAATCTAACTTGAAAAACCAAAAAGCTCCACCCAATTCATCTAACAAGTCCTTAATCAAAGAAATAGGAAACTTATCCTTGATTATAACTTGATTCAACTTTCTATAATTAACATAAAACCTCAATTTTTTTTTTAACAAACACCACAAGTGTTGCAAAAGGACTGAAGCTAGATTAGATAATATTTATCTATAACATTTTTTGTACTAGCTTTTTTATAACATCCTTTTATACTAAAGGATACATATATGGTTTGGTATCAATGGGACAAGTTCTAAGTATCAAGGAAATTTTGTGATCATGAAATCTATACGGAGGTAACTCAATAAGTTTCTTAAAAATATCAAAGAATTATATCAATAAGGTCTTAACTACTGTATTAGAAGTGACTAGGACAAAAAAAGTCCCTATAAAAAATGCAATAACACCCAATTCCAAATGCAAATTGTAAAGTTGCATAACTATTTATTGGTGAAGTTGCTGTAAAATCTTTGTTATAGACTTGTGACTATTTTACTTGACTATAGGACCTAAAGACCCTTTCAATACATACTTCTTTTCTTTACCTTTAAACTTTAATCTTAATTCATCAAAGTTCCAACGAACATTACCTAAAGTTTTAAACTAATGAATTCCAAAGACTATGTGATAAATTTTCAAAGACAATATATAACCATCTATTATAAAAACCTTACCTTGTAACTTCTATTGAAAATCCTTATAGATGTAAAGGCAAGGAATAATGTTGTCATCAATGACCTTGACTTTTAAATTGATAATAACTTCCCTTTTACACCTTAACTTTTAGACCAAATTTTCATCCAAAAAATTATATGTGTTACCCAAGTGTATTAACACATATATAGTCCTAGATCCCTTATAACCAATTACTCTCATTGTTTTATAGTCATGATTCCTTATATTAATGATAACATGAAAAGACTTTTGAGGTTATGACTCTAGCTCTTCATTTTTTAAAGTAATAGCCATTAACTTATTTAATTCCTCCTCCCTATTCTCATCCTTTATTTTAATTACATATAATTTCCTATATTTACACTTATGCTCTACCTTGTACTTCTCATCACACTAAAAACATAAATCATTACCCATTCCTCCTATATACTAACCCTTAATTTCACCTTTGTAATCTTAAACTACTAATTGGGTTTCTAAATTTCAACCATTATGTTGCCAAAAGTGCAACTCATTAAATCTAAGTTACTAAACAAAGACTAAGGTTTAGATGATCACTCCACATGTTTATTAATTGGTCACCATTTTTGCCCTAAGATAACATTCATTATTTCATGGAACTTGGCTAATGCACAAACATATAACCAAGTCTTAGGCATGAACATTTTAACTAAGGGTTGTATCTTATCTTTAGGCCTACTTATAAACACATTTATGACATATCCACAGTTCCACTCTACTTTAAGGCCAAAAGTGTAAAAATAAAATTTTTAAAGACAATGTTGCCAAACCTTAATGATATGGTTTGAGTGTATGTCATGAAGGTAAATCATCCTTGGGTCTTTTCCTCATAAAACTTTAATACCATTATAAACAACATCATCAAGAGTCTTAACTCCCATTTTAACTTTTTTCTCTTTTAGAATTCCATTAAGCTAAAAAAAAATCTCACATTTGTAGATTCATCCTTGTACATAAATGACATCAAAATTAAGAAATTTAATTTTAATGAATTTCTTAAACCAAGAGAGCTTCCTTAATTATAAAGCCTAAGAGATTGGTTTGATTCATGAATTAATTTTGAACAAATATACCACTATAAACCCTCTAAGTTAGTCATCACCCTTTTTTATGATTCCTAAAAGTTCTTAAATGCCTTTTCCAGTTTCTTAAAGACCAATGGCCCAACATTATACAATCATTTTGATAGCCATTAAAGCAAGCTTTTTCGAAAAAGATAAAGCTTTAATATCAGTTTGATAAGGTTTAAACCTCTAATCAAGAAATCTTAGAAATTAAAGAAAAGATTAAGATTAAGAATTTATGAATGGTGGTTAATGGAAATACAAAGAAGAAGAAAAAAAAAGAAAAAATTAAAGATAGGAATTCTTATTATAATCAAATCTAAATTTTACAATCTCTACTTCTTAGTATTTATATTTTCTATTACATTAATCATTAATCATTAATTAACTAATCAAGAAAAAGATCTAATGACCCTCTAATGATTTCAATGAGTTATAATGGATTTGATCTTACTGATTTACAGTCTTTAACAATTTTTCCCATTAATCCTAAACTTTAACAACTTTTCTCGCTAATCCTCTCTTCCTCCCTTTTTTGTACTTTAGCTTCTATGTGTCCATTATTCAATTCAATCTATTCTTACTACATTACTTACTTCGACTGGCCCTCCTTACATAAATTACAAAGTCCATTAACTCTTTTTTAGGCATATCTTTATCTCAACTTGCTATCCATTCCCTTAATCATATTTCCCTTTTTTTCTTGGTTAATACCTAAAGAAATCACCACCCTTATATATGTTCACAAATCAAACATAACTTTTAAAAAGTAACAAAATTATCATGGTTGAATTGTTTTGTAATGAATCTAACACACCATAACATTTTGTTAATAAAATTGGTCAATTCTATTAATGCGACATACATGGGAACAACATTGATTTATGCATAAAAAATAGGTTATAGCTCTACATTAGTAATGGGTTAAGGTAGCTTAAAAACCCAAAACCCAAATATTTTGTAATTTACCTAATTATGTATTTTTGCTTAAATAATTAATTTTTTTCTTTCTAAATGTATCATATTTCAAATTGTTTTCCTTTAATTTACAAAAAAAAGGAAAAAAAACTTACTTTCTTTATAAAAACCTTAAAACATTGAAAAAAAAAAGATTAAATACCCTAATGCAAAAATTGAATGAAAGAGAAATAATGACAGATAAGAATAATTGTTAGATGTTATAATGATCAATTTTGTGAGAAAATTGATTGAGTGAGAAATCAAGAGAGATTGAAAAACCATGGAGAATGGTAGTGAAAGTATGAAGATTGCTTGACCATCCACTTTTAAAAAAAAGTTTCAAGCTAGATAATGTTTTTTGCAACCATAAAGTGTAAAGACCACCTCTCTTAAATGACTAAAAGCCTTTTTTTTATTATTATTTTTAAGAGGCAAGTGGATGTTGATAAATTACAAGAAGATTTTTCTTTAAATGGGATGTATTTTAAAAAAATAATTATTTAGGTAAAACTAAATATCTTGGTAAATTTAAAAATATTTGGGTTTTTGGCTCATAAGTCCAATCAACCCATTATTTAGTTAAAGACACATGAACTTCTTGTTTTATGCAAACATTAACATTTTTTCCTATCAACATGCCACATTAATAGGTCTAATGAATTTTGTTAATGAAACTTTACAATTTATTAGATTTATTATAAAATAATTCAACTATGACAAACTTGTTACTTTTTAAAGTTGTGCTAGATTTATGAAAACATGAAAAGATGGTAATTTTTTTGTATATTGACTCTTCTTTCTTTCATTATTTGTTTTTCCCTTTCATATAAATTGTAATGATGTCATTTTTTTAATTTTTGGATAGGTAATTCTTTCCTCTATTGAATATGACATTATTAATTTCTATATGGATTTTATAACAATCTAATTTACTTAAAATTTCAATTTCCAAATGTGAGCTTACAAGCATCATTCGCTCTATTCAATTATAAGACCTTGTTACATGAATAAGCTGGTAGATAAAGGGAAGGGGGAAAACTTGCAGTGTGATAATAAACAAGATAAATATGCATATAATATATGATGTGCGTATAAGTAACAATAATGAACAAACAACACATTTTGGCTAATTGTATACACATTTTTATAGTCTTTTATGCATATTATGTTTAACTATACATACATTATACTTTTCCCAAAAAAAACAAAAAACAAAAAACATGCAGGACTCGTATAAGTTTCGTGCCTATCATTCATAAGTTCTAATATTTTAATCAAACAAGTTGATTTGCTTATTCATTTAGTTGTTAACCTTTAAAAGTGGACATAACAATAGCCAAATTGATTTAAAAAAAAAATGTACAAATTGTGTCTTGTGTAAAAATGTAAAGTTATACTAAGAGAAGCTCTTACCACAAAACTTAAGTTAGTAATCTAGAATGTACTTGTTAAATGTAAGATAAAAAAAAAAGACAAGTTTATCAACAGTGTAAGATTAAAGTGGTGAAACCTACAAAAACCACACAAAATTTGACTTTCCAAAATAAGATATTGAAGGAAAGGAATTAGGATATTCCTATTAATGTCAATACCATATGGTTAGGAATTGCAAACTATACATATATGGCAATGACAAAGCTCTTAAAAGTGATCAAGGAAAATGTTTCATCAGTTAAGAAAACAGTGTTAAGGTCAAAATGTTCAAGAAGCTATTAAAAATAAAAGAGAGTGCTATAAAAATCTCCTTAAGTTTCAAGACAACAGTGTGCATGAAAAATGCAAGTTAGCTAAAAAAAAAAGGCAAAGAAAGCTATTGCATTGGGTCAAGCAAATGTATTTAATGATTTGTATAACATGCTTAGTACCAAGGAAGACAGAAGGAGATTTATAGGCTAGCTCAAATTAAAAAATAAAATAGTCAAGACCCTAACCAAGTATTTATCGTTAAAAATATGCACAAAAGGTTTCGTAAAAGAGAATGAGATTAAAGAGAGATTGACACATTATTTGACTAACTCTTTAATAAAAACAATCAAGGTAATCTTAAGGATTATAATGGTCTTTTGAAAAAACATTATTTATATTAGAAGTATTTGTCTCTTAAAAGTAAAAACAACTATAAAAAAGACAAAAGGCAAAAGAGTTATGAACTCAATAGAATATCAATTAAAGTTTGAAAAGTCATAAAGATGAGAGGAATAGCTTGGTTAACTAACCTCTTTGATAAAATTTTTAAAAAGGAGAGAATTTTTAGTGAGTGGAGGATAAGCACATTTATTCTAAATTTTTAACAACTACAAAAAAATTGCATCTACCTTAGATAATCAATTCAAAATTATGCCAAGTAGATCAACAACAGAATCTATTTGTTATTTTATAAGGTTGATGGAAAACTATCAAGAAAAAAAGTGAAAACTCTACATAGTTTTCATTGATTTAAAGACAACATATGACCAAGTTCCTAAGTAAATGATATAATGGGCAATCAATGTTAAGAATGTTATTGTAATATTTATTAATTTACTGAAAATCATATATGAAAGATGTATGACTCACAAGAAAACAATAAAGGTAAGTCATTAGACTTTTTAATTATAATCTATTTATGTTAAGAATCAGCTTTAAATTCTCTTTTACTTGTAGTAATTTTAGATGTTTTAATTGATTATATTTATTATAATGTATCGTGCTCTATGTTATTTATATATGATATTATCTTAATTGATGAGACTAGGGAATAATTAAATTACAAATTAGAAGTCTAGTGAAATATATTAAAATTTAAGGGTTTTAGGTTTAATTATATAAAAATTAAATATATGCATTATAATTTTAACAATGCTAAGAGTATAATACAACGATGTATTAGATTAGTTTTAATAATTGTATTTGGATTTAGGTCAAATTTATTTAGCAGCTTAATAGTCCCAATAGCTAGGTGAATCAAATATAGCTTCCAATATGCTATACACATTACAAATTATTATAATCTAGCACGTCATATTAATAGGGTTGATCATTTTCTTAAAATAGATTAACGGTAGGTTAAATTTGTCTTAAAAATTACAAATGTCAAATTATAAATTTTTAAAGGTCAACATAGAATTATAGAAAACCACAAAGTTGAAAGTATTTTTGCATAGTAACTTTAAATTTTTGTCTCCAATTTAGTTATGTTAGTTAAGGTGAAAGGCAAGAACTCATATTTCATAAGTTAACACAAAATCCTTGTAAGTTGAATTGTTTATCAACCCATTCTTTCTTTTCTTCTTCTTTTTTTTTTTCTTTGTTTGTTTTTAAACTCCGTGGGGGTTCAACCTCGTCATTTCATTTGTTTTTCTTCAAATTTTTCTAGATATATATTTTACTTATTGATTTATTCACAATATATAAGTTTTTCTAAATTAACTTCTGAAAATTGTTTTTGGCTATCAATCAGGCTTGGCCCGTGGAATGCGAAACAAGAAAACCTTTGATTTATTCCCCACATACAGCCTTGTTTTTTACGGGACGCGAAGGAAAAATGAAAACCGTTGGTGGGTTAGCCTACAGGAATTTGTGCACGTTCATTTAAGCCAATTATAAATAACCCAAATTTTCTAAAGTTTAATTGTCGTAACCTTGAATGAAACCATGTGCTGCGATTTTGAGGAATCTACTCCGTTGCAGCACGGCAGCATATCATTGACTATGATTTGTCACCTTGTGATTTAAACTTCTCTTTATCGCTCTCTTTTTTTCTTATTTATTTGAAAACTCTTTGAATCAGAGTTTTTTTTTTTTTCCTTCTTCTTCTTTTTTATCTATAAATTTTTTATCTTCTTTCACAATTAAAATTTACAAATTTAAAGATAAAAATTTATATTTTCAATTATTGGGGCATCTTTCTACAAAACTATGGTTTAACATTCGGGACATTAGAGAGCAAACGGTTCTTGTTTTTTAGATTTTAAGAAATTAAAATCAAAGTATATATTTAAATTAAAAGTTCAAGTAATTATATCACAAAATTCTCTAACCACTAGCCGAGCAATTGGCCACTCACCTCCCATCCATGCATGCACGCTCCTGCTCAAGACAATGCGCAAATACAACACTGGTTCACTGGTTGTTGATCGGTGTGCACGAGCCCAAGTGTGCACTTGCATCTCAGCTGTTGGGGTCTTTTTTCATCGTCATCGTTAGGTTAATGCTCAGTAGCCAAAATGAACCTCTGTAAAATTTTGTTGTTTAATTTATAGCTTCCAAAACAAAGTAAAACCAATGAATTTGCTCAGTTGGGTGCAGGTTAACCTATGACAACAGACTCAAAAGTCATTGCACAAAAAAAAAAAAAAACCCTGCCAATAACAGCAAATTAAAATAACTAAATAAATAACAACTGATATCATCTTAAATAAAATTATAAACGATTAACTTTTGAAAAAAAAATTTAATTGCATATCTTCCTCTCCTGGTCTATAGACGACATTGTAAATTTTATACGCATATGTTTACCAAAGAAATTTAAGCCAAAATTTTTCAAAAATGGGGGAAGGCGGCCGATAAACATGGACTTTATTCCACCATTTTTGATCGAAGCTGAGCAGGGGCTCGTCGTGCATGTCGTATTAAAACTTGAAAGCAAGTAATTTTCATCATTTAAATGATGGGTTTCTATGCATGTTACGTGGATGATAATAATAAAGTGAAGGGAATGCATTTAACCCCTTCGTTGTCGTTGGATCGAGTGGCGGATCCCGCAAGGGGATGGGGACTAAAGGACTCATCCCCTTGCGAGATTTTCAAGATCATTTACTTATTTACGTATATTTTACATGTATATTTACATTCTTTTATGATGAAATAGCTAATATTTAACATTATTATTATTACCCCCCCCTCTCTCTCTCTCTCTCTCTCTTTAAAGTATGTCAACTTGTTAGTATAAATATATGTTACATATTAAAAAAAATTATGACTTCAAAACTTAAATTAAAGATAATTACTTAATTATTCTACATCAATAAAAAAAACATATTCTTATGACTCATTTATTATTATTATTTATTGTCATTATTTATTTGTTTTTTAATCAACGATCATATATTTTTTTTCTTTCTTGATACGATAGTATCAAATTTTTTCTTTGATTTATCCGAAACAAATACGGGGGGGGGGGGGCACGCAGCACAAGGATCGTAGGAAGCCTCACTTTCGGCTGCTCGGAATAATCGTTAAATAAGAAGTTGTGACGGGACAACGACGGCTCAAGTAAGAACAGTGAGTCACCATCACGTGCATGCATTGTTTGACAGTAGCATCCCCCGTTGGCAGTCTCATCCTTTTATTCCTTTTTTTATTTCCTTTTTTTTTTTTTGTCCTTTTTCGCTTTCCAGGAAAGGCTTGATGGGCACTGGTTTAAATTCAAGCAACTGTAGGAATTGTTTTTATTATTTTTTTTTATTATTATTATTTTATATTTTAGTTTTGAGCACTGCCCATTTGTCCTTGATCCTTCCAGCTATTTAGTTCCCCACAATTGGATTATTTATGACTTGATCGTGACAACTAAATCAAAAATATTGGTAGAATAAACAAAACAATGTAACTCCAAATTATCTTTGAATTATTCAAATGTGTTCATTTAAATTCGAAAAAAATAATCTTACATTTATAAAATAATGATATTTGCCTAGATTTAGTATGCTGACTAAGTTATTTGAACATTTTTTTTTTTTAGCTTATATGGACAAATTCTGATTAACAAAATAAAAACAAAGGTTGCTAGCCTAACCATCTTCTTGATCCCTGGAGATAAAGAATGACAACAATCTTCACATCTACAAGAATCGCCTTATCTTGCCCCGATAAGAACGGGACCAAAGGAAATTGACTGGGGATCGAAGATTTTTAATCTCCTTTTTTGAATTTTTAGCTGAAAATATCGATGACGTTGGTATTCATATTTCACACACCAAACCAGCCTTGTCATTGATCCCAAATTATTATATTACAATTTTTTTTGTAAAGAAACAATTAAGTAAATTAGCGTAATTAATTATAATTCCACTCATACACCAATTCCAACCTTTTGTGCTTCCTCTTCTTATATTCTTTATAGATAACGTTTTGTCCCAAAAGAAAGATTTATCTTTATTATTCTCAATCTCTGTGTCTACTTTTCGCCCTGTTACCAACATGTTAGCTTTTGTCACCAATATGCTAGCCGCTGTCATGCTCTCTTCTAGAGAATCAAATTATAGATGGCTTAAAATGGAGAATCCCTTTATCATAAAGTTACAAATTTTAGAAACTATGTTTTTTTTTATTATTTTGTTTTCTAATATAAAATTTAATTAACATAATCTTATATAACTTTAATATATAATTAAGTAAATCAACATATTAATTATAATTTGACTCGTATACCAACTCCAATCTTTCATATTCTTCTTCATATTCTTTATGGAGAAAATTTTATCCCAAATGAAAGATAATCTGTGTTACTCTCAATCTCTACATCTATTTTTTTGCTCTATTATCAACATGCTACTGTTTAATGCAATCCCAAATGAATCAAAATAATATTTTCTCAAATAAAACTCCTATGTTATCAATCAATCAAACAATGATAATAAAATATAATTCAAATAAATTGACATCAATCAAGTATTGGAGATATATCAAAATACAAAAGAATAATACATGATCTTACTAATTTTCAACAATTTAACGTGTACATCCTTACTTTTAGGGTATTTGTGCAACCTAATAAGAAAATTAGCTTAAGAATGATAGTATCACTCTTTCTTTAGACTACAATATTAATAGGTGCTACCATGGTTGTAAAATCTTAAATTTTAGAACAATAAGAAATCATTTTCCTTTATCACTTGATTTTTTTTTTATTTAGGTTGCTCTTATGTTTTCTTTTAATTATTGACCATGTAAATTAATAGCTTATCATGCTTATAACTCGATATCTCTTTATGATATCCTTCACTCACTTGACCTATGGACTCAAGCTCATACTAAGCCTTCTCTACCAATGAAATATATGTTATTGAGCTAGGTTTTTTGCTTCATTATATCTTCATCTCAAATTGAAGTTAATTCCTAAAAGGTTAAAGTAGTTCATTATGGGACTTAGAGTTGAGGTGAATTTGATTAAGTTCTTATGCAATAAAACGACTTCCTTTGTTTTTCTTAAGTGAGCCCTCTTTAGATCAACAAGCACCCCAGTGCATCTTAATTGCCCACTTGGTTATGTAGAGTTAAACCTAAATTCATAGCTATAACCTTTGACTTAACTCAAGTAAGGGTATTTTATCTCTCCTGATTTTACATCATCTAGTCCTCACCCATATTTACAAACAAGTTCCATGGTGTTCCCACATTGAGATGAAAATAGTAGCAAAATGAAATCTTATATTCAACTCTATATAAGGAAATTTGGAAGAAAATTTTCTTTTAACTTTATTGTGTTTGTAGCAAGATTTCATAAGATAAATATTTACAAAGTTAATAAAAATTCTATTATAATAAGTAATGTTTTTCATAATGAAGAAAATTGCTATAAATGACATTGTAGCCAAAACTTAAAGAAAACTTCTTTTTAAATTTATCAAAAGCAAAACTTTCCTTTAATTATTGCTTCTTAATAAAATTTTTTTCTCATATTTAAAATCAAAAGAAAAGCCCAATAATCCCACCAAAAATTTTCATATTTTGTGACAATTAATCCTATTACATCACATTTGTAACTATTTATCTGTGAAATTTTTTTTAATCGTATTCTTTATTTTGTCTTACTATCTTCTTTCTTTTATTATTATTTTTATGCATCTTTTTAATTTACTCCTTAATTCTAAACAATAAAATTTTTAAAAATCTATTTATTAAAATTAATAAGATTTTTTACACATTATCATATTTCACAATTATAAAATTAATCTCTAATTATATATATATATGTTCTTTACCCTCGCCCTCTCTCATGAAGAAATGCCATTCATTCTCCGCGATTCCGCATCTTTCCTCTCTCTCTCCCCTGCCAATTAAAGAGTCGGTTTCCCAATGCCACTTCCTTGTTGTCCTCGTTTGCGATCTTCTCCCGATTTGAGGGTACTATTATAATTTCAACATTTTCCGTTCATTTGGATCTTGACTTGCCTCTGTACACCAGAGCCTGAATTTTAATTGTTAATTTTGCACAATAATCATGGATCATATAACTTATCATTCTAAACCCCTTGTTAAATTAATGTTTAATTTTTCATAAAAATATTAAAAATTCACACAACACACGAACTTAATTCCGTGATTTCATATTAATAAAATTTTATTTATGAAGAATTAAAATTTACACTATGGATATGGAGGCACTATTTTTCTCACGTAAGTTTTTTTTTTCTTCTTCTTCTTCTTTTATTAAGATAGTCTTAGTCTTTGTGATATTAATCAATAAATTTATCTCCCAACCCCATAAATAAAGAATTAGGTTGCGGTCGTACTGCACTCACTATATTAAAAAAAAATAATCCTATAAATATTAATGTTTCATTTCCCCTTTCATACGGATGACTTTCTGTTTAATCCTTTATGGTGTGCAAAACCTATATTAACTTATTTTATTTATTTTTTGTATTTTTTTTTTCTAGTTGAAGTTGAAGTTGAAGTGATATGAGATTTAATAATAATCATTGAAGTAAAGTATAGGGTTAAGAAGCAATTCATGAATATAAAATATTTTATATTATGTAAATAATATTTCATGTGATATATTAGAAGTGTATCGTAAAATAATATAAAATTATAAAAATTTATTATTATTGTATAAAAAAATTTAGTATAATATAAACTATTTTGTATATTATATAAAAATTATCTTACATGCATTTATATCTACAAAATCATTTTCATACAAGTTAAAAGTGTGTACAGCAAAATTTTTCTCAAGAAAAAGATATTCCTAAAGCTCCAATGATCATAAATATGAAAAATAAAAAATTTGTCAAATTATAATTCATAAATAAAAATTAAAAGTTAAAAAAAATTAAAAAAAGAAAAGAAAAAAAGAAAAAACTGACATCCTGGTGAAGACGGTGACTTCCCGCCAATCTTGATCTCCACGACATCGAGCTCCTCTCGGCCAATGCATCCAATGGCCGCTTCCCCTCCAATCCAATCCCATCCAACGGCCCTGATCCTACTTTCTAGACTCTTCTTCCACGGCGGTGACAAAACACTAACCAGGGTTGGTTAAACATTAACCCAGGTTTAATCACATGCCGCCCTTTAAAGAACCTTCGTAGAAAGAGCCGAACCACAACAAGAGCAAGAAAAAACAAGAACATTAAAAAAAAAAAAACCAAAAAAAAAAAAAAGAAAGGAAGATAAAATGGGCAAATGGATTTAAAGGGGTTTTGGGGTTTTCTTTGGATCTTCTGAGAGTGTGGTTTTTGGCTGAGGAACATGGGATTCAACTAAGTCAACTCGGACTACCCCCTTGCCATTCTTGCTCCCCTTTTTTTTTATGTGTAATTTATTACATTCAACGTCTGTGATAATTCTTTTGAGATTATTGGTGGGTTTTCTCAGATCTCGCTAATCTGGTGAGAGTTCTTTTTGTCTATTTCTGTAATGGGGTTTGTGTTTTTTTTTTTTTTTTTTTGGAGGCGGGATTGTGGTCTTAATGTTTGTTTGTTCTTAGTTTAATTTGGAATTGTTTCTTTTTTCGTTTCTAATTTTGCGTTGGAATTCATTTGGTCATTTCTTTCGTTGATTTTTTTTTTTTCAATTCTTGTACATCATTGTTGGGTCTGGGTTGATGGGTAATGTAACTAAGTGGTTGATATAGCGGTTCAGTGGAGATTCTGTTAGGTTAAGGCTTCATTTGGATGAAACTGAGGCGTCATTTTTGACCATTTTTGCTGGGTTGGATTTAGTAATTGAGTTTTAGTTATGGGGGAAATTTCTGAAATCAGTTTCTATTCAGACATTAATGTTTTGGGAAACATACGTAACTCAAGTTGGTTAACATTTTTGATTTAAGGCTCAACGAAACGAGGGGGAAAATAATGGACAATGGACCTATTTGTTTAGAAGCAGATTTCTGGAATTTTATTATTGTTATGGGAAAGGAATCTGCAAAATTTACTTAATATGAATAAGATGTCTGGGTTTTCACATGTTTTACAGGGGCACTCGACGATCAAGATCTTTGTCTGAGGCAGCCGTCATTCAGTGCTTCTAACATCAATATAATGTTTTGTTTCCTTTTCAGATTCCTGGTTCTTGACCATCCAGTGCCAGGGAATGGCTTGGTTTTTGTAGCGTTGAACTCCGTGCTTTCTCTTCCCTTACTCATTTAGTGGGTGATAGTCTCTTGCTCTTTGACTTTTCGAGTAGAGTCTGGTTTGTAGGCAGCTGATTAATGATTGGTACTGGATTACACTTTTTGGTGCTAAATCATTGGCGATTGGCTCTGGAGTCCAGTGCTTTCTCTAGAGGAAAGACACTTTCTTCACTGTTGCCTCTCGCCAGCCAGATAAGGGGTAGAGCTCTTGTTCCATTTCATGTCTCGTGAGTTGGACAGCCCAGTTCAGACTCAGATGGCATTAGCAGTTTTTAAGAGCCCACTAAGCGGGGAGTACCATGGCAGCAAGAGAATGCAAGGTAAACAACCTGCAGGAAGGAGACGGGTTTTTGTGCAAACTGAGAGTGGTTGTGTCTTGGGTATTGAGTTGGATCGAGTTGACAATGCTCATACCGTGAAACGAAGGCTCCAGCTTGCCCTTAATTTGCCCACTGAGGAAAGTTCCTTGACTTTTGGGGATATGGTGCTGAAGAACGATCTTAGTGCTGTTCGCAATGATTCACCACTGCTTTTAACGAGGAATTATATGCATCGAAGCTCCTCTACTCCCTGTCTTTCACCAACTGGTAAGGATATCCAGCAAAGAGATCAAAGCGGTCCTATTGAAATTTTGGGACAAGCAAAAAGCTTTGCTAGAGTGAAACAACTGGTGAAGGAAAGTGTAAAGGCAATAAAGATGGGTGTCGATCCAATTCCTGTTCACGGTGGTTTAGGAGGGGCCTATTATTTTAGAAATAGTCGAGGTGAGAGTGTTGCAATTGTGAAGCCAACAGATGAGGAACCTTTTGCTCCAAACAACCCAAAAGGCTTTATTGGCAAAGCCCTTGGGCAACCAGGTTTAAAGTGGTCTGTGCGGGTTGGGGAGACGGGTTTCAGGGAAGTTGCAGCTTACCTCCTCGACTATGATCACTTTGCCAAAGTGCCTGCAACTGCCTTGGTGAAGATTACTCACTCAATGTTCAACATAAATAATGGGGTGAGTGGCAACAGTCTTCATGAGAAGAAGCAGGTTAGCAAGATTGCCTCTTTCCAACAGTTTATACCTCATGATTTTGATGCCAGTGATCATGGGACCTCAAGCTTTCCAGTTTCTGCTGTGCATCGTATTGGAATATTAGACATAAGGATTCTTAACACGGACAGGCATGCTGGAAACCTTTTAGTTAGGAACCTTAATGGTATTGGGGTATTTGGGCAAGTGGAACTGATTCCAATTGATCATGGGCTTTGCTTGCCAGAAACATTGGAGGATCCATATTTTGAGTGGATTCATTGGCCTCAGGCATCAATTCCATTTTCAGATGATGAGCTTGAGTATATTGAAAAGCTGGATCCTGCTAAAGATTGTGCGATGCTGCGGGCAGAACTTCCAGTGATACGAGAGGCTTGTTTACGGGTCTTGGTTCTGTGCACAATTTTCCTCAAAGAAGCTGCAGCTTCGGGACTCTGTCTTGCAGAAATTGGTGAGATGATGAGTAGGGAATTTCGTGCTGGTGAGGAGGAGCCCAGTGAGCTCGAGGTTGTATGCATGGAGGCAAAGAGTTTGATAGCAGAGAGGGATGTGTTGTCTCCCAGGGCTGATCTCAGTGACGAGGAATTTCAGTTCAATATAGACTGCGAAGAACAAGAACTTGACTTCACAAAGACGAAAATAGATTGTGGCAGTATGATGAGTAACCCCTTCCAAATTGGGTTTGGGTCTGTTCATGGTGGTTGCCCGCTTTCAAAATTAGAGGAAACGGAGGAAAACGAAAGCGAAGGAGAGTATTGGCGAGAGGGATCTGCTGCCTTGCCTGGTCCAGAGCAGTTGTCAACCATGACACAGCTTTCTATGTCACTGAAGAACACCACATTGGGTGTGAAGAACCATAAAGACCAGAAATTCTTAGGAGCAAAGCCACGACATGGGTATGTTACCAACACATCCTCTGGTCACAGGAGTGCTAATGAGCTGCTTCCCGCAAGCATGAGTTTTGTGAAGCTGGAGGAGATGAATAAGGAGGAATGGTCACTGTTTTTGGACAAGTTTCAGGAATTGCTTTACCCAGCATTTGCCAAACGGAAGTCTCTGACGATAGGTCAGAGGCAGAGACAGAGGCTTGGTACCTCGTGCCAATTTTGATAGAAACTATCAGTATGCGGATGAGAAAGTGTTGTAGGTTTGTGGGAGTGAACGATCTTTAGCATAGCTTCAGTTAATGGTTTTAATCCTGCGAAAATATTGTAGTTGGTGTCAACTTTAGGATAATCTTTATGTAAATATTCTTTGCATCAGCTAAGTGAGGAGCTGAGCATGGTTGGTTGCATTTGGTTTTTGTTTTTTGTTTTTTTTTTTCTTTCTTCTTTTTCATTTCTCCTGTTCACCGTAGGCTCGTTGGATAAATAATTTGTTGATATGAAATCTTTGGAAGGTAATGTAATGTAATAGTCACCTTATGTGTGTTCTGCAGTTCTGGACTGTCCTTGCAAGACTGGGTGACATTTGAATGCTTATTGTGCCTACATTCTTCAAACGTGGATTTCTGGTATGTGGCGGAAGAATATTTCTTCTCGCCACTAACGGCGGCATGCTGCCATAGGGCCGGCCACTCCGGTTACCCGCACCCAAAAACCATATAAATGGGGTTTGATTGTATATGCTCAAGCCAGCAATACGTAGATTATTGAGTATTTTACTAAGTATATAACTCACCTTGTTATTATCGCTTAAGCATTTAACTGATAATCTCTTCTTGTCAAATAAGTTCATTTAATTCCGTTTTATTATTGAATTAACAGAGAATATCTGCAAAGCAATTAGTACTTAGCAATTGGCTGTTTTAATTCATGGCACATCCATAATATCCGTGAACTTATTATATAATGACTTCTTCTGGGTCAAAAAAAAAAAGTTCTAATTCTGATTCGTCTTGAGTATTTGGAAACAAAATTAGTAACAGATGAAGGCTCCAATTATTATTTTCTGTCCTTCATGGCTGTTATAAAACACAAGCACCTGGTTGTCATCCACAGATTATTTTGCTCGTATTATTTCCGCCGTTGGAACTTATCTGTGGTTTTTAATTTGATTTAGAAAAGGACTGATGTCATCTGACTATGCCGTGTGGGGTTTATTGAAACTGGATTTAGTCAGAGGAGAGGAGGGAGGCTCAAAAGATTTTTGTCCTGGCTTTGCATTAAAAACAAGCAAGATGCGTATTTATATATATATATATATATATATATACATTATCACAAGTGGCAGCCAACAAAAGAGCATCACATGCTGGGGGTCCCATTAGGCCATAGATTGGCCCTTTTCCGCCCGCCGGGCCGCCGGGGGGGGGGGGCGGCTGTGTTGTTGGCCTGGTCAATCCCAAAGCAGACCTGCTTGTGCTTCTGTTTTCATTTGCCAACACACAAAAGTGTGGCATCTGTGCTTGGGTTCAGGGGGCTGCGTGCCTTGACCGATTGCCCGAGCCACCTGGGTGTGTGCCCCGGGGGGAGTGGCTCTTGACCTGACCACTAGCCGCTAATCTCGTCCATCGTTGAAATTTTAATACGTGAAGCGGGTATTATCAATAATTTCATTTCACAATCTCCCACTTCATAGGCTCTGCGTTGTGAATCAACCAGTCATTCTACCATCACTTTCAAAAACAGCTTCTTCAACTATGATGTAAAAAAAAAAAAAAAAGAAAATGACTTTTTCTGTTGCCATTAGTCAACTTGATTGCACCCACATCATTGTGACAATTGCTATGACTGTTGTTGAAGTCACCTTCACGTGTGCCAAATCAGACTTATCTCTTAAGAGGATGGGCATGGCCGTCTGGTGAACGTCTCATTTAGAAGTCAAAAAGAGCAGACAGGACTTCACTTCTTTCCTAAGCTTAGTTTGGCTAGAATTTAATCAGAACTAACCCGTAAAGTTTAATCAGAAAACCAGTTTATGAACAGCAGAATAATAATATTGCACGGTGCCCCAACATGGCAGCCTAATCTCTTTACTTTTTCTTTAGTCGTACCTATCCACTTGTGCCCCTCGAGTGGGGACACTGGCCACCTTCAAAGTACTTTCTGTCTGCTTTTTCAATTGAATTGTAGTTCAAGATAAATAATGAGTCCACGGGCAATCACAGGCAAACACAAAAAGTGTGGGCCTACCACCTTGTCTAGTTGCTCCTTTTGTAACATTGTGAAGCAAAATGATGTTCAAGTATCATGAAAAGTGACTTTGATTAATTGTCTTAAAACGACATTATTGTTCTAAATCAGCAGATTTGAGACCTAACCTACCTACTTACACGCGTGATTAATAAGTGAGTGAAAAGGAAAGCAATGGCAAATGTAAAGACTGATGACTGAAATTTGAAGAAAAAAAAAAACAAGGGCATAAACAAACTGGGCAATATCTTGGATGCAGAAGAGAGTTAAAAAGCAGGTGGAGCGTCCAATGAGGGAAAAGAAGAACGTGAGAGAACCACAATACTTATAAAATAGAACATGAAAGTGAGCGAACAAAGACTCTTTAAAAATGGATTAATAATTAATTGCCACTCAGTAAAGTAAATGCCAAGGCGAAGATTGATAAGGATTATGCCGATCGCTTTCTGGACTCGTCTTCCCCAAGCCCACATGTTCTATGTCACAGACGGGTCCAAGTTTCTCTGGCATGGGGTCCAAAGGCTCTTAACATGGGTTAATAATAAATTGTCACCGGCAACACAAATGTCAAGGTGAACATTGACAAGGACACTCTGCGGTTAGGCGTCGATGGTACCTACTGTTAACACTCAAATAACCAGCCACGCTACAGGCAAGCCCAGCAGTTAGGTGCCCATTTATTCCTATTGTTGAAAAAAAAAAACTAAAGAAATCCAGGTAGTTACCCTTGAAAACTTTTAAGCTACTCAAACAGATTGATCACTGGCTTCAGGAATGCCCGACAGTCGAGACGACACCGCAAGATCAAGCGGCGCCTAGTTTCCACAATTCAAAGTCATTAGTTATGACAACTAACGAAGAATCTATACACATAGGGACAGAGGAGAGAAGTGGCCGTTGTTTTGTACTGAACATGTGTTGTCTCCCACTTTTCTTAATCGTACAATGATATTAACTTAGTCATTTACTTTAGTTGATGGTGGGGTTATATAGTTACGATCTTTGGGCTTCCCACTAATAATCGAGCATTTCTTTGGTGGCAAGGAGTTAAATACCTTTTCAGCCATCAAAGATGGGTTGGGTCGGATTAGTCGTCATGTGTGACTTGGTCCAATCCAAATAAAATATCTTTCATTCACACATAACGAGCTTGATTGAACCTAATTTTTACTATAAATTCTCAACATCCAATTTTTCATAACCTATTCATATAAGCAAATGAGTTAGGTGACCCCATAGCATAGTTGTACCCAAAAGTGCAATCTGTGCACTTATTAGGGATAAATAACAATTACAGCCCTTTGAAAAAAATTATAAATGAGATTTATAATACTTATGACAAATGCTAAATGATAATAGTTTTTCTGTTATATGTATATTCTTTAATTACACTCTAATTGCTTTCCTAAATATATTTTAGAATGTCAAATCAATTATAATTACATATAATACACTAAAGTAACAAGCATCACATTGTAACCTTAAGACATGGTCAGGAGTCACTTAGGACAAATTTTAAGGTATATTATTCCTTTAAAGACTCTTACAATGAAAAAAGTTGGGATTTATGTTTCATTTCCCTCAATGCTCACGTAGCATACATGTATGAAACACACTACAATGATCATTTTCCCTTAAAAAGTGCATGCCAAATTTGCTTATAATATCATCTTACAAATCTTAGTTCACTTACTATTAAATATTTAACTTGAGCTTTTTATACGACATCTTACATTTGAGTGTTTAACTGAGATCTCATATATGCCTTTCAACAAGTTATACAGAAAGTTAGATTTTATATCTATTGTTACCAATTAGAGCTTTATCTTGATCTTTTTAAGGCAACTATTTACATGCATGTATATTTTTGCTGCATGATGGTCTTATCTTTCCATGCCCTCTTAACATTAGAGGTGATTGTTTGTATGAGTGAATCACCTATAATTTATTTGACATACTCTTACTTTTCTCATAGATATTTTTGCTAGGATTAATCTAGTATCAATCTTAGTATGTAACTCTTAACCTTTTAGGATGATATTATAAACATATATGCAATAAAAATAACAAATTTTTACATAAAAACATTTAGTAAAGATAAATTATAACATATTAAAATTTATGAAGTTGTGCAAACTTAATATGTGATTGAAATATATTTTAAGGTATTGGTCGAGTCAATAGGAGTAATATCATCCTATGTGTCAAAAAATATCAAAAAGTTACATCCTTTCATAACATAATATCTCTTATAAATTTACATTTGATATGAATTTGTTTAGTTTTACAATAATACTTATGATCTTTCGTATATGTAATAACTGTTTGACTCTTACAATAATATGTGATCATTTTTTATTTATCATTACATTACTCCTAAATGTTTTAGAAACATTTTAAGTTAAATAACCTATTGTACTACAACTAAGCAAGCTACTAATTTTACCTCTATTGTTGATAAAGCAATACAAGTTTGTTTTTTACTATTCAATGAAATGGTGCCACCATATAGCAAGAACAAGTATATTGAAGTTGATTTATGTTCGTCAATATCTTTTCCCCAATCAAAGTTTAAATAGCCAACCAATCATAAATCATTTTTTTGCTAACACAAGGAATAATCTGCAATGCTATTTAGATATTGGAATATTCTTTTCAAAGCTTACTAATAAGCTTTTCTTGGATATAATTGATATTGACTCATTAGTCTCACAACATAATAAATATGGGATCAAGCATATATCATGGAATACATCAAACTATCTACCATACTAGAATAAAGCACATTCTTCATTTTCTATTATTTTTCTTATGTTTGAGGACACATTTTAAAGCTAAGACACTTGCTTTTAACATTAAGAAAGTTAATGGGATTAAAACTTTCCATTCTAAGTTGTTTATGGATTTTATGGATGCATAACTCTTATGCTAGAGTTAAGAGCCTTTTTGAATAATCTTTGTGGATCTTCACTCTTAACATGTAATTTACCTTCTTTATGTCCTTCATTTCAAAACTAAAGGACAATTATTCCTTAATCATGGTGATAAACTCTTTATTATTTTTAGTTAGTAAAACATTTTCTACATATAAAAATTAAAATTTAAAATTATTCTTAAATTTCTTAACATATAGACAATGATCTTCATTAATCATTTCAAAGTCATATAACATTATTGTAAGATAAAATCGTAATACTGCTACCTAGATGACAAAATCCATTAACTGTTTTATATAGATTTTTTTTTGTTTAACTCTCCATTGAGAAATGTAGTCTTAATATCTATCAAATATAATTCTAAGTCCATATTAGCTTCTATAGTTATAATCGAGCAAATTAAGGTAAATCTTATAACTAGTGACAAAGTTTTCTTGTAGTTTTATCTTTTTGTTAGGTATAACCTTTTCTTATTAAGTAACCATATACATTTTTATGGATTCATTTGCTTTTCATTTAATTTTGAAAGTCCATTTATTCCTAATATTTTTACTTTTTTTAAGCAAATTTACCAAGTTTCAAACATGATTAGATTTCACGGATTTTATATCTTTTTCTATTGCCTTTATTCATTATTTCTTAATATGACATGAGAGAGTCTTAGTTACTATTTTAGGCTTTTTTTCATTGTGGGGAGTAATCATAAAAGCTTACCTATCAATCTTAAAAAGATAACATGGAATACCTTTATAATTACTCTTCATAATAAATGTTACTATTAACCCTATGTAACTTGTGACATAATTCTCCCACTAAGGT
Source organism: Ceriops tagal (assembly GCA_021533255.1). NCBI lineage: Eukaryota > Viridiplantae > Streptophyta > Magnoliopsida > Malpighiales > Rhizophoraceae > Ceriops > Ceriops tagal. The sequence goes on along the minus strand of CM038610.1, from coordinate 5,660,474 downwards.
TAAGAGTTTGAGACATCTTTTTGTCTTACTTTATTGATTCATTTAGTTCATTATCTTTTTCTGGATTTCTTATTTCATAGAGACAAAAATCTTTATTGATATCATTATTATTGAAAAATATATTGTCTAAGAATATGACATAATTTGATTCAAATTAAGATACTTTTATTGACTTGTTCATTAATCAATATGTAACTTATAAAGTGCTTAAAGTATCTTATAATGGTATATTTATTCCTTCTTATATCCAACTTCCTATATTTATGAGATAAATCATAAACATAAGCTATTGAACCTTAAGGTCTTAAATTATTTAGGTTAAGCTTTGACCTAACAATATGTTATATAGTGTGGAAGTAATAGATTTAGAGGGCACCCAATTAAGTACATAAATGACTATAAAAAAAACATCTCCTTAATAATGTATTAGGAGGTTCACTCATATTATCATAGATCTAAAAATCTCTAATAGGATCTTATTTCTCCCTTTTACAACACCATTTTATTGCAAAATTTTAGGAACAATTAGCTATTTAGCTGTACCATTTTCATTACAGAGTTCCTTGAATTATTTGGAGTGACTTTCATGTCCACATTTCGTTTATAGGGTTTTGATTGTTTTGTCTAACTAATATTGTTTAAAGTAATATAATGCTTCAAATTTGTGAGGGGTTAGGAAAACATGATCATAAAACATATAATCATTTATCAAAATAATGAAATATGAGGCATTATGACTTGTCCCCAAATTTATTGGACCATATATGTCATAATAAACTAGTTGTAATGGAAATTTGGCTTTAAAAGCCTTACTAAATAGTTTTCCAAGTACTTGTCCTATTGGGCAATATTGGTACATTGGTAATTTTATTTCAATGAGTGAGCCAAAGAGACTTTCTCTAGTTGATCTATTCTTCCTCTCCTGCTTAATATTTCTTAGTCTAGCATGTCAAATATTTGCATTTATAACATTATTATTAGAAGATGCATTTATTTTAAACTATTATTGATATTAAACACATTATAGTTAATTTAATACAAATAAGCCATTTAATGGTTGTGCACAATCCACACAAAAAAAGCCATTATAAATATTTATAATATAGGAGTTTATAGCCAAAAATATAAGAATAAGAACATAAATAAGATTTTGTAGAATTTTAAGTGCCTACAGAACATCATGAATTAGCAAGGTTTGATTATCTTTTATTTTAAATCTTCAAGTGTCAATCCCTTTGACTTCTATCTTAGCTTTGTTCCTCATATGCATTCATGTTAGATCAATTTTAGTTCAATAGAACTCTATATATGCTTCTTTATCTTTAGTTATATGGTCGATAGCTTTTGAGTTTACTATTTATAAAGGACCATATTTAATAAGTAATATTAAGTTGGTAACATTAATGAGAGTTAAGAATAAAGATTACCTTTTTCAGCTCTATGCATTTATAACCAAAATAACCTAGCTAGTCATAATTATATCATGCCATTTTAGTCTTATCCTTTTCTTGTCACTAAACTTCTTTTGAGATCATTCTTGTTCTTTTTCTATATTGGCACATTTTGTTTTTACTTTTTATGATGCTTGTAATGCCTTTTGTGTTTTAAATTAGGAGTAGCCTTTGAACTTGTCTCAACTTTAATTGTATTCACTTGACTTAAGGAATTGCTTGCCTCAAGGCATTCCTTCTCCAAATTAAAATGGTGTGAGATATCATAAAAAATATTAATAGCCTTATTATGCATCATATTAACTTTTATGAACTCCTAATTAAAATGAAAGGAACAAATCATAGTTTGAGCTTGTTACTTACTTGTAAGGGTATGATTGGCTATATTGAGTTCCTTTATCGTATTAGACATCACCATAAAGTGTTGTCCAAGTTATGATACAACTTGTTCATGTAGAAGTCAAAGTTAACCATTAACTCTATTAGCCTAGTAGTTAAAGTGGCTTCAAACTTGTTCTTCAAAGCCAACCATAGTGCCTAAGTAATCTTATGCTTTAGAAATTCATATATGAGATTATTCTCAAGGTTCTTAAGCAAAATAATGCAAACAAAACAAGTTTTTCTTTTTCAAGTCTTAAAGGCCTCTTACTCTAACCTTTATTGAGCTAAGTTACCTACCTAAAATCCATCATAAAATGGTTAATTGCTTTTAGTATCTTATGTTTTTTAAGAATATACTAAACCTTATGATACTAAATGTTATAGTTTTTATTGTTTAGCTTATCTCTTTTATTAAACATGTTTGTAGCATTTTTTATTGCCTTAGATTACAATCTTAAAATATTTATCACTAATTAGTATTAGTACTTAACCATTCATTTTATCTCAAATTTTAAATGGATTAGTAGTAATATAATACTAGTCACAAAATCAAAAACTTACTAGATTCCTAATCATCTTTTATTATACTAATACTTGATTATTTGAATTTAGTTTAAATTGTGCAAAATTTAAGTTTTTAAGTGAAAATTCCCTAAATCCTACTAACATTCAAACTCTCATGAAAAATAAACCCATTAACTTAAATTGGTTATATATTAATACATATTAGCCTTCATATATTATAATGGAACATAACTAACTTTATAGTAATTCATCACAATAATTATTAAAAATAATCATATTCAAAACAACAAATATGAAACGATATTAATAATAAAAAATTGCTCAAAATCATTATTTATCATTTATTTACATATGGTTAAAAATATAATGAGCTCAAATTAGAGAATTATTTGCTGATGAAGTCTTATCCTTCATAACATCTTTAATAACTTTGTGTTTGACTCTTAAAAATTATGAACGTTTGCAAAAGTAGATATGCCTTACATAATAGAGATTAGGACCTAGAAGCATCATAGCTAAGCACCTTGTAGCGTGCTTGATGTGATGCTTCCATACTTTCTTAAGGTATCATTTAGATCATCATATCACTTAATGATACATTTGGTGTATTCTAACTCACAAAACACTTTAGCCCTTCATTAATCCATCAAGAACTTAAGTATAATGTCAATCTTTATTTCTTCTTTAATCCTTTTAGACATTAAGATTTCAAGATGATCAATTAAAAATTTTATATATTTAACATGTCTCTTGAGGTCTTCATAATTTCACATTTTGCATTCTTTAAAAATGTAAAAAAAGTTTCATTGGTAATGCATAACTCTCAATTAGTTTTAAAGCTCAAAAAACATTTTTTTTAAAATGCCAACTAATAACATTTTTAATTAAAGTTCAAATCAAATAAAATGTATTTCACCTTGAAACATAACATATATATATAACCAACATAATATCTTGACATTTTAAAAATATTTCAAAATTTGTAGAATAACAATAGAACCTTATAGAACACAAGAGGTTTGTTATAAAATAATTTTTCTATACAAAATATTTATTGAGAAAAAATTTATAAAGAAAACTGATTATTTTTTATTGTTTGGCTGTGCTGTTAAAAAATATTTTCTTGAATTTAGTTATTATAGAGCAAAACCAAAATGACAAAATTGATAGTTTTAACATAAATTAATTATTATCATAAATAAAACTATAAAAAATTTATTAGCTCCTCGTACGATAGAAATACTAAATAACTTTACTTAAACATCTCACTGCAGTAGCGATAAAGTTAACTTGCAATTGACCATCAATGACAACGAAAGCAATGAAAAAGTCGGTTGGTGACTTGGAAAAATGTTTACGAAAAATACTTTTTTGGCCAAAGTCCGACGCATGGCACTTTCTAATTTAGAGCTAATCATAAAAAAAAAAATCAACAACTAGCTAGTTGAATTGGTCAACATTTGCCACGTGAGACGTTAGAAAATTGGGTTGTAGTACCAACAATAGTATAATACATATCAGTAATTAACTACATACAAAATTTCATGACAAGATAATGAACTGAGAAATGAATTTGAGAATAAAATGATAAAAAGAATTGTACAAAATTATAAATGAAAAAAATAAAATTAAACAGCAATTTCATGCTAGAATTAATTTTATAGACTCTAATGCTAATGTTAAAAAATAAAGAGATGGGAGATAGTTACTCTTGAAGACCTTTAAACTATACTAAATGGACTGATCATTGGCTTCAAGAGCACCTTATAGTTAAAACAATATCATAAGATCAAGTGATGCTTATTGCCTTCCACAATATCATAATCTAAAGTCGTTAACTAAGAAAATGAATGGAGAATCTACACCCTAGAAAGAGAAAAAGGGGAAATTTTCATTCTTCTATAGTGAACGTATATTGCCTTCCACTTTTCTCATAATAGAATGACATTAACTTTGTCATTTAACTCAATTAACAGTGGGTTCAAGTGGTTTTTTTTCACACTAATAATGGAATGATTTTTGATTTTTTGTTCATAATAATTGAATGGCTCATTGGTGGTCAGGAGTCACAAACTCCTTTTAACTACCAAAGATGGGCCAAATTGAACTAGCGGACAGGCTAACTTAATCCAAATTATAAAATAACACGTATAAATATTAGGATCCTTGCATAAAAACTAAGCCTCTTCACTTTCTCTCTCTATCCCTCTCACTTAAGAATCTCTTGATTCTTTAGATTTTTTGTTGATTTAGATATTAGAGTTCTAACATATCTAGCACTCTCTAATCTTTTTGTTTTTCCATTTTTGTTCTACAAGCATTCGATCCTAGCCAAGCTTAACGTAGAACTAGTCAAACATGAAATCTACCAACTTTGGTCAGGCCATTGGTTTCTTTAATTCATAGCCTCGATTAGACAGTGCCTTTAGATCAACTAAGGAAGAGAACTACTGTGTATCACGAACCATGACATTGATTTTGGATTTCAAACTAAGGCTATAAGTTATTATTGTTAGTACAATATCAGGCCGCACTTGCTGCCGTTGTAAAATAGGTGGTTTTGGTAGGAAAGAAAACGTAAGTTAAATAATTAGCATTACGAGAAAGAAAGAAATGAAAAACGATTAAACAATTCATTTGTGCAATGTGGGCGCGACTTCTAGTGAAAGAGTGTTGAGTTTAGTAGGTAACCATGTCAATTAAGTGCATAATTTGCATTATACAATAGGAATCTCTCTCATATACTCCTTCATTATGGTATGGTGTAAACAGGATGGTGCAAATAATTGCAATGGTGGGGGCATATCGTGGGTGGTTTCTAGTTTTGTAAAGCAGGTCTAAGACACTTGGTCGGAGTTAGGCCAAGGAGGTGGATTGAAGGAAATTTTAAGTGAATGGGCTTCTTGGTAATTATTTGGTCTATATATGATTGGTTAGGAATGAGTGTCTATTTGTGGACTAATCTTTCTTAATTAACTAGTTATGCAACTTGATTTATATCTTGATGCAGTGGTGGTCAAAAGTAAAGTGGCCCAATTCTCACTTTACAATTAAGGATTTTTCGCTTAATCTTCGTGATGTCCACCTACCAGAGAGGAGGCCAATATGCCTCAACAATCTTGAATAGGTGGAGCCTCCGAGAGGTACGGTGAAATTCAACACAGATGGAATTATGGCCAGTGAAGTAGGGGTGGCAAGTATCGAGAGAGTATGCTGTGGGGCAATGACAGGAAGGTGAGCAGTGAGGACATCCAATGCCACCCTATGGAAATAATGAATGATACTGGGAGGTCGTCACTTCTTAATTATGACCAAGTGATTCTCCCTCCGTAATAGAATAAATAAATGACCAAGTGAGAAGACATTAGAATCTTATTGTCAATATTGTGGGATATTACTCATGTAACTAAAAGCTTGCTTATTTTGTCTTCCAGCCTCAAGAGTATAATAATTTCTTTGGACACACCCTAACCAAAGCAAAGGAATGGTATGACACATCGACTTGGTTGGTTGTATGGGTGTCGGTAGGTCTCCGATTTAGGATGTAGGCCCGTGGGTGATAGCGATGCCACTATTGCTTTTTATGCATTTTGTGGAGAGAGAGCGCATTTATCTATTGGATCTTTGCATTTGGCTATGCCGCGGTGCTGCATAAGGCTTTCTGTTAAAGAGAGAGGGATTTTGTGTGCGTTTTGCATCACATTTACAATAATGATATATTATTTCTTAACGTTATAAAAAAAAAAGAATTGCACAATGTTTGAGTTATTATATTTATTAAAAAGTACATTTTATTTTTATTTTATTTAAATAAAAAATAAATTTCATAGTAGTTTTTTCTCACTTTAAGAAAATAAAAAAAAATCAATAAATAAAGATTTAAATAATAAATATTTTATCTTTTTAAGAAAAAATAAATTTAGAAATATTTTTTCTTTTTTATTTTTAAACAATTAAAAGGAATTTATGATTATTTTTTTTAGAAATTATTTTTTTTATTTTTCTTAATTATTTAAATAATTGTTAATATAAATATGGTAAATTGTAATATATGTTTTATTGCAATTGAGTAAATTAAGTAAACAAATACCTTTTAAAATCCTAATTTTATTAACATACTAAAAAAACTACAAACTAACAATAATCTTATATTGTAACACATGTTATATTGTATTTGCTAAATTAATTAAACAAATAGATGTTAAAATTTTAATTTTATTAGTCATAAAATAAATAAAAAAATTGTGAGGTGTATCACAGTCTTGGAATTCAACGTTATTAAATAATTATTTAAAGAAAATAAAATAAAAATTAAGATTATAAAAGATAAAATTTTATATTCTAAAGCATATTGACATAAAACAAAGCTATGATATAAATTACGAGTCATCTTTCTAAGTTTATACAAAAAAGAAATCAAGAATTTTGTTTGAGACTTAGTATGATATTGGCTATAAATAAGCATTTATAAACATTATGACAAAAATCACTTAAATTAGTAATATACTTTTTATTTTTTACAAAACAAAAAAGAAATTTTGAGATTAGTTATTAGAGTTTTTTTTTTGGGTTTTTTAAGAAAATATTAAAAATAATTTTTTTTAAGAGAATAAATAAAGTGACTCGGGGGAATTTTGTTTTTTCCTTTTTAAGAATACAAAAAAGAACAAAGTTGTGTGAGGAAGCTTTAACTCATTGATTTTAGTTATAGTAATGTGATAAAAAATTTCCAGGAGAGATGCTTCTCTCAATGAAAAGGATCAATTGTAGATTCTGTGAGTATGGATTTTCCTCAAACAAAATGTCTTAGACCATCTACATAGGTAAAGCCAAAATTTTGAGAAAATTTTCTTCCTCTCTTTGTTGCAATTCTGCATTTATGTCTCTCGTTGCACACTTTTCACTTAAGCCAAAGTGCATATGAAGAATAGTTTACACAGAAAGGACAAGCCAAACAATTAACATAAGCAAGCAATCTTTAATCAAGCAGAGCACCACCATGAATAAACAAAAGAAAATGCAAAGATCACGCATAGCTAAAATAATAGAAAAACGTAGGTTTGCAAACACACGTACTTGCATAGACACACCTTTTATTTTTTGTAAATAGGCTAACAAGACTAAAATAATTTTTCAAGACAAATAAAAGATTGAAGTACATTCAGCAAATTCATCTATTGAGTGAAAGATAACATGAAGTAACGAGTTGACTTACTTCAACATCGATTGGGGTTTGCAACGAGTCTAAGCCTTTTAGGGGAAGACGATTTGCAACAAATCAAATAAACGAAAGACGATTACACCCACAGAAGGTGACAATGACGATTAGACGGCAAATATAAAAGGCGACGATGTCAACTTGAAGAGGTACATAATCATGGCAGGCGATGGCAACGATTAGAAGGTGTGAAAGTGAACAACACTATTGATTGAGTACATACGTTGTGTTCAAAACTACTGCTTGTATGTGCAACGATAATTAATTACTGTAAATAATTGCTAGTTAAAACTAACAATGACAACCGTAATGAACTGTCGCAATTTAAACCATCATTGAAAAAAATATTTATACCACAGTCTTAAAAAAATATTCATAAGAATTGCTATATAAAATGTTTGTAATAACTGAATGATTTTATTTATTTATTTTTTGTGTGGCGATTTAGACTATTGCAATAGAGCTAAAATGCAAGATCTTAAAAACCGTTGGAATATATCAAGTTTGTTGCAGTGAATTATGTTTCGTTCATTGATGATCAGACTGCAGGCAAAGAACAAAAAATTAAAAATAATGGTGACAAAGGAGATAAAAACCGAACATGCACGGTCCATTGCATATGTTCCTGGTAAACATAAACTTAGTACCAATCAAAGCTATCCCGACACGAGGAGCACTCAATGCTACATAAAATTTACAATCATTGGCAAGCCATTAAAAGGCTAAATATAACTAAGTTAGATATGCCTCCAAGGTCTTTCCGATGAGCTTACACATTCACCATATCGAAAACAGTCGACAAGGTGATCAATCGTCAACCCTGCTGCTTGCATAAACGAATATACAATCACCGGACCAACAAATCGGAATCCATGCTTCAGTAGATCCTTACTAATGGCCTCTGCTTTTGCCGATCTTAGCGGAACATTTCTAGGGTATTTGAATCTATTGATCACTGGTTTGTAATTCACATGACCCCACATGTAGCTACTGAAAGATCCAAACTCTCTAGCAATCTGGGTTTCCATCAAAATAAGATTTCAATGAGTGACTCATAGCAAGCAAACTACATAAATAGTGAAACAATTACTAGTACATGCATGGATTCGGAACATTTAATTAGTTTCGGAAACTTTGCCTGCACTACGCATTTCGCATTGTCCACTATGCACCTCACTCTGCTTTCGGCCAGCACGATTGCCTTGTTGGAGGCTATCTCGGCAATTTCTTTGTCTCCCATTTTTGCAACGACATTAGGATGGAATCCAGCAAAAGCTTCTCTATGTTTCAATAAATTCATAAGCTTTAAGTACTTAATTATTACTCAGGAAACAATAAAAATCTCCTATGCAACATCGTCCAATGTATGAAATGAAATCATGTTAAGTACCTGAATAGTTCCTTTCTTTTTAAAATCTCTGTCCAATTGTAGTCCATCAGCATACCAGACATTGCCAGTAGCTCGAACAGTTGACTGTTTAATTAGAATGTAGACCAACATATATAATTTGGCATAAATACATCTCATGATTAGTCAGTCGGTGAACTTAATTTAATAAAACCCAACCGTACTTACTTATCATCGTAGACTGGAACTCCCCAGCATTCGTCATGAAATGCCACGTATACCTTATCTGTACACCAAACGTTAAAATAATTTCTGTATTTTATTAAGATTCTTGCTTTCTATAGGGAGAGTATTCATTATAAGTGGATATCAAGCTATTAATATAGAATGGTAGGTGCTTGTCGCAATCTACTGTACATACATTGGAAAATCTACGCGAGAATCTCTATGAAGATGTATTCTCTATCAAAACAAGAAAAGGTTACGCATAAGTTGCATTCAATTGAAGATGGAGAGTTGCGTCTTAGGCTTCATAACACATTTAGAATTTGTTTGACAAAAGCTTGCAGATGTTGGGGCTAGAAAATAGGCTTACCATCTGCCACAAATGTGCTAAATTTAACAGATTTAGTGGAGATATGTAATAAATTCAGATTTCTACCATGTATCTACCAAGTCTGGGATAAAAGCGCTTGAACTTCTTTTTTGAGAAAGCCTGAGCTTGGCTTTCTTTATTTTCAGGTTAGATAGACAAGAGATGTTATGATCCTAGTATCCATTTCATTAAATGACAAAACGAGTAGAAGTGAAGCAATAATGACCTCCCATCCTAAAATAAAATTACACGCAGAGGTATACTTTTTTCATGGTTCACTTTCCAAGTTTTCTTCTGTTGTTCTTTACTTCCTTTAACTCTTCAGGCTCTTTTCTTAGTAATTTTAACGTAGAGTTTGGCATGAGGTAGATGAATTTCCATGAGCGTTCAGTTGCCTGTTTAAGACATACTGACTTATGAAGAAGCTATGGTCTCCATTTCCCTGTCCCTCTTCCCCCATAAACCAGAAAATAAGAAAAAGGAAAATTTCATTATGATAATCTTGTAAATCAGAGTATTTCTCCACGCATGAAAAGGTAGAATGAGTTTTCAAGATGGATGCAAATAGCGATGTGGCTAATTAGTTATGTTACCACTGTTTTCAGTAATCCAGTTGCACCTCCTTCTCAACTCCTCACCATTAGACTCCTGGCCCTGTTGCTGCTGCTGCAGCACATTCTTAGCTACTCGTAGTGGGACTTCCCTTCTGCTGGGTGAGGCTATCAGGCGAAGCGCTAAAGATATCTTCTGATCTAGCGGAGTAGAACTATCGGTAGGAGAAGAGTCATTGGAGTTCTCTGACAGAGACAAGGACACTGAAGATAATGATAGAGATGAAATGCTTCTGTGCATCCCAAGTGGGTAAACTTTCTTGATGTTTTTAGGCAGGAGGCCTTGGTCACTACTTGGTTTCTCTTTCTCCTGGAAGAACATGTCGTTCTTCTCCAGAGCCCGTTTCTTTGGACAAGCTTGGAACAATGGCGGAGATAATGCGCAAATTCTTTTGTCTTAAAGTTGGGTAGACGCTAAAAAGAAGTGAAGTCTACAAAAAGGTGTTGGGGTTTTAAGGAGGGTCCAGAGGTCTCAGACCTTAGTTGTTGAAGTGCGAGTCTCATCAAGTAGTGTTAATTCGTGCTTCTTGGTCTTTATGCAAAACCAAATTTAGGCTACCCCTTTTATCCAATAAAATGAAATGCAATTTGTTAATTGCAGTTTTGAGGAGATCAATGATAATAAAAATGTTATGCAACTTAGCCTTAGATGGACCAAACTATCAGTGTACTTGTAACATTGTTTATAGTTTAATGTTACTAGTTTACTTAGGAACATTTGATTTGTTCCCTTGTTTACAGTTTAGTGGTGCTTATCCGTATATGTTAACGTGTCTCTTATCATTTTGTATTAAGTAATCTAATGATTAATCAGCTATGCAATGAAATTTGGACTTTTTGATCAGTTTAAGGCAGGTATTGTCAAGACCACGAAGTATAAAATGCGCTGATTAATTCCAAAGGGACACGTTAGTAATATTTTTTGTTTTTGTTTTTGGTTAAACAAATGGGAAATTAGGGGTGGCGCCCCACATCCTTGCCCAAAAAAAAAAAAAAAAAAAAAAAATCTTAATAGTTAAGAGTGGCATAAACCACAAATGAGTTCTAAATTATTATAAATGTTTTTATGTAGTCCTTAATATTTTTTATTCTAATCCTATATCTTTATCATTTATTCCATATGAGTTCAATTTTTAGACAAAATTTGTATTTTTTAGCATATTTTAATGGATTCAAATGAAACAAAACATAAAGTTATATAACTAAAATGAAAAAATAAAAAAAAATAAGAACGCTACATTGAAAAAATTTGTAAAAATTTAAAACTGATCTTTGGTTTATCACATAACTCAGTCTAGACATCCATTTTTGAAGTTTTTACTTTTACGTACGAAACACGGAAGGAACATGCAAGATTTATACAAAAATGATTAAAGAAAAAAACTCTTATTCTGTAACTTGGAAGTAGGTAGTGACCCGACTCCGAAAAGCCAAAAAAAAAAAAAAAAAAGAAGTTGGTTTCGTTGAGACGTTGGAGCCAAGTACCTAGGGCATGTAGGTTCCAACGAATGGCGAAGCTCCTTGCGCTGCTGACACAAGATTTGAATCACTTTTGTCCCAATCATTGCAATTTTCTTACCGGGCCTTTCGTATTGAGTCTATTAATTATTTATTTTTTTTAAAGGATAAGTCTATTAATTAATTGTTGACGTGAGATTTTAGGTCTAAAGTTTAGTTACAGCGTCAGTGTAGGGTGCTGCTCTCTCCAACTTGTTACACAACTAGAGTTTCTAGTCTTGGTTTTTCGTTTTTTTTTTTTTTTTAGTTTTTTTCTTCTTTTGTTTAAAGATTAGATTAGAGAATTTAGGTGCAGTGTTTGACTCAATATTAGTGGCTATGGGTTCAAATTATTCTTAACTTGTGCTCTTGTGTCTTCCAAGTCTGAGGCATCGACAGTGAAATCTCACCCTACATTCATTGGGGTCTCTCTTGACTGCGAGAAGATTATGGGAAAAGGTTGACAGATGGCACTTCATGTGCTCCTCTCTTTAAATCCATTGAGTCTCATTACGCGAACTTAATATCCAAAATCAATAGACTATCTCGTGATGATGTACTCTTTTCACTTTTCCTCCATCGACCCCCCCCTCTTTTTTTTTTCCCTCACACTCACTCTTGTTTTAATTAGAATTGAGTTGAATCACAAAAAAGAAAAAACCAAAGGCCCATGCAAGCAAATCACGATAAAACTGGGTGGAGGCTCCTCACATATCACCAATGGTTCTCCCAAATTAAGGCCAAAATTAGCGAGGAAGTCGGTACAAATATTGTCTTCTCTTGGAGTCTGTTGCAAATGACACTCCCAAGGCCACTTCACATAATGTAAGCAGCTAATGAATCCGATTCCACAATAACAAGTCTTCGGAAACCCGTGTCCCAAGCTGAACGTAGGACCACACAAATAGCCCCCAACCTTGCGCCAACTGCCACAGCAATACTATAAAACCCATAGAATCCAAAGCGCAAATGCCCTCCATCATTTTGCTCCAGGCCCCTCCTTTCGCACATCCACCTACCTTAATTTTCAAGAAGCGAGCATTGGGTGGTTGCCAAGAAATGAGTCGTTGGTCCAACAGCGAAGGAAGCAAGGCTCATAGGACGATGCGCCAAGTTCGCTTCCGCATAGCAACCGTGAATTTCAACAGCTCGGTGTTATATTACTTGTACGACAGCCACGTTAGTCAAGGAGCTATTCTCAAAAATACTTTTGTTCCTCCGGCTCCAAAGTTGTCTAAGAGTTGTAATAAATATACTCTGAAAAGAGCAACTCCAAGCCGAGATCCACTTCTTTTCACAGCAATCAGCCTTTAACCAATTTCTAAAGGTTGATGAAGGCTGAAACTCAAAATAATATGCCAGACCTGGGAAGCATACCTTAAAAATAAGGAGCTAGCCTTAAACTGTTGGTGAAATACAATTGCAAAATTTGTTTAAAAAGGAGAAGGCTGGGTTGCAAGCTCATCTATGCTCCATAACTAAGCCTAATAGAAGTCATGATGGGATCTTTAGAAGGCAAGGAAACCAAGAGAACTCCCAAGGTACTACAAGTTTTGAACACTTAAGAAGACGTTTTCAAAAAGCCTAAGAGAATGCTACCACATAAAGCATATGATTATAAATAAGTATGTAAGGTTAAGGGCTACTCACCAATTATAAGTCAAATTATCAATTATTAATGAAAATTCTCTTTTTAAAAATATTTATCTTTTCTGATAAATTTTAGAAATCCTTTTAAAGGTTAAATTAAGTATTATATACTTCCATTTTGAAGGTCATGCAGTATTAGATTAAGTTTGGCCTATGTTGATGTCATATTATGGAGTATTAAAATGATGATCGCAAAAGGAAGTTTGCATTCAAAGTATCCTTTTGGAATCATGACAACAAATTTTGTATTAGAGATGGCGCTTGTAATCAATTTGTTTATAAGTGCATTCATAATTCAAAAATATTTTTGTTTTTGATTAATATATCTTTACTGAAAATTTTATAAGATAATTAACTAAACTTAAAACTTATTTTGAATACAATAATATTTTTGAGGTAAAGATGAAACTTGTATATTCTGAACTCTAAAATGGTATAATTGATTAGTGAAATGATATTCAATATCATTGATTTAGATACAATAAGTCAAAATTCATTAATGCGTAAATATAACAAATTTATTAGTATTTAAATTATTCATTAATTATATGTTTAATAAGATTTTAAAATAAGTTTAAAAAATTAATTTAAATTTTATTTTTTACCTATCAAAATTGTGAAAATAAATTTAAAATACGAAAATGTGTTACCTTATCTTTACACCAAAATTATTAGTTAAATACAAGTTATGGATCAAGAGATCTATAAGTACAAAGTTTTGATGAACTTCTAATTGAAGAAATTAATTTTTTAAGTATTAGTATAAATATTAGCGTAAAAAATGTTGTTGTCATAAAAACTTATATAAATGTAGATTATGACATTGCCAATATTAATTTACTTCAAAGGGAAAACTTTATTTAAAGTGACCTTTGAGAGCCATATTAGAGATGTCACTCATAATTAATATGTCCATCGTTACATTTTCAATTTTGAAGATATTTTCTTTTTTCATACTAAAGATATTTGTTCACTTATAATATTTGTTTTTAATTGGTGTTAATTCAATAGTGAGTTTTATTTAAGTGAAAGGACTTAAAGTAAAATATATCATAAAAATATTTTTAATTATTCTATAATTAATGTTGTAATTTTTATTATTATGATTTTATAATTTATTTAGAACTAACTAAAACATTTCAAAATATTATTGAATATCTTTAAATTAAGTAAAAGGATTTCAATATTAAAGTGATGAAGAAGAAGAATCAAGGTGTTTTTAAATTCATAAAAGAGTCAAAGCTGAAGTTAAGGCCAAAAACATTATTGGCAGGAAAGAGGACTCTGTACAGACTAGAAGAAGACTAAGGGGCAGTGAACAAACCTCATTGATTTCCAAGGTTGAACTCAAGTTTGTGGAAGAAGCATTAAAGTATAAGGAATGGGTGTGTGTTATGAATAAAGAGCTTGACCAAATTGAAAAGAATAACACTTAGTGTTTAGTCCCTAGACCTAAAGGGAAAAATATCATTAGAATCAAGTGGGTGTTTAAAAATAAACTTAATGAAAAAGGTAAGGTGGTAAGAAACAAAGTAAGACTTGTTTGCAAAGGCCACTCATAAGTAGAAGGTGTTGACTTTGAAGAGACCTTTGCTCTGGTAGCCAGATTTGAAACAATCAGAATATTCATGGCCATTGTTGCTTAGAGGAACTACAAAGTCTATCAGATGGATACGAAGTCTGCATTCCTGAATAGAGAGCTTGAAGAAGAGGTATTTATCAAACAGCCTAATGATTTTATACTTGATCATGATGGCTCAAGTGCATGCAGATTGAACAAGGCTTTATATGGCTTAAAGCAAACTCCAAGAGTATGGTATTCCAAGTTGGATACATGCCTTAAGAACATGATGTTCATAAAAGGGAATATGGATGGCAACCTGTATATCAAAGAAGACAACCAAGGCCAGTTAATTGTTATGGTCTATGTTGATGACATAATTTTTGCTGTAGAAAAGGAGGTCCTGTACATTACCTTTGTCGAGTAGATAAAGAAGAAGTTTGAGATGTCCATGCTTGGTGAAATGAAATTCTTCTTAGGATTACAAGTATTGCAAAGCGAGATTGAAATTTTTCTCTCTCAAGAAAAGCATGCTTGTGAGTTGTTGAAAAAGTTTAGGATGAAGAATTTTGAAGAAGTAAGCACTCCCATCATGATTAGAACAAAGTTAAGTAAGGATAAAAAAAGGCAACATGGTTGATCAGAAGGAATATAGAAAGTTAATTAGAAGCTTATTGTATTTGACAGCATCAAAGCCTGATATTGTTTTTGCTGTAACCCTTTGTGCTAGATTTCAAAGTGACCCCAAAGAGTCCCATCTCATGGTGGCTAAGTGAATTCTAAGGTATGTAAAGGGCACAACTAATTATGGGTTGCTTTATGATAGGAGCAGATAACTTAATCTATATAGATATACAGATGCGGATTGGGCTGGAAATTGTGATGACAGAAGGTCAACGTCCAGTGGTGCATTTTATTTGGGCAGTAGATGTGTTTCATGGCATAGCAAGAAGCAAAATTTAGTGACTAAGTATTGCAAAGACTGAATATGTGGCTGTGACTCAGGCTTGTATTCAACTGCTATAGATGAAACAACAACTTGAAGATATGAAGGTGGATGTACAACTACCATTGCTGATTGTTTGTGACAACCAGAATGCCATCAATTTGTCAAAGAATCCTGTCCATCACTTCAAAACTAAACATATTAAAATCAAGTACCACTTCATTAAAGATAAGGTAGATAAAAATGAAGTAAAGCTGGAATATGTGCCAACCACAGAGTAAGTGGTAGATATATTCATTAAACCATTATCAAGAGAAATGTTTCAAAAGCTGAGGATAACCCTATGTGTTTTGCCAACCCTTATAGGTTGAGGTATTTTCTAACCCTTTTTCCTTTCCCTTTACTATTATTCTTTGGATTTGTTGTTAAAGGGGGAGATATTTTGCATAAATCCAAAGAAAGTGTAATACTTATAAAAAAATGGGAGTAGCTTGATGGATAAATGGGGAGAACTAATCAAGGGGAAAAAGTGAACAGGGGGAGTAGCAAATGATGCATGTTTTAGGGGGAGCCAAATGACTTTGTGCAGGGGGTGTTATGCATGGTTGGATTTAATGTATTGCCAACAAATCTAAAGGGGGAGATTATTGAGCCCATTTTTGATAACTAATGTTAGATTTGTTGTCAACACCATCTCACATAGTTATATGTGTTGATTTGATGTTATGAATATCGTTGAGATGTAGAAAGGTCATTGGGAGAAAACAGTGATGACAGGTCAACCCTGCCATTAAGGAGTAAATGTTGACCATTGACCTTAAATTTTAGGAATTAAATCTGACCGTTGATTGTAAGGCAACATGTGAGAATTAATTATGACTGTTGATGATCATGAAGCCTAATCCCAAGGCTTTATAAATACCTTTAGGTGTCTTGAAAAAAGAAATTAAGGAGCTGCAAAAAATTGAGTGAACAGCAAAAAGAGAGGTAAACAGCAAACCTAGGGAAAAAAGGAGGTGAACGGCAAAGAGGAGGCAGCCAACCAAGGAGAATGCAATAGCCACCAAGGAAAAAAGGCAAGGTAACCACCCAAAAAGAGAGCAGCAACACATCCAGGAGGCTTCCCTGCACCAATAACACAACCAGAAGGCTTCCTAGTAGTAATAGCACGTTTAGGAGGCTTTCCAGCAGTAGCAGCATGTCTAAGAGATTTCCCAGCAGCAACAACAGGTCCAAAAGGATATACCAGCACCAGCAACAAGTCCCTGCATGTCCAAGAGGGTATACCAGTAGCAGCAAATGTCCCTACAGGTCCAGGAAGGCAGACCAGCACTAGCAACACGTTCCTGCATATCCAGGAGGGCATACCAACATTAGCAGCATGCCTTTGTACTTCTAGGAGGGTATACTAGCACCAGTTGCACCTAAGGAGGCTTTCCAATAGCAGAAGCACGCTCGGGAATCAAGCAAAAAATCAGAATGTGCAGTAACAGGTTTGGGAATCAGTAGCCACTTGCAGAAAGTGCAATAACAAGTTTGGAAATCAACCAGCAAACCAGCAGTGGCATGAGAAATCTGCTGTAGTGCGTGGGGAAAGCAGCAGCAGTGCGAAAAATCTGCTACAGCATGTGAGGAAAGCAATAGCACACACGAACAGCATGCGCAAAGAATGCGAACAACAGGCACAAAGCGCGTAGACAGTAGCAACAGTGCATACAGACAGTATTAACAGTGCACATAGACAGACACGACAGTGCGTATAAACAGTATTAACAGTGTGTATAGACAACATTAACAGTGCGCACAGACAACATTAACAGTGCATGCAGATAGCATTAACAGTGCACACGGGCAGTAGTGAATAGACATGGCAGCGCATATGGACAGCATTAATAGTGCTCGCAGACAATAGTAGTAGCTTGTGTAGACAACAGCAACAACACGCGGGCAGCATTAGTAATGGGTCAGATAACACCGGTAGCAAAGGAAAGAGAATATTCATATTTTGCTTTAACAAACTGTATATATTGATCGATTGTTCTCTAGGAAAGGTTTTTCCATAAACTCTTAATAGATCTGTTGAAAAACAATGTGAGATACCCTTGGAGTGATCGGGAGATCAACTCCTTGATCGGGATATCATTGTCCACAAGTAGTGAAAGAGTAATCCTTCCACAACATTAGTGTATTCTTTAATAACATGAGTAGATTGTATGATTTAGGAGTGATCCTATCATATTGTGGACGTAGTTCACATATTGTGAGTGAACTACGTAAAAATTGTCATGTGCTCTTAGGTGCTTGCGCATTGTTTCTTATTCGTACGGTCGCGCTCATATAAAAGAGAAAATTAAAAAATAGATTATCGTCTCTAACAAGTCACAGAGGTTAAATTTGAATCAATTTGTAAAAAAAGGATATCTCACACTAATTCATCTCCCTCTTAGTGTGAGACTTAAACCAGTCCTCATCAAATTTGTTGAGGAATGATTTTGGATTCCAGCACTCTAGAGCTTCCAGGTTTGTGGTCTTGCATGTTTTGGCCACTAAAAAAGGTTTCAAGAGTTACCTTTGTTTTTGGACCAAATCTTGCAAGAAGAAGGTAAGGTAAAATCTTTAATTTTCTTTTGAATTCATATATATAATCGATATATAATTCTTTTATTATTATATGGTCTATGATGATGGGGCATTGATATGCTGCCTAGTTGAACCTCACATTTTGTATATTTTTTTCCCAATTTCTTCCATAAAATTTTCAGTGTTTTCTTATTTGTATTTTTTTTATACAAATTATGTGTAATTTTTGATAGGCTTTGCATCAGCCCTTTTGCTCTGTGAGCTGCTTTCATATAACTTCAAGGGTTAAGAGTCAAGTAATTTGGTGTGGGATGCCTTAACTTTTACATATTCGAGATTTGAAATGGTTCATAATGCCTTTTTTGTTTTGCTAAAGATGAAAGAACTAAATTTCCAAGGTTCAATACAGACTTATAACATCCCATTGCTCAATTTAC
Organism: Ceriops tagal; assembly: GCA_021533255.1. NCBI lineage: Eukaryota > Viridiplantae > Streptophyta > Magnoliopsida > Malpighiales > Rhizophoraceae > Ceriops > Ceriops tagal. Next base: position 5,641,674 of record CM038610.1, on the reverse strand, counting down.
GGCACATCAATATCATATCGGATATGTATAATGAAATCAAATTTAGTGATGCTCCACTGAGTGACTATACCAATTCATAGTTGTGGATGGCTTATACAGGCAATCCAGGTTTTAGGATACAGTTTTGTTCTTACAAGAGACTGAAGGGAAGGATTTTGGGCCCTTTGCTATTTCATTTAACACTCTTATGTCCAATTACTGTAAATTAGGTCTCTTATATGTTGCAAAATCATTTTTCAGCTTAATGCTCAAACACAGACTGCTTCTTGATTTATACAGCTATAATATTCTTATTCATGGGTTATATGCAGCTGGTTCCATGGAGGAAGCACTGAATTTCACAATTAATATGGAGTAACATGGAGTAGATGTGACGAAATCCTACATCGGATAGGAAGAAGGGATCTTAGGCCTTATAAATGTGGGCGTTGCATACCCCAATAGACTGCCTTTTGGAGAGAGAGTAATAGTCCCATGACAAGCGATATCAAAACTGGTTCGACCCGAATCTGATGTGTCCTCTAAGTGAAGAAGTAGGTAAAGGGTCACAAGAACATCCCAGATTTGAGGGAAAATGTGACAAAATCCCACATCTAATAAGAAGAGGGGATCTTGGGGGAGAGGGTAATATCAAAGCCAATCTGACCCGAATCCAATGTCCACCGCCAAGCCCTTTAAATGGAGAAGTAGGCAGGGGGCCACGAGAATATCCCAGATTTGAGGGAGAATGTGACAGAATCCCACATCAAATAAGAAAAGGTAATGACCTTGTGACAAGAGCCTAATATGGTGACCTACAAAATTCTTGTCAAAGGATTTCATCTTCTTGATTTGATTAGTAGCACTTAAATGGTGACCTGCAAAATTCTTGCAAAAGGATTTCATCTTCTTTATTTGATTAGTGGCACTAAAAAGGTTATCCAAAAGATTTTAATTAAATGGCCAGGTCCAGACCTTTTGATGTATACAATATTGATATTTGGTCACTGTAGAATGGAAAATGTTGATGAAGCATTGAGGCTGAGGAAGGAGGTGCCTTCACAGGGTCTTCAGTTGAGTATAATCTCTTACAGTGTGTTGCTCAGTAGCTTGTGTAAAAGTGGAAGGGTTCATGAAGCATTGAGATTGCCCTATGAAATGGAGGCAAAATCTGATCTAATAACATACTCTGTCCTCATTCATGCCCTGTGCAAACAAGGACAAGTGCAAAAGGCGATTAAACTATATAAGAAAAAGTAATTGAATGGAATCTTTGCAAATTTTTTTGCACAAGGTGCTACTCTGATAGGTCTTTGTGACAAAGGGTTGATATAAGAGGCAAGATTATATTTTGATTCTCTGCAGATTGGAAACATAACGCAGGATGTTGTTCTATGTAGAGGCTTTATGACCGTATAGACTAATGGTGGAAAAAGGGATAATTCCTAGTGTAGTCACTTTCAACGCTTTTATATTATGGATTTTGCAAAAGCAGAAAGGTAGCTGAGGCTACAAGGTTATTGGATACAATAAAACTGGATGGACTGGAACCAAACGTGGTAACTTATACCACTTTTATGAATGCATATTGTGAAGAGGGTGATACCCACAACGTGCTTGAATTGCTCTCAAAGATGAAAGCAAAAGATATAGAACCGAACCCTATCACTTATACTATATTAATCAAAGGACTTTGCAAACATTGGAAGTTGGAAGAATCTATCCAATTACTTGAGGACATGTGAGATAAAGGTCCATCCCCAGATCAAATAACATATAATTGTTATACTTTTCTAGAATTTCTCTTTATGAAATTCCTATTTCTATAATATAGGATCTTTTCTTTATGCGAATACTAGCAATAAAATTGTAATGAAATCAACATACCGTTGTCCATTATACTAATGTCCCGTAGCGAAGATGAGAATCCTCCCTTTCTTTTGTTCCTGAACGTTTTTCCCTTTTCTCCTACTCTTCCCTTTCTTTTCTTTTCATTTTCTCTCTGATGGTTAAGAACAAGAAAAGTTCGTAATAGTATATATATATATACACACATTATTCCTTTTCTGTAACAGTTATCTTAAATGGAAAAATACTTCTCTTCCTGTAACGGTTATTCTTAATAGGAAGAGTGGAGAGATTTTAAACCCGATGACCCAAATTACCGTTATGCCTAATCGACCATCATATTAGGCCTTTTATTTTGGGTCATACTTTAAATAACAAGGGCCACTCATGTTAATTAATTTAACAATCTCCCACTTGGCCCATGTTATGACTTGATGAATCAATAACAAATAAGTGCGCACAATCCTTAAAGATCATCAAATCATAATACTTGATTGAATTAAAATGATTGGATCATGGCGGTCACACATCTTTTAGCGACATGATTCCTTCTATGTATCACATAATCATCATAACTCATAACAACCTTACTGAAGAACATTGAAACTTTAAATTGTCATTTCCATATATGCTATTAGTTATCTCACAAACTATAACTGTATACAACTAAACAAAGATAACAAAGTACAAACAAAACCATAACCTTAATTGAATTCACGAGTGTCACAATGATATGAGCATCCTAAACTATTGGCTTTCAAGAGAATGAGGACCTGTCCATAATGCCCATCCGATTAACATGTCCAGTAAATGTTTTTGGTGGCAAACCTTTAGTTAATGGGTCCACTATCATCAACTCAGTGCCAATATGCTCAATGGACACTCTTTGGTTTTTCACTTCTTCTTTAACAGATAGGTATTTCAAATTCATATGTTTCGCATCTTTAGAATACCTATCATTCTTAGAGAAGAAAACAGCTGTGGAATTATCATAGTAAATTCTTAACAGCTTTTCTATACCGTCGACCAAACGAAGCCTTAAGATAAAATTTCGCAACTATAATGCATGAACAGTAGCCTCAAAGCATGCTACAAATTCAGCCTCTATAGTGGAAGTAGCAATGACAGATTGCTTCCCACTTTTCCAGGAAACTGCTCCTCTAGCTAGGAGAAACATGTAATCAAATGTAGATTTCCTCGAGTCTACACATCCAACATAATCTAAATCCGAATAGCCTACTACTTCAAGATAACTTGATCTTTTATAAGTAAGTATATAATCTTTGGTGCCTTATAAGTACCTAAGTACTTTCTTTCCGGCTTTCCAATGATCTATTCCAGGATTACTTTGATATTGACCTAACATTCCAATTGCGAAACTAATGTCTGGCCGAATACATGTTTGCACATACATCAGGCTTCCAACCAGTGATGCATAAGGAATTGATTTCATCGCTTTCCATTCCAAATCATTCTTTGGACATTGCAATTCACTGAACTTGTCTCCTTTTTGAATTGGAACTCTTCTTGTTTAGCAATTTTCCATTCTAAATCTCTTTAATACTTTATCGATATAGCCTTTCTGAGACAATCCTAACAATCCTTGTGATCTATCACAGAATATCTTTATTCCTATCACATAGGATGCCTCATTCATATCTTTCATTTCAAAAGTTTCAGAGAGAAATTTCTTGACATCATGTAACAAACTTATGTCATTAGTAACCAAAAGAATGTCATCGACATATAGGACTAATATAATAAACTTGCTCCTACTGACCTTCATATAGATACACCGATCAACAGTGTTCTCTACAAAATCGTATGATGTAATGGTATTATTGAACTTAATATACCATTATCGGGAGGCTTGTTTCAGTCCATATATCGATTTTTTTAATTTACACCAAATTTTCTTACTCGGTGGTGATGAAACCTTCAGGTTGGTCCATATACACTTCCTCTTCTAAGTCACCATTTAGAAAGGTGATCTTTACATCCATTTGGTGAAGCTCTAGATCATTATGAGCCACCAAAGCCATAATAATTCTTAAGGAGTCTTTCTTAGAGACTGGAGAGAAAGTCTCCTTATAGTTAACACTATCCCTTTGAGTGAAACCTTTGGTAACAAGTCTGGCCTTATACCTTTCGATGTTACCTTTCGAGTTTCGCTTGGTCTTGAAGACCCACTTACAGCCAACTCGTTTTGATCCTTCAGGTAACTTTACTAGTTCCCAGACTTTGTTTACATCCATCGATTTCATCTCTTCCTTCATGGCATTGAACCACCTTTCATAATCATTACATTCCACGGCTTGTTTAAATGAGACTGGATCTTTATCAATGCTCAATTCAGATTCATGCTCAAGTGAGTAAACCACATAATCATTCGAAACAGCTGGCCTTTTCTGTCTTGTAGACCTCCGTAATGTCATTTCTTATGGTATCACTTGTTCATTTGTAAATTGAACATTGTCACTTAGTTCATCTCTTATGTGTTCACTTTGCGTGTTTCGAGTATCAATTTGTTGTCCTTGCATGTCACGTGACTGTAATGCAACATAAGGAACAACAATTTGGGTAGAAACACTGGGTGTGGGGATACCAACTTGAGTATGAATACTCACTATGGATCTTTCATTTTGTAATTCTTTAATATCCACCTTTCGTGATTCCCCACTCCCACTGAATTGGCCATTTTCAATGAACCGAGCATTACCAGACTCAACTATTATAGTACTAAGGTTAGGACAATAGAACCTATACCCTTTCGACTTTTCAGGATAGCCAATGAAGTAACTACTAATAGTTCTTGCATCAAGCTTTCCTTCATGTGGATTATATATCCTTACTTCTGTTGAACAACCCCAAATATGGAGGTATCTCAAACTGGGTTTCCTTCCTGTCTATAACTCGTAAGGAGTCTTAGGGACAGCCTTACTAGGAACCCTATTCAGCAGATATGCAGCAGTCCTTAATGCATGCATCCACAAGGATAAAGGTACAGTACTGTAACTTAACATGCTCCTAACCATATCCATAAGTGTGTGATTCCGCCTTTCCGCTACACCATTCTGTTGTGGTGTACCAGGCATTGTGTACTGTGCACATATGCCTCGACTTTTAATAAGTTTTGCAAATGGACCAGGACATTGTCCACTTTCATTGAATTTTCCATAATATTCACCACTCTTGTTTGACTTAATCACTTTTACTTTTCTATCTAACTGCTTTTCCACTTCATTAATAAACACCTCTAGGGTGTTTATTGACTGAGGCTTTTCATGCAGTAGATATAAGTAACAATACTGTGAGTAGTCATCTATAAATGTGATGAAATATTTCTCACTACCCCATGTTGGGACATCAAATGGGCCACAAATATCAGTGTGTATCAATTTTAAAGGCTCATTACTTCTCATGGCTAGGTTCTTTGATGTATGTCTTGTTTGTTTCCCTTTTATACAATCAACACATACATCCCAATCAGTAAAATCCAATTGAGGCAAGAAATCACCTTTCACCAACCTCAATATCCTTTCTTTGGATATATGACCCAATCTTTGATGCCATAAGAAAGCAGAACTATCATCATGCACATTGCGTTTGTTACCTATACTATGCTCAACAAGAAATATGGAATCAGCATACATAGCATCAAGATTAAAATGGTACAAATTATCAATCAAAGTACCAGATCCATAATAGTACGAATTTCTATACAATGAAAATGCACCGTTTCCAATCTTAAGGTTAAATCCTTCTTCATCCAACTTTGCAACAGAAACTAAATTTGTAGCACATTCAAGAACATAGAGAAACTTTTTTAGATCCAGATGACACTTAGTGTCCAAGATCAATCTGTACGTCCTAATTCCTTCTATTCGTGCCTTCATATGTTTCCCATATAGAGGAACTTCTCAGTTCTCGTTATGGGCTGGATTGAAAGGAATCCCTACATAATATGTGACACATGAATAGTAGCTCCAGAGTCTAACTACCAAGTATTATTAGGCACTTTCTTGAAGTGAACTATCTTTTTGCAGAAGAAGCATTTCTGATCCTTTTGGATCTGACCTTCAGTGACTTTCATAGAGGCTTTGTCCTTCTTCTTACTTTTCTCATGTGGTTTAGACTTGCTACCATTAGCATCATTACGAACAATGAGGTGAATGGAGTGATCCTTCATCTTCTTTAATCTCCTTTTCTCCTGAACTAACATGACCTTAATTTCCTGAAAGTTCTATTTCTCTTTAATAGTGTTATAATTTACTTAGAACTGGCCAAATTCAGAAGGCAGTGAGTTTATAATGAATTGAACCAAAAAGGATTCACTCACATACATGCCCATTGTTTTCAACCTTGCTGCTAGATTAGCCATACTAGTCACGTGATCATGAATGGGCTATGACCAATCAAATTTCTTGGTCGTCAGCTCACTCATTAGGGTTCCTACGATGGATTTATCAGCTATATCTGATTAAGAGTATTCCTTAATTCTCATCATAAATTCCCTTGCACTTTCCGTCTTAGGCATCGATGGCTTTACATTTTCAGCTATCGTCATCCACATCAAATTCAAACTTAGCCTATTAGACTGTACCCAAGCCTCATGAAGAGACTTATCAGATTCTATACTGATCCCGGTAATGGCTGTAGGCTTTTCATCCGAAATGACTGCTAAGTCCAAGCCCAAAACACTTAAATGAAACTGAATATGCTCAGACCATTCTACATGGTTCAGCCCATTGAATTTGATCATCGAATTGCCTAAGGTGAATAAATTACTAAAAGCGGCAAACATAATCCAAATTTATACGTTAATGCTTTGAGAAAATCTAAATGGATTCAGATACACTACAAACTTTAATCATGTATTTAAGTTCACCTTTGGGTGATCCTCAAATACATAACTTTAATCAATAATGATGCTAATTAAATATACTTTAATAGATCAATTAATCATACAAGAGTTAACATGAATGTTATCTTTGGATATACAATCACGTTTACCCAGTATATCAATCAATCCCTTTTAGTGTCATTAATTACAAGCAATGATCCATCTTTAAATGATCTCCTATCTTCATAATTAATAACCACAATTATTTATTTCAAAACATTTTATTAGCATCAAAAAATGAACAATTTGAAATTCACAATCAACTATTCAAATCCTTTCAAGTCATGCTACTTTGGTGACTAACAAGCTTTCAATATTTGATTTATGTTGATGTGATCTCAATAAACTTTAAAAAAATCTTTAATTATGAAGATTTAAATTATCCTTTATGTGGGAGTTAACTCCGTCCGCGTCGGCGTACAGTAACTTGTTCCCTTTACATGGTGGCATTCATTCAAAAATTTCTTTCTCCACCACCGGTCGAGGACTTGCAGCAACACCATACTGTAGGCAACACAACCCACATGCTGCCTCCGACCAGGGACCCACGGTGGCAGCACCACCGTACTGCGGGCGTTGCCCACGTGCTGCCTCCGGTCGAGCGACCCACGATGACAGCACCACCGTACTGCGGGCGTCGCCCACGTGCTACCTCCGGTCGAGCGACCCACGATGACAGCACCACCGTACTGCGGGCGTCGCCCACGTGCTACCTCCGGTCGAGCGACCTACGCTGACAGCACCACCGTACTGCGGGCGTCGCCCGCGTGCTGCCTCCAGGTGTTGCCCTTGATGGGTCGATGGAGCCTGTGGCACAGAGTTCAGCGGCCGCGCACATCCCACACTGGCAAGCCCCGTTGCACAATAGAGCGACCGGCGCAAACCCCATACCGGCAAGCCCGCGTCGCACAATCCAGCGACTGGCGCATACCGCACAAGCAACTGGGTTCCGCCGTACCCGCCAGACCAGACCGATTTGTGTCTTCGGCCATTCCCAGGAGAAAACCCAGACCAATTCGGGTCTCCCACAGGCAACAGAAACACAGGCCGTCCCTTCATACCCGGATTGATTCGGGTCTCGGTCGTGCCCAGAAGCACAGCTTTCACCGGATCCACACTCGATCCGTGTCTCCGGCGGTTCCCAGAACCTCAGCCATACCCAGATCCGTTTGGGTCCGGCGGTGTTCAGTCCTCGTGCAGGCTTTCCTTTTTTCTTTCGACGTCGGCCGTTTTGGCGGTACAGATCCTCCATGGCCGGTGTTTCCCCTTTCAACGCTGGCCGTCGTCGTTATCCGTTAAATGTAGCAAATGGAAAGAAACCAAAAATATTTGTTTTGTGCCCCGCGTTGTCCATTATACGCAAATAAATAAAATAAAATACTGTACGGCACAAATAAATAAAAAAAAACAAATTGCAGCAGACTCGCTTAGATACCAATTGTTAGACTTTTCTAGAATTTTTCTTTATGAAATTCCTATTTCTATAATGTAGGATCTTTTCTTAATGCGAATATTAGTAATAAAACTGTAATAAAATCAACGTACTGTTGTCCATTATATTGATCTCTCGTAACGAAGATGAGAATCCTCTCTTTCTTTTGTACCTGAACGTTTTTCCCTTTTCTCCTACTCTTCCCTTTCTTTTCTTTTCGTTTTCTCTCCGATGGTTGAGAACAGGAAAAGTCCGTAATAGTATATATATATACACATTATTCCTTTCTTGTAATCGTTACCTTAAATAGGAACATCCTCCCTTTCTTATCTTAAATGGGAAGATACTTCTTTTCCTGTAAGGGTTATTCTTAACAGGGAGAGTGGAGGGATTTTAAACTCGATGATCCAAATTACCGTTATACATAATCGACTATCATATTAGGCCTTTTATTTTGGGTAATACTTTAAATAACAAGGGTCACTCATGTTAATTAATTTAACAATAATACCATTATCCAATACTTTTGTAGGGCTAAAGACGTGAGAAAGGCATTCAGGTTACTTGATGAGATGTCACTCCATGACTTGGAGTCCACACCTGTAACATTTAACATTTTGATCAATGGTCTATGCATGCATGGCGACGTAAGGGATGCTGAGACTCTGCAGGTTTTGCTTCAGGGAGGAAGTATTCACTTGAGAAAGGTTGCTTACACCACGGTGATCAAAGCACACTGCGTTAAAGGTGAATTCCATAGAGCAGCAATATTATTCCGTCAGATGGTGGAGAACGGTTTTAAAGTTTCAATCAGAGACTATAGCGCTGTGATTAATAGATTATGCAGGAGCTGTTTAATAATTGAAGCCAAATACTTTTTCTACATCATGTTATGTGATGGTGTTTCTCCTGATCAGGAAATCTGTAAAATACTCCTTAATGCATTCCATCGAGGTGGTCACTTATATTTGGTGTTTCAGTTGGTTGCTGAGATGATCAAATTTGGCTTATTCCATGATTAATCCATCAAAATACTGATCATTCTTGTGCATCATATCTACGGGAAGGCTGCCTGTGGTTCTGATGCTAGGAGTTGTGTGCAAGCACGAGGTATCTTTTATGCCTCCTTTTCAACTATGGGATCCTTTAGGATTGCTGTCATGAGACCATTGATCTTATAAGACACTGGGCTCTTTGATTAATGGGGCCAAAGCATAAACCTAGAAGACTAGGATCTCTTATCACACGATTTTGAACCGTGGGATGTGCTAGAGAACCTATTGAGTGTCAGCCCTGGAGGCTTTTATTTTGCACTTTATTTTTTGTTTTTATTTTTTAGCCTTTTTGAAATTAGAATCACAGGTGTTTTAGTACAGCATCAAGAAGCCATCTGAGTCATCTCAAATAACGAATTAATTTTTAAGTATTGCTGAACCATTTTAAAGTGTAAGAGTAGAATTGAGTGCATGCACGTGGAATTTGCTGAACCATTCAAAAGTGAGAGCAAAATTGGGAACACTTGCCTCGAAATTTTCTAACTATTTATAGCTCAAGCATTTTGAATTCTATTCCATGGATGCATTCATGAAAAGTGTGTGCATGAAGTAACAGATCAAGTTGTTGAAAGTCTCTATGGGAAGATACTGCTGAAATATATGTTCACGGAAGTGCTTCGAAAGCATCTGTTGGTCCAGCTTTCTTCATATAACACTGACCTCAAACTGTCTGAAGCATGATCACCACAATACCCTAGGCAGGGCTAACAGTAACGACTTGATAAGGTGCACATAGCATGTGAGGAGCACTTGAATGGAATGAATTCATCAAGCTCCCTTGATTGTATTTTGTCGACTATAGGTTACTGTGTTGACAGAAATTGCAACTGGGAGAAAAATGAAAAGGCAGGATAAATGTTGCTGTTCTAAATCAAACTCGTACCTAGAATCTAGACGAGTTATTGACATGTTCCTGCTACAACAGCATCCTGTTTGGGAAACTTGTTATCCCAGATAATAGCATTTTTATTGGCTTATATAATATACATTTTGATTTCCTTTTTCTATGAAGCAGGAAGACGTTGGGGTTCATCTTCATCAACTAAGTTGTTACCAAATATAGTCAAAGTCACCCTACTGGCGACTAGATTCTCACCAGAAATAAGCATCTTTGGTTACCATTCTGATGATGATTTACCTGGTTATGCTAAAAGAAGCAAGCATGGTTCTTATGAGTGTGTCATTTGTTACACTGACAAAATTATCTCATTCATGGGTTTTTTTTTTTATATAGTTAATGTAAGCACTGTAACTGGTATATGGGCATAGGGTCATTGTTTTATTTTACTGTCTAATGTGTCTCTCCCTATTCAGGGAGGATCAATGCAAAATACTCATGCCGCATTCTGGCAGGCAATGGAAGTTGGTTGGATGAACCATTTAGAAGTTGCATCTTTCCTTGGATACCACTGAATGGGGTAAAGCAGTTTGTCAGATTTGACCTTTGGAACACCATTTAATTTGTTTAATCGCCACTTTTTTGGGTGGTGTAAAATTTGTTGGGATATCTTTTTTCCCTTTTTTTTTTTTTTTTGCGCCACAAACAAGAGAGGAACGAGCCAAAGCTGTGACTTTAAGCAATATATGGTGATTATGATGTTCTCGGAGTCTAGAAATGAAGTGAATATAAACATATAACAAAGTTCTACTTGGGTGATCAAATGAGTGCTTTAGGACCTGGAAGCCTCTTACAGACCGAAGACCATTTCATTTGCAACTACGCCCTTTACTGGAAAATATGCACATGCATTAAATACCCATTCCCAAATTGCAAGCTTTGCAGCTATTAATGGAATCCAATTTTCTCTTAGAATTAACAAAAATTAATTATAGTTACTTGAATCCACTCCTTATAGTTTACTTAAAATTTTCGTATTCTATACAATACATTGAAGCTCCTGCCGACTGCGGAGCCGTTGCCTGGCAAGTTTTCATCATAATTTGGTCAATTCACGAACAAGTCTATCCAAATCACTGGACGAGCTTCCACCGACACCAACAGCAGCCAATGCTTTGTCTTTCAACTCTCGTGCCTTCACTTTCTCAGGAACATCCCGAGTCACAGACCATGCAATCACTCTTGCCAATTCGTCCGAGTCAGGCACCCAGTCACCTCCCTCACACACGCTCACACCCATGCCCATGTCCTTCACCAGCAACCTAGCATTAATAAACTGGTCAGCTTCCATTGGCCAGGCCAAAATCATCACTCCGGCCGTTATGGCCTCCAGGGCCGAGTTCCATCCACAATGACTCAGGAAACCGCCCACGGCTTCATGACTAAGTAGCATCACTTGCGGTGCCCATCCTCGAATCACAAGACCCCTTCCGACAACCCGTTCCTCAAACCCGTCGGGCACTACTCCATACCCGTTTTCTGTTTGTTGGGTCGTGCCCGTTTTGACGACCCAGATGAATCGGGCCATGCTCTTTTCGAGGGCCCGAGCCAATGCCTCCATTTGTTGCCTGCCCATTAGCTTCTGACTACCAAAACAGACATATACCACCGAACCATCTGGGCAACCGTCGAGCCAGTTAAACACGTGGGCACACGATCCCATTTCACGGAGGCCCCGACCCGATTGATCAGGACCCAACAAGCTAAGCGGGCCAACCGCATAAACCCTCTCATGCCCCATCCTTTCGTTCATCAGATAGCTTAGGAACTCACCCTCCAAGGCACCAAAGCTATTAAAAATGCAGCCATAGCTCAACATATTTGCAATCCCGCCATCCTTGACAAACTCCCAATCGGGGTCCCCTTCCTTGTAACCGCGGAAAGAGGAAGGCAGATGATCTTCCTTGAATGAAGGCGATCTCGGCAAGTCAACGAAGTCAACAACCTCCAAACCCTTAAGAGCCTCGCAGTGATTCCAACAATGATCCAAAACAGCCGCCAAATAAGATCCGGACGAGAAGAAGGCGAATCTCGGGATGCCCATCTGGTGGGCCAGATTGACAGTCCAACCGAGGAAGAAATCAGAGATGAGGGCGAGAGGAGGGTTGGGGTGGGAGCGGAACCACTGGATAATGGGGTCAAAGAGTTTGCCTAAGGCTACAATAATGGGCCAGTTGCCGGAATTACCGAGTTCTCTAACGTTTTCTACGCCAGCGGGGAGGGAGGGGTGGGAGGGAAAAGGGAAGACGACGGCGTGGACATTGAGAGGGTAGACGGAGAGGAGAGGAGAGAACGTGGGGAGGTTTTTGGGAAAGGCAATAATGGTAATGGTGAAGTTTCGGAGAGCAAGTTGGTGAGTTAGGTCCCTAAGAGGGAGGGCGTGGCCTTGAGCTGGGTAGGGAAACACCAGGACATGAGGCGGCTTGGTGATGGCGCCGGTGGTTGACATTGTGGGAAGCTGTAGGTTTTGGGGTGTGCTTGTGGATGAGAATTGAAGAAAGGGAAGCCAGAGGGGAAATCACAATTGATTACCCTTTGCCTCTCTACAGCTCCTCCTAACTTATTATTATTATTATTATTATTATTATTATTATATAAAAACAGAAAAAAGAAAAATTTTGAATTATGTAAAGTTTAAATAATTTAAAATCTGAAATAATTTAAATGAATTTGGCTTGAAATTGTTGTCAATTTTAATGAAAAATTTAAAATTTTTAATGTATTTTTATTTTTAATTAAAAATATATTATTATGTGATTTACTTTTATATTTATAGTAATTTACTTGTTAATTGTTATATAAATACTTGAATTATCATATACCATATTATTTATTTTTTAAAATATATTTAATATACATTATTCAATTTAAGCTATTTTTTAAGCATTAAAATTTGAATAAAATTTTAATGAGATCACTATCCCACACAAAAAATGATATTTGTTTATACTCTCTCATTTTTTGATGTTCAAACAAATAACTGAGTTTTTCTTTATGGATGGAATAACATAATTAAGTAGAATTCTTTTTAACTTTTGAATATTCGCTTTTTTTTTTGGCAAACTATATGCAATTAAAACTATTACTAAATTTGTTTAATTTTCTACAAATTAATAAATTATGCAATGATAATACTATAATAATTAATTTTAAGGGCACATAATTGTAAAACTTTTGCAAGGTCAAAATTTTCAAAAAATAGATTATATAACTTGAACTTCAAATCACACGAGGTCACATGTAAATATTAACCGTCAAATATAAAAATTATAATTTTCTTCGATAAAGATTTAGCTATTTAAGTTTATTATAATATATTTAGAATGTACATTAGAGTTTTATTTTTAAAAAATTCTTAACACATTTTTCTAAATTATCTTAATTCAAAATGTAAATATTAAGACTTTATGTACTTATTCAGTTAACATAGAAATATATATAAGATAATAAATGTATTAAAATAATTATTCTAACATGAATAAAATAAAATACACATGAATTTTATTATCTTAATTTTTAATTAATTATATATATTATATTGACAATAATAATTTATTATATGCAATATGTTATTATGGTATTTTTAAATAAATTAAAATTAAAATTATTAATTTTCAAATTAAATTAACTTTTAGTAATATAATATGTAATAATTTTTTGAGTAACATATAATATATAATAGTTAATATAATAAAAAAATACATGACTAATTTTATGTATCACATAAAAATTAACATATTAAATTAACTTGAAAGTTTGTTAGTTTAAAATTTAAAATGCTTAAAACTCAATTAATTTAAAATACATAATACATCAAATTTGATGAATTCCAAAACTCCAAACTCAAAGTAACTTGACCTAAAATCAACTCGATCCATCCGTTTGCCAACCCTAAGATTCCCATAAACATATCTTGTGTACATGAACATTCATCGATGGAAGCGCATGAACATTCATCGATGGAAGCGGGAGCTACACTGATTACAAGCTTAGCTTTGCGCCCCCGTTGCAGGAGAAAACTCAGTGACTTGGCTTTGTGGGTGATTTTTTCCCGTGTACAATACCAAATTTAAATCATTTTTTAGGTTTTCGATAACCATGGTTAAAGCCAAGTTAGATTAATGTAATGACGGTGGTTATGCGATGTTCAATGAGTTTAATTGGGTCGCCATTCAAAAAAAAAAAAAACAAAAAAAACTCTTTAAGTTTCGGTTATCGAAAAGGGGCAGGTGGGAGGATTAGATTATACCATGGTGTTGAACGATTAACCGAAACTCTGTGCAGGTCAACTATGCTATTAATTGTCTTTAAAAATTTAGTACATGAAGCATAATTGTCTCCTACATTAAGTGTCACTTGCAAATTTCGTTAAAATAAAATTCAATAAATTCGAAAATGAGAAATCAAAAATAGCCTTGTGTTGTGGAAAATCTTTTCAGAAAAAGCTAACTTTTGTATGTCAACAACTAGCATGCTCACGCCGTCCTGCCCAAGAATACAATACCCAAGGAATAAGAATGTTGCAAAACAACTTGAAAAATATTTTATAAAGCGAAAATCAAGACCTGCTGAGTGTGTGTGTGTGTGTGTGTGTGGGTGGGGGGGGGGGATGAGATAGAATTGAATGCTGCTGTAAACAATGGAAATTGACCAATGTTAATTAGGTTGGTAAGAAAATTCTCAACAAATGGAAAAGCAAAAATAAGAAAATAAATTAATAAAGAATAAGGGACTAAAACTGATGATGTTCATTGAAAGGAAAAATATATAAAGAAAATCCTAATTCAAACATAAACACAATATGCGTACGTCCACACAACGAGTTACCTAGTTACCTACCATAATTGCAGAGCTTATTTGTACTTGTAATTATAGAAAAACAAATCGGTAGCCTTTTTCGTAACTTAGAAAAATATAACTCATGAAACACTGGACTTATTGAATATCATGCAGAGTAGCACTATATATTTAATCAAGATTATGGTGATGACAAAAGTGCCACCATCAATAGGACTGCAACGCTGTTATAGTCCTAAAAGGAGCGAGCTTGAACAAGATCTATCTGATATGACATCCGCAGGGATGGAAAGCCATGGCCATGCAAAGAAAACAAAGAAATATTGCACTATATTATAATACGATAGAAAGCTAGAAACCTGCGTCTCACTAAACAATTTGATATGTTATACGAGTTGGACTGACTATAAGAACATGGAAAATTAAAAAGAAGCAAGGGAAGGCTACCAGAGTGGATTGCATTTAGTAGGGCACTATCTCCAGATATTATTTCATAATCACTAGTATGCAACATACAGGAATAGTAGAAAACTAGACTTTAAATAATGTAGCAAATACTGTATCCCTCAATTAGTTATGCCTAGGTGGGTGATGTGTGGCAGAGTGGTAATCAGAATTAAAAACTACAAAAGCAGCCTCATTAGTCTCCTCTGCCCTTTCCTTGCCTTCAATATTCACAAGCTCCTTCCCAGACCGATATCCAAAATTTCCGTCTACTTGATGATCTGAAACCTTTGAAGTTCTTGTCGCTGCTCCTTTCCTTTCACTCTCAGCACTTATGCCATTGTTTATAGCCATTACCATTTTTCTTCGTCTTATGATTGTAGGCTCAACTACAAGACTACCATCCACTGTCACTTTCTCAGTTGAAACCGCATCAACCTTTACATCTGCATTATAGACAAGAAAAATATATAGTCAACATATAATTTCTTACTTTCCATAAACATAAAACACAAACAAAAAGGAAAGAACATACCTTCGTGGGCATGTCCATAATTGGCTTGCCATTCAGTAAACAGTAGGACTAGAACCAAAATCATAGGCCTCATTCCAGCCATATGTGCAAGTCGATTGGTCTACCTTCGATCTCCTGAGTATGTCGCCTGTTGTTTCAGAATTCAAATAAAAAAGAAAAGAGTTAAGGAGATTCAACACAAGTCAAAGATAGCTTTCATAGCACTTATGACCAAGTCAAAGCTGGGTCGTAATTAAGGCTATATATGTTCCCAACATTCGCCTTTTCATGTTTCCATCGGTGTTCAAATTTGATAGCGCTGGTAAACAAACACATTATGAAAAAAATTAAATATTTATATTAATAATATTTATACCCATACCTCGAGTTGCTACAATTGTCAATTGGGTCCACATATGCGAGAATCTCAAAGAATTTGCAATCACAATGCTATAAACTTTCTATGCCTATTCAGATACCGATGTAACTTTTTTTTTTTTTTTTTACATTGTGGTGGAGGGTGATATTCCAGGGCTTGAATGCGCTAATTAATTGGCGAAGGAGTCAACAAACATACATACATTGGGGGCGACTCATCAAGCTTGATGGTGTTAAAGGTGATGGATATGATAACGTAGCATGGAAGGTACGTCCGTGTGTTTTGCGCCTGTCTGCCACCATGCAATCTACGAGGATTGTGTTTTCTTAGTTTTTGTGAGATTTCTGACTAATCAAATCTAATATGCCAGGTTTCTCATATTTAGTATTTGCTGATGTTCCCCAAAACCGTTCCCCATATATATGAGAATCAGTGCAAAAAATAAATAACTAAATAAAGCTTCCATTGGACTGGTCCATGGTCCAGATAAGGGGCGAATCTCATGTGCAAGGTTCAATCCACGATCCTAACAACAATTCTTCTGAGTGAATGTTCCTCCATACATCCAAGACTCCGAGTAATAAATATATTTACACTCCCAAACAAAATTTTTTGAGTTTTTTTCCACCTGTCATTGCTTAATTTCTTTCAAACTTTCAAGTCTCTTCGATCCCCTCCGCATAAAGCAAAAATGTACGACTTACATCATTCAATAAATTTCTGAAAATAAAACTCTTCAATTTAACAAAGCGAGCTAACTTGTCACCTATGCACATGTTAGAATAGACATAACTCTTTACCGGCAAACTCTTGGCTACATGAATCTTTTCTTTTGGAAGAGAGTTTCTGTCTCCCACAAAATAATTATCAAAACAATAAACGCACAGAGGGCATGGATCATCAATAGAGACTAATAGTTTGGTTATTTAACTCTAATAAGGAACATGAAAAGCCTACAATAGATATTATATAATACACATTGTATGCCCAGAAATGCATGCACAAAATCATTGGTTGTAGACCCAAAAAAAATAAAAAGAAAAGAAAAAAAACATTGCAAAGTGTGACGCGGGAGAAATGCTAACACATCTAAGCGCACTAACCTCCAACCATCTGTAACATGATCATGGTTGCCTTTCATTTCTCATGTTTTGCTAGCTAACCATTATTCTTGTCCTTAGTCACCATACAATCATACACTTTAATCGGAGTTGAGTCCATTATCACAAGCAAAATCACGAAAACATAGGGGGCAAAGGTACTATTGAATAATAAAAGAAGAAGATTAATATAATGTGAAAACTTCAAATATGTACATGTGTGTGGGGGTATGGTTGTGTGTAGAGCCAAGCTAATTAATATTGTAGGAGTGAAACTTAATTAATATTATATAGAAAGTAAAACTATAATTTGTCTCCATATAAAAATTTCCAAATTATGTAATTTTTTTATTTATTTCACTTTTTTTTTTCAAATATTTCATTTTTCAACAATTATTATTAAAACTTTGATTCTAAAAAGGCCAAAGGGTTAATGGGAGCAATAGGAAAAGTGAGGATTGATAAGTTTAATGATACTAATTTTAATTTCTAAAAGATGCAAATGAAATATTATATGTACCAAAAGAAATTACATTAATCTTTTTTGGAAAAAAAATTAGAATCGATGATTAAGGAAGGTTGAGAGTTGCTAGACAGATAATACATGGGAGTCATTCGATTGAAGTTGGCCCAAAACATTGCTTTGAATGTCTAAATAGAGAAGACTACTAATGAGGGCATTAACTCATTATATGATGAACTATTTGCTTCTAACAAGGTATAGTTGATGAGAAAATTATTTAATTTAAAGATGAAAAAGGATATCTTGTTACAAATCATATAGATGAGTTCAATTTGATTTTTGGTCAATTGACCTTAGTAGATATAAATTTTGATGAAGAGGTTCAAAATTTGATTTTATTATCCTTATTATTGAAAAGTTGAAATGTCACTGTAATTTTAGTAAGTAGTTTGTCTAGTTTATAGCAATTATAGTTCAATGTAGTTTGGAATTTGATTTTGAGTAAAAATATTTGTATGAGAAAATTAGGTATATTATGTAACTCTAGCTCTACCTTAAACATTAAAGGCAAAGGAAGAACAATTCAACATGATGACACTAAAGGTAGATCAAAATCCAAGAAAAAGAGTAAATTGAAATTTGGTACTATATGATGGAATTGTAATTGTAGGAGTCACTTTAAGAGAGATTGCAAATAGCCAAGGAAAAAAAATCATGATGAAGATTTTGTAAATGTAACAATTAAAGATATCTTAGATGCTTTGATTTTAAACATTGATAATGTAATGGAGTATTAGATTTTAGACTCTGGGGCATTTTTTCACTCAATCTCACATAGAAATTGTATGTAGCATTATGTTATTAGTAATTTTGGAAAAGTTTACCTTGTTGATGATGAACTATTGAATGTAGTAAAGAAGGGTAATGTTTATGTGAAGACATGAAACGAATATGTGTGGATGTGAAAGAATGTCAAACACAACTTAAGATTGAAAAAGAATTTAGTCTCTATAGGATAGTTTGATGAAAAAAGACATTCTACAACTTTTATTGGTAAATCATGAAAAATTTCTAAAGGAGTAATTATAATAGCAAGATGAAATAAGACTAAAATACTCTATATGACCTCAGGTATAAAGGACTCAATGTGAGCCATCAAGTTAGGAATTGATTTTAAAATGTGGTATTACAAGTTCAAACATATAAGTGAGCAAGGTACTTGCAGCAAAGCGTAAGTTATTAAGTATAAAAAAACTATAGATGTTAACATTTATAAAAATTGTATTTGTGAAAATTAGAAAAAGGTTAGTTTTTCCAAAGTTAGTAGGACATTTAGGTGTGACGGGTGTATCAGAGTAAGGTGTCTAAGTTTCGCGCGAGTTAGCATGATCTGAGTCTAACTCCGTGATAGGTGGTATCGGAATAATGGTTGAATCCTAATTTCAACTTGGTTCTTGCTTAAGTTGTGAGTATGGCAAGTGAGGAAGGAATTGTTGCTACCGTCATTGAGGAGCAATAGATTAAGCTTCAAGCATGTGGATGAGAGGAGCAGCATGATTTAGCTAAACGTGGGAAGTCCAAGGCCGCAACAAAGGAACCTGTGGAGTTTTGTGTGGCTATTCTAGAAAGGAGTATCACGAATGTGAGCTCCCTAATGGGAGAACTAAGCAATTAAATCGACAATTTGATCCATGAGAATGTTGAAATCACCAGGGCTGCCAAGTCCATGATCGGAAAATTCAGCTACGCATTTAAGGGAGAACTGAGCTCCCTTAATTAAGAACTGTCTGACCTATAGAAGTTTGTTGAAGAAGAGATTCAGGACCTTCATAAAAAGATAGGTTTGCTTCGTCAAAGCAGTCCACCTTTGACAAGTACTGTTGGTACAAATAGTACTACCACTGTGCATGGTTTGAAAGTTCCCAAGCCTGCCATGTACAATGACATTCGTAATGCTACCACTGTGGAAAACTTTCTTTTTGGCCTTAAACAATACTTTAAGGCCATGGGAGTTGTTGATGACATTGCTAGGATAAGTAATGCCCCAATCTTCTTCCGGGATGCTGCTCAACTATGGTGGAGAAGGAAGCATTACAAAGAAGAGAAAGGCCTGTGTGTGATCCACACATAGGAACAATTCAAAGTCAAATTGTGCAAACACTTCGTCCCTTACAATACAGATAGCGAAGCTAGAGGGAAGCTGTGTCATCTTGAGCAAACAAGTAGTGTTTCTGAATACATTAAGGAATTCACTACTCTTATACTTGAAATCAATGACTTGTCCGACAAAGACTTCCTCTTCCACTTTCAAGATGACTTGAAGGATTGGGCAGGAGTAAAACTAGATAAACGTAACGTGCAGACTTTGGATTATGTCATTGCTGCAGCCGAAATGCTGATTGACTACTTTGCCCACTCCAAAAGTTAAAAGCCTAACTCTAACAAAAGTGGGGGAGAGAAGGGCGAACAAAAAAGAGAAGCAAGCTGAAGTTCCCTACTTCTCCCTAGGATCTACTAGTTTGTGATACTGAAAGGGGGGGTGAATCAGTATCACTACAATTCACAATTCGCAGGTAAGTGAACAACTTCAATTTCTTCTTAAAAGCGAACTCTTTCTTAAACTCAACTAAGGTAGATCTATTGCTACATACTAATCACAATAGTCCCCAAAGTCACCTTTCAGACACCTTGCTTAATAGACAATACGGATGTTCTTGTTTAGGTCTTCGTTAGGTTATGGGTTGACTGATACTTTAGCTACGTTCACAACTCAATTCAAAACACAGAACGTAAAGAAAATTAAGGACACACGAGATTTACGTGGTTCCGTCAACGTGACGTACATCCACGGTGGTAGGGACTCTCCCTCTACCGAGACTATCCACTATACTTGTGAATACAAGTTACAATGGATGTCTTTAATTCTCTACTTCTTTCACTATTGCAATTACTAAGCAAGTACAATATAAAGAGTGTCACTTACTGTATTTGCCCTTCTTCTATCTTGTGTTGCCTTTGTTGAATTGAAAGGCTGCTCTACTGCTGTTTAGAAGTTCACCGCAACGCTCTCTAACCTCTCTTGAAGAAGTCTGGAAATACGTTGAGTTTTTTCAATGTTTCGCCAAAGTTCTTCTCTATGTTGTATCACACAACTCCTACTTTCATCATTTCACGGTCTCACTCATCTCCTTGTCTCATGGCTCGCCTCACGTTTCTAGTTTGCCGTTCTACGTCTCATGGCCTGCCTCATGTTTCTGGTTTGGCGTTACACGTCTCATGCACGTTTCTAGTTTGCATCCTTTGCTAGTTTCACGCCTCATGTACGTTTCTGGTTTGCACGCCTTGCTGGTCACACGCCTCACGTACGTTTTTGGTTTGCATGCCTTGCTGGTCACATGCCTCACGTATGTTTTTGGTTTGCACGCCTTGCTGGTCACACACCTCACGCACGTTTCTGGTTTGCACTTGTTTGTTTAAAACCTCCAGACAGCTTGGTTCAAGTCACACGGCCTACCTCACTGCCGTTGCACGTCTGCTGGCCTGCACCACTCTTCTGATTTTTCTAGTTTAAGTCACATGACCTGTCCTTTTCTGGTTTCAACTGTCGCACGTTCCTGTCCGTGTCTTTCCAAATGGTGTTTACATTTTCTCTTCCAGGATGTATCATCTCTCACGGGTTGTCTCTTTCACCGTCCAGTTGGGTGCTCTATTTTTTGTGTTTTTGCCGAGAGATCGTTTGGCTGGATATCCCCTGTTTTGCTGTTTACTACTTTGGCCGGTTCCTCTGTTCCGTGTTCTCTCTTGTCGTTTGTTCTTTGTTTTGCCGTGCTGTTTTGGACATATGTCTCCTTTGGCCGGTCACTCTCCTTTGCTGTCCACTATGTGTTCTGCCGTGCTAGTTTTGACATGCTGGTTTTACCGTCCAGCCTTTGTGTTTTGTAGGTTGTCTCTTGTGTTGGACAGACTCTCTCTTCCTTTTCGGTGGTGTTCTTCATCTTGTAGGGTTTCGCCGAGTGATCACCTTGGTTGGTCGGTTGCTCTAGGTTTGCCGTTGCAAAGCTCAATTTCTGACTCACCTTGGTTTGACCTATTCCAAGTGTTTTCTCTCTCTTCGTCCGACGGCTTCCTCTTTCTCTCTCTCTCGACTACATATTTTGTTGCCGTCTGTCCTTTTCACCCAGCCGTTCACCACTTTCTCTCTCTCCCAAGGTTGGGTTTTCCTTTTTCTCCACCCTTTACTTAGCCATATATGGTTTTTCTCTCCTTCTCCTATTTGGCTGTTGGATTTTTCTTTGTCGTGCTCCTCTTTTTTTTGCCGTGTATTCAATTGTGTTGGCCTTACCCTAATTTTGTCTTCCAAGATTTTTATATATTCTCTTCCGTGAAACCCTAATAGGGCTTATGTGACAGATTTACGTTCTTACCCTTATGTAGCGAATTTATTGTTTTACCTTTCCATGTGGTTTTTACGTTCTTGCCCCTCCATATGGCTTTTACCTTTTTGCCCTTCCATGTGACTTTACTTTCTTACACACTTAAACCTAGTTGACAACAATTACAACCCATACAAGGTTGTGGGAACAACACAAGCCACAAGGAGAGAGGATATAAAAAAATCCTTAAGTGGTAAGCCCAATAACTCTTTAGGCAAGCATGATACTAGTGGACTTCCAAAGCCTTGCTTCATTTGTGATGGATCGCATTGAGTTAGGGATTGCCCTAATTGTAAGGCAATGAACACCATTGTGGCGGAACTCAACAAAGAGAGGTCTAAAGAGGAGCCTTAAGTTGATTTAGGAGCTATCCAACACTTGGGTACTCTCTTTAAGCTTTTCTTCCTAATTATCCCTAAGGAGAAAGGCTTATTATATGTTGACACAACCATTGAAAGCAAAGTTATGTGCGCTATGCTAGATACGGGAGCCACACACAACTTCATAGACGTACAAGAGGCCAAACGTCTGGGTCTCAAACTTTCCAAGGGAGTTGGCACCATCAAGGCAGTCAATTCCGAAGCAAAGCCAATTCATGGGATAACAAAAGGAGTATCTGTCAAAATTAGCAATTGGCATGGTAAGTTAGACTTTACCATTATTCCTATAGATGATTTTAAAATGGTTTTAGGTCTTACTTTTTTTGGCAAAACTTTAGCTTTTCTCGTTCCCGCATCAAATTCCCTTGTCATTCTTGACAACCATAAGATCCAAGTGATTCTGTTGAAAAGCATAAAAAAATTTAAAGCATCAATGATTTCTGCCTTACAATTCAAATAGGGTTTCAAGGTGGATCAAAGTTATGTTGCCATAATAAGGGAATTAAGGGATGAGGAAAACATGACAAAGCCTACTCCTTTGCTATCGCAAGCCATTTAAGCTGTCCTTGAAGAGTTTAAGGACATAATGCCTTCAAAGTTGCCCAAGAAACTTCCTCCTAAGCAAGATATGGATCATCACATCAAGTTGGAACTTGGTGCCAAGCCTTCTACCATGACCCCTTACTGCATGACACCTCCTGAACTTGCATAACTGAGGAAGCAACTTCAAGATTTACTTGACTCAGGCTACATCTAGTCATCAAAAACCCATTACGTTGCTCCAGTCTTATTCTAAAAGAAAAAGGATGTATCGCTACAAATGTGCATCGACTATCGAACCTTAAACAAGGTAACCATTAAGAACAAAAATCCAATTTCATTGATAACTGACCTCTTTGATCAATTGAGGAAGGCGAGGTACTTCACAAAGTTAGACCTAAGGTCGGGGTACCATTAAGTTCATATAACACCTAATAATGAACTGAAGACTTCGTGTGTGACGTGTTATGGAGCTTTTGAGTTCCTAGTTATGCCATTTGGTCTCACTAACGCCTTTGCTACCTTCTGCATGTTAATGAACAAGGTACTTCATCCCTTTCTTGACAAATTTGTAGTGGTTTACTTGGATGACATAGTGATCTATAGTAACACTCTCGAAGAGTACAAAGATCACCTTAAACAAGTCTTTCAAGTTCTCCACGAAAAGAAGCTGTATGTCAAGAAAGAGAAATGCTCTTTTGCAAAGCAAGAGGTGGATTTCCTTAGTCATAAGATCAAGGATGGTAAGCTTATGATGGATCAAGCTAAGGTCCATGTCATTCAAGAGTGGGAACCTCCAACGAAGGTCCCCAAATTGCGATCATTCTTGGGACTGGTCAACTACTATCAGCAATTTATCAAGGGATATTCTGTCATAGCCGCACCATTAACGGATCTACTTAAGAAGAACATCACATGGCATTGGTCGAAGGAATGCCAATCTTCCTTTGAGATATTGAAACATTCAATCTCTAAAGAACCCATCATGGTATTGCTCAACTATTAAAAGGCTTTCGAAGTTCACACAAATGCATTTAACTTTGCCATTAAAGGAGTCTTGATGCAAGATGGGTATCCTATTGCCTATGAAATCCGTAAACTAAACGATATAGAGAGGTGGTACATTATTCAAGACAAGGAGATAACTGCCATCATCCACTACTTATGCATATAAAGGCACTATTTGCTTGGGAGTCAGTTTGTGATCATGACCAATAATGTCGCTACAAGTTACTTCCAATCGCAAAAGAAGCTTAGTCCCAAACAAGCTCGTTGGCAATATTTCTTGGTCGAATTTGACTACAACCTTCAATATAAGCCAGGTAAGGCTAATATTGTTGTCGATGCATTAAGTCGAAAGGCAGAACTAGTAGCATTATCCACCAGTACACTAAAGAGTGACTTCCTTAAATGGATCAAGGAAGGCATGTCATATGACAATTTGGCTAAGAATCTGCTAAGGATGGCTAGTGAAGGGAAGACTTGATGATTTTGGCTAAATGATGGGATTCTCACGACGGTTAGCAATCAAATCTTTGTACCTAAGTGAGGAAATCTACGGAGGGACATTCTCAAGGAGTGCCATGATTCCCTATGGGCTGGTCACCCAGGTATAACACTAACCCTTACCCTCGTTCAACAAAGTTATTATTGGCCATAAATACAGGACGATATCGAGGCTTATGTACGGACTTATCTCGTTTGTTAACAAGACAAGGTGGAACAATAATGCCTTGTTGGTTTACTTGAGCCACTACCAATTGCTCAAAGACCTTGGGAAAGTGTCTCAAAGGACTTCATCATGGCCTTACCCAAGTCTGATAGGTTTGGAAGCATCATAGTGATTGTTGATCAATTTAGCAAGTACGCCACCTTCATTCCAACCCTCGTTAACTGTAAAGTCAACGAAATAGCTCACCTATTCTTCAAGAATATGGTGAAGTTGTAGGGAGTACCTAAAAGCATAATAAGCGATAGAGATCCCCACTTCACAGGCAAGTTTTGACGCAAGTTATTCAAGTTATTGGGGATTGATTTGAACTTCTCAACTAGCTTCCATCCTTAAAGCAATGGTCAAACCGAACACATCAATGCTTTGTTAGAACAATACCTACGACATTATGTCAGTGCCTATCAGCGAGATTGGGCAAAGCAGCTTGACATTGCCCAATTCTCTTACAACCTCTAAAGGAGCGAAGCAGCAGGCTAAAGTCCCTTTGAAATGGTCACGAAACAATAGCCTTTAACCTTAAGTGTTGTCACCTCTTCTTACACGGGAAACAACCCTACTGCCTACAAGTTTACAAAAGAATGGCACGAGGAGACAAATATCACAAGAGCCTGCCTTGATAAAGCTGCTAAATGAATGAAAAAGTGGGTCGATGCTAAGCAATGCCCAAAGGAATATGCAAAGGGAGATTTGGTGATGGTAAAATTGCTACCCAACTAGTTCAAGTCCCTACATAAAATGCATAAAGGCTTGGTGAGGAAATATGAAGGACCATTTCCTATAGTCCAACTTCCCCTAAGACTCAAAATTCACAATATCTTCCATGTAAGTCTTCTAAAAACCTTTCATAAAGACACAGAAGATCCAAGTCGTGGGGAATCCAAGCCCGCACCAACTGTCGTCATCATCAAATTCAACAAGGAAGTGGAATGCATCCTTGTTGATAGGGTGATATAAAAAAAGGGAGTTCCTAACTACACCAAGTACTTAGTTAAGTGGAAACATTTACCAGACCATGAGGTTAGTTGGGAATAAGAAGATTTACTTTGACAATTTTTTGACCATATTCAACGTTACAAGGACGAAGGTGTGACGAGGACGTCACGAGATTAAGTGGGGGAGGATGTCACAGCCCGTCC
Source organism: Ceriops tagal (assembly GCA_021533255.1). Taxonomy (NCBI): domain Eukaryota; kingdom Viridiplantae; phylum Streptophyta; class Magnoliopsida; order Malpighiales; family Rhizophoraceae; genus Ceriops; species Ceriops tagal. The sequence continues at coordinate 5,615,641 of CM038610.1, read as the reverse complement.
CAAAAGCATTGCCAAACTAGGCTCGTTGGATGCCTAGCCCAATTGTTGTCCTAAAGATTTGGCCAGAACATTCTAGACAAATGCTTATGTGTTAAGTCTTTAAAATTCTCTTTTGTAAATATCTAAACTATTCTAGAATAGTCTTTATCTAGAGGGTTCTATAGAAATCTAGAACAAGCAATTGTAACCACACATTAAAGAGGTGGAACCACTATAAATACCTCACTCCTCTCATTTGTAAGATACATCATTGAATTGAAAGTCCTCTCATTTACAAAGCTCTTTCTCTTATGCCTTTGGTTTCCTAGCCTTTCTCGACTCTAAGTCGATTCTTTCAAACTCTCTAAGGTTTAGTTAGTTCATCTTTTCTCACAAGGTGTTTAAGTGTCGCACAGGTTAGCACGATCCGAGTCTAACTTCGTGACAAGTGGTATCAAAGCCAACCCGACCCTAACTCTGGTGTTTGCCTCCAAGGGCTTCACATGAAAGAAGTAGACAAGGGAGACCCCGATTCCCGATGAGGACGTCGATAGATCCAATGGGGGAGAATGTGATGGACATATCAGAGCAATGGGTAGGTCCTTAAGTACGACCTGACTCCCACATTGGATAGGAAGAGGGGGATCTTATGCCATATAAATGTGGACACTATATATCTCAATAGGTTGCCTTTTGGGGAAAAGGTAATGGCCCTGTGACATAGGGCACATAAAATGAAGCTTGTGTATATTGATATTTAGGTTCCCTCTCTAATTACATCCTTAGGTGGCTCACTCTATTATGTTACCTTCATTGATGACTTTACTTAAAAGGTATGAGTTTTTTTTTTAAAAAAATAAAGTTAATATATTTATGACTTTCAAGAAGTGAAAAAATAAAGTAAAAAATAAATTTAATATAAAAATAAAATGCTTAAGATCTAACAATAATAGTGAACATAATAGCAAAGAATTTAAAGATTTGTGCATGGCCAACATGATTCAAATGGAAAAAACAATTTCAAAGACAATACAATAGAATGGTATCATTAAACATATAAATAAAACCTTGAATGAGCGTGTTAGGAGTATAAAATTATATGTTGGATTACCAAAGAGATTTAGGACTATTGCTGTTAACATTGCAGCCTATTTGATTATCCAAAGACCATTTATTACCTTAGATAAAGAACTACAAAAGGAGATGTGGATAGGTAAAGAAGTAAATTTGTTCCACTTGAAAGATATTTTGGTTGTGCATGTGGATTCTGATAAGAGAGACAAATTAGATTCTAAATCCTACAATTGTTTTTATATTAGCTATAAAATTGATGAATTTATATATATTCTTTAGGATGATTGAAATAAAAAAATCATTAAAAGTAAAGGTATTGTAGAATTTAATAGTGTAGGGAAGCATACCACAAAAGTGAAACATACTAAGTTAGAGGAAATTTTAAAGGATAATATGGGTAGAAGAGTGTAAAAAAACTCTAAAATTATTTTAGTATAGTCAAAACCTTTTATATTAGTGGCATAGGAGACAAAATTTGATAAAATATCTAAATTTCCATAACAGTTTTGTCCTTTCTTGTATTATTTACTATTAACTAATGAAGGTAAACTAGAATGTTTTAATAAAATAATACAAGTTAAAGATTTTACCAATTGGAAGTTAACTATAAAATATAAATGTAGCATGATGTTTTAAAAAGAATGGTATGAACTTGCAAGATATTTTTCATATAGATTTAATGGAGACATTAATAGTAGAAAGGCAAATCATTTTAGGCTTTCAAAAGAACAATTACCAAAGATAGATGAGAAGGACAAATATATATCAAGAGTTCTTTATACCTTAGCAGTTGGTAGACTTATGGATTTTATAGTTTGTACTAAATCTGAGATAACATATATGGTAGGAACTATAAATATGTGCATGGATAATCTTGGTAAACAATATTAGGAGGTTATGAAGTGGATTTTTTTTTTCTATTTAAAGGATAATAATGTAGCATTATGTTTTAAGAAGAGTAGTATGAATTTGCAAGGTTTTCTTTTTTTATACAAATCTCACTGGAGACATTAATAGTAGGAGTATAACAGGTTATGTATACACTTTGGATGGTACTCTTGTGAATTGGGTATTTTAACTACAAATGATTATGACTCTGTTAACTACTGAAGCTATATATGTTGGCATTACTGAAGCAAGTAAGAAATCACTTTGGTTGAAGAATTTCATAGAAGAACTAGGTAATCGATAAGGAAATAGTATTCTTTTCTGTGATAGTTAAAATGCAATTCATCTTGATAAAAATCTTGTATTCCATACAAAAATGAAGCATATCTGTTGTTCTCACAGCCTTGTATGGGTTGTAATTGTTGTCAACTAAGTTTAAGTGTGCAAGAAAGTAAAGTCACATGGAAGGGCAAGAAGGTAAAAGCCACATGGATGGGCAAGAAGGTAAAAGTCATATGAAAGGGCAAGACAGTAAATTCGCCGCAAGTAAACCCTATTAAGGTTTTATGGAAGAGAATATATAAAGATTTTGGAAGACAAAATTAGGGTAAGGTCAACACAATTGAATACACAGCAAAACACAAGCAAGAGAAAACCAAAACATAAAACACCAACGATTGGAAAAAAGAAGAGCAGCACGGCAAAACTAGCACGACAAAAAGAAGAGGAGCACGAAAAAGAGAAAACCCGAACGACCAAAAAGAAAAACAGAATAGATACGATTGAAGTAGGGGTGGATAGTGAAAATATACAACCAAAGAGAGAAAACTGACGGTAAAGGGGGGCGATGGCAGAACGATATGGAAGAGCAAAACAAACCCGAACGGCCAAAAAGAAAAATAGAATGAAGAACGACCGAGTGAAAATAGAGAGAGAAAACCTGATACGGAGAAAGAGGGGGTTAGATGGCAGAATGAAGTGTGGACGACAAAGAAAAAAGAGAGACCGTCGGCAGAACAGGGGAAGGAGAGAAAATCTGACACATCCAAAGAGAAGAGACGTCCAAGCAAGGAGACAATTGGCCAAACACAAGCTACACGTCAAGCTAGGGTGATCGACCAAAGAGAGAAAACAATGGAGGAACAGCTAGACAATAAGAGCTGGATGACAAAACATAAAGGGACAGCCAAAGGGAGACAACCAGCCAACCAAAGGTAAATGTCTAAACCAATCTACACAGCCAAACACAACCAATGGCAAAGGGGTGGACAGCCAAGCAAGGAAGAGAACAGCCAAAGCAAGGCTGGACAGTAAGGGAGAACACACGGCAAAGAGGTCTGATGGCTGGAGAAAACCATGTGACTCACGTAAGAGAGAAGACAACACATCGTCCGTAAAGGAAGAGAAGAGAAACCGTGAAAGAGGAGACCACAGGGAGAGCAAACCAAGTTGTTCAGAGGTATGAAACGAACAAGTGTAAACCAGAAATGTTGGTACAATGTGTGACCAGCAAGGCGTGCAAACCAAAAAGATACGTGAGACGTGAAATGCCAAATCAGAAGTGTGCGTGAGGTGTGTGCCCAGCAAAGGGTGCAAACTAGAAACATGCATGAGACATGTAATGCCAAACCAGAAATGTGAGGTAGGCCATGAGACGTGGAACAGCAAACCAAAAACGTGAGGCGAGCCATGAGACAAGGAGACGGGTGAAACCATGAGACAGTGAAAACAGGAGCTGTGTGAGACAACCTAGAGAAGGAATTCGGCGAAGCATCGGAAAGAACTCAATGTATTTCCAGATTTCTTCAAAAGAAGTTAGAGAGCATTGCAGTGAACTTTTAAGTAGCAGTGGAGCAGCCTTTCAATTCAACAGAGGCAAGACAAGCTAGAAGAAGGGTAGACACAGTAAGTGCCACTCTTTGTATTGTACTTGCTTAGTAATTGCAATAGTGAAGGGAGCAGAAGATTAAGACATCCATTGTAACTGAAATTCTCAATTATAGTGGATAGTCTCAGTAAGGAAGAGTCCCTACCACTGTGGATGTACGTCACGTTGACGGAACTACCTAAATTTCGTGTGTCCTTAATTTGCTTTACGTTCTGTGTTTTGAATTAAGTTGTGAACGCAGCTAAAGTATCAGCCAAACCATAACCTAACGAAGACCTAAACAAGAACATCTGAATTGTCTATTAGGTAAGGTGTCTGAAAGGTGACTTTGGGGACTATTGTGATTAGTAGGTAGCAATAGATCTACTTTAGTCGAGTCTAAGAAAGAGTTCGCTTTAAAAAGAGGTTAAAGTTGTTCACTTACCTGCGAATTGCAAATTGTGGTAATACTGATTCACCGCCCTCTCAGTATCACAAACTAGTAGATCCTAGGGAGAAGTCAGGAACTTCAATATCCAATTAAAATATCACTTTATACATGGTTTATTGAATGATGAGATGTTGACTTTAAGAAAGATATGCAATGTAAAGAATCCTACTAACACGATAACTAAGTTAATAAATACAGAGAAATTAAGGTTGTGTGCAACATTAATTGGCCTCTATAATTAATTATTGAGAAGATATTGCACTAAGGTTATAGATTACAAAATGGGTTAAAATTGTAGTATGATATTTGCTTGTTTGATAATTAATCTTCAGATAGGAGATTATTATAAGAGTGGAACTTAATTAATATTATATAAAGGGTAAATATATATTTAACTCCATATAAGAGTTGCCCTATCTCTTTGTATAAAAAGGCATGCTTATTATATAATTTTTAGAAACTCTAGTACAGTTGTGAACATAGGAATATTTAAGTTTTGAACCATGTAAATTTCTTGAGTTCATTTTGCTTTTATTTTTTTTTTAAATATTTTGTTTCCCAACACTCAGAATATTGATAATGTCAATTCACGAGTTCCCTAATAATGCAAATATCAGAAAATAAATGCCCAATGTATGATAGGCAATAAAAGCAATAATTAGATTCCAAGGTTTATATTTTCTTTAGGTAGAAGCCATAAGCCAAAGCCTACTATCTCTTTTATTAAACCATACAAAACTAACCACCCTATTCCCTCTAATGAAATCTTACTCATTTATACTACCATCATTTATTAAAAAAAGAAGTATGAACTCATTTGGTAATTGAGTTAGCACAAAAGTTGCCTTTCTCTTAAAATGTGTATAATAAAATAGTTTCATTCTTTAGGCAATTTAGTCTTATTCTCTATAGTCTAAAATCAAAGTCACAGCAAAGTGACAACTTAAACTCGCATTTCAAATCAAATATATAGTCAATAAGAAATTTACTTCATGTTTAATATGTTAGTTGATGTGATATTCAACTTTGATATATCAATATAATTGAGTGATTTTATGTTTATTGCATATTAGAGTTTATGTGATGCAATTAATTATTGAAAAATTAAATTTACACTACCAAAATTTAATATGCCAAAATAGGTTTTGGAACTTAATTTTAAAAAAAAAGTTCACATTACCAAAATTTATTGTTAATAACTTTTTGTGCTAGCAAAAATTTAATTTTTTTAACTTACAATTTAATACACACTAATAGAAAATCAAAGAAAATATTATTCTTTCAAAGACCTTATATGAAAATAATTTGTTAATCTAAATTAAAGCTTAGGTGGATAAGGTTCAAGTTGGACCAATTCCTTCTCAGCTTGAAAAAAATACTTGTTTTGGCAAGAAACTCAAGATTTTATTAGTGCAATTTTTTAAACTATATAACATTCATTTCTCGACTTTAAAAGAAAAGGAATTACAGTTATAGAATCTATCCAAACCAATTTTGAAAATTTTGGATATTAAGATTATGTGTCCTATGATATAAGAACCAAAGCAACATTAACTCTTTGTTATACAAGAAAGGCTTTTTGTTGGAGTATATAGACCTGAATTGATTTGAAAAATTAATTTACCACAACTCTACCAATGGAACAATTTTTTTAATTAGGAAATACACCAATGGGATAATTTATTTTGATTTGAAAATATACCAACAAGATAATGCAATTTTCATTTGGAAATTTAATCGTAGGACAATGCTTTCTTGGTTTGGAAATGCACCAATGAGACAATATAATTTTGATTTGGAAATAAACCAATGGGATAATGCCTTATTGATTGAGAAATGCATTAAGAGGATAATGCAATCTTAAATTGGAAAATGCACCAATGGGATAAGAAATTCTTGTTTTTGAATTTTTAACAGCATTTAATATTTATCTACAATGATTCTTTTGAGGTCTAGTTCATTTCTGGCTTATAAATAACCTTATTTGCAACAATAAAATAAAATAGACTAAAAAGCTTATAGATTATTTTTTGTTAAAAAAATTAAGAGTATACAAAAGATAAAAATTGTTATGAGCAAGTATAACCCTAAAGAAAATTTGTTGCTACCATTAAGGAGTAATAAATCGAGCAACAAGCTTGTGGGCAAGAAGAGCAGCGTGCTCCGCTTAAACATAGGAAGTCTAAGAGTCCAACAAAAGAACCTATTAAGTCTTGTGTTGCTGGTTTGGAAAAAAAACATCATTGATATGAGCTCCGTAGTAGGTGAACTTAGCGATCAAATTGATAATTTGATCTATGAGAATGCTGAAATCACTAGGGCTACCAAATCCATGATTAAAAAGTTCAACCATACCTTTAAAGGGGAATTAGACTTCCTACATCAGGAGTTATCTGATCTACGAAAGTTCATTGAAGGGGAGATTCACAACCTTTGTAAAGAGATAAGGTCGTTCTATTAAAGCAGTCCACTTTTGACAAGTACCAGTAACACTACTGCTGTACATGGTTTGAAGGTCCCTAAGGCTATGTACAATGACACTCGTAATGCCACTGCTGTAAAGAATTTTCTTTTTAGCCTTGAGTAATTGTTAAGCCCATCTTTATTGGCTAAATGTTGGATTTGTTGTCAACAATATCTCACACGATTATATGTGTTGATTTGATGTTATGAATGCCGTTGAGATGTAGTGATGTCATTAGGAGAAACCGATGATGACAGGTCAATTCTGGCGTTGAGGAGTCAATGTTGACCATGACCTTAAATTTTAGGGGTCAAGATTGACTGTTGACTGTTAACCATTAACCCTAAATTTTAGGAAGTCAATGTTAACCATTGACCCTAAATTTTAGAACTTAAATCTGGCCATTAATTGTAGGGCAACATGTGGGAAATAACAATGGCTATTGATGATCGTGTAGCCTTAATCTCAAGGCTCTATAAATACCCCTAGGTGTCTTATAAAAAGCAAAAAAAAAAAAAAGGGTTGCTAAAAATTGAGTGAACAACAAAGGCAAGGTAGTTGGCCAATGAGAGACAGAAAGAAGGTAGGGCAACTAGCCAAAGAGAGTGTAGCAGCCACCAAGGAGAGGTAGTAAGGTAGCCAACCAAGGAGAGTGCAATCACCACCAAGGAGAAGCAACAAGGTGTAATCAACTAAGAAGGAAAGAAAGATAGTAAGGTAGTTGGCCACCCATACCAGTAAACCCTCATCGAGACAGCCATTGGACCAGCAAGCCCTCATAAAGGTGACAATAGCAGTCAGCCACCACACTAGCACATCTAGGAGGCTTTCTAGCAGACTATCAGCATGTCCCTACACGTCCATAAGGGTATACCAGTAGCAGCAGCATGTCCTAGCATGTCCAGGAGACTTCCTAGCAGTAGTAGCACATCCAAAGGCTTCTTTGCACTAGCAACACATCCTAGCATGTCCAAGAGACTTCCCAATAGCAACAGTATGTCTAGGAGGCTTAGCAGCAGTAGCACATCCAAGAGGCTTCCTAGCAACAGTAGCACATCTAAAAGATTTCCCAACAAAAACAGCACATCCATGAGACTTCCCAGCAGTAGCAGTAGTTCCAAGAAGGTATACTAGCACCAACAGCACGTCCCTGCACGTCCAAAAGGGTATATTAACAGCAACAGTACGTCCCTGCATATCTAGGAGGGTATATCAGCACTAGCAACACGTTCCTATATGTCCATAAGGGTATACCAACAACAGCAACGCGTCCGTACATGTCTAGGAGGGTATAATAGCACTAGCAACACCTCAGAAGGCTTCCCAATAGCAGAAGCACGCCTAGGAATCAAGCAAAAAATGAGAACGTGTAGTAACAGGTCTAGGAATCAGTAGCCACCTACAAAAAGTGCAGTAGTACATCGTGCAACATCAGGTCTAGGAATCAACTAACAAACCAGCAGTAGTGTGAGAAGACAGCTGCAATGCACGGGGATAGCAACAATGGCATAAGAATATAGCTACAACACGCGGGGATAATAGCAGCGGCGTGAGTAGACAACAACAGCGTTGGAGAATAGCAGCAACGGTGTGAGCAAATAGCAGCAGTAACGCACTCAAATAGCAAGAACAGTGCATATAGACAGCAGCCACTATGTGTGTGGACAACATTAGCAGCGCACACAAATAGTAGCGGTACCATGTGCTAACAGCAAGAGCAACGCACACGAACAATAGTGGCAGTACGCGCGAACAACAATGGCAACGAACACAGACAGCATTTGCATCGCGTGCAACATTGGCAGTAGGTGAGACAACACCAGCAGTGAAGGAAGGAGAAGATCCATATTCTGCTCTAACAGTCTATACACATTGAGTGATTGTTCTTTAAGAAAGGTTTTACCATAAACTCTTGATAAATTTGTTAAAAAATAAGGTGGGATATCCTTGGAGTGATCGGGAGATCATTGTAAATGGTTAAAGAGTAATCCTTCCATAAGTGGTGAAGGAGTGATCCTTCCACAACATTATTGTATCCTTTAATAGCAAGAGTAGATTGTGTGATTTAGGAGGGATCTTATCACACCGTGGACGTAGCTTACACATTATGGGTGAACCACGTAAAAATTGTCGTATGTCTTTGGGTGCTTGCGCACTAATTTTTTAGTTGTATGGTCATGCTCACATAAAGGAGAAAAATAAAAATTGGATCATCAACTCTAACAAGCCACAGAGGTTAAATCCGAATTAATTTGTAAAAAGTGCATATCTCACACTGATTCATCCTCCTCTCAGTATGAGACCTAAAATGGTCCTCATTAACTGGTATCAGAGCTGGTTCCTCTATTGATCCAATTTTTCTGCTTTATAGTGAAGTTGTGCATTACTGTGTGAGTTTTTGTTTCTACTACTGCTTAAGATCATAGATAGTATGAACAGTGTCAATAGCAAGGGCATCCCTACGTTTGATGGATAGAATTATCAGTTATAGAAGAATAGAATGATTTTATATCTAATATTCCTTGGTCTTGATGTGTTTGAGTTTGCTGTTAGTAGCTTCATCCCTGTTATTGAAGGTGATCCTATGATATCGGCTGATAAAAAGAACTTGAAGTGTGATGGAAAGGTGAGAAATGCCTTATATGCCTCCCTATTTGATAAAGAATTCACTAAAGTGATAAGGTACAACACAACCAAGCAAACTTAGGATAAATTGAAGAATATCTATAAAGGAGACAAGGTTATGAAGGAAGCTAAGCTACAAATTTAGAGGAGTAGATTTAAAGACATAAAGATGCAAAATGATGAGACTGTGGATGTGTTCTTCACAAGAGTCAATGAAATTGTGTGCTCCATCAGAAGCTATAGAGAGGAGATCCACGATACTACTATGGTAAGGAAAATACTAAGAACCTTACCAGAAGTTTACAATGCCAAAGTCTTTTTCATAAAAGATAGAGATCTAGATAGGCTGCCCTTAGATGACATATATAATGTATTGGTGACTTATGAAATGAGAATAGCCCCAATGAAGAAAGAAAAGAAATCTAAGGTGGAGAAGGAGTTGGCTTTCAAAGCAATAAGGAAATTAAAGATTAAAGACCAAGAAGAGGAGTTCGACAACAGCTCTAAAGAAAACAACGGTGATACTAAGTTAGATAAAGTTATGATATACATCACCAGGAACTTGAGGAAAGGAAAAGGGTAGTACAAGGGAAAATTAGCCTTGAAATACTTCGGGGTGGAGCAATTGGGCACTTTGCCATGGATTGCCCAAAGTGAAGAGAAGCAAACAGTAAGGATAATGATAAGATGGTCCCAAAGAGGAGAACAAAGCAATCCAACTACTCTAAAATTAGAAATTCAAGTACTAAAGGGAAAAAGAAATTCTTCAAATCCAAAGGAAGGAATTTCCTGAGCAAGTTGGATGAAGAAGATTCTGAAAAGGAAAATGATGATGATTCTGATGATAAGGTTACAAAAGATGTTCTGGTCGCCCAAGTAGATGATGATCAAGAATCTTCAAGTGATGAGGAATCAACAGAAGAAGAAGAAGATAAGTTAGTGCAGCAACTTGAGATTGAGTTGAAGGCTTGTTTGCACAAAAATAGCAAGTTGGAAAAAGAGGTAAATCATCTTAAGAAGCTATATGAAAATTCTACTGTTGATGAATTTAATCTCCAGGTAAAGATAAAAGAGTTTGAAGAAAAAGAGGAGTACTTGAAGATAATTGAGGATTTGAGCATACTTGAGGCAGAGTAAGGCAAGATACACGAAGACCTTGGTGCTAAGGTGATTACATAAGAGCAAGAGATATTAACTTTGCAAGCCAAGCTTCATAAGGCCGAGTCTAATCTAAAGAAGTATGAAGAAAGCTTTATGCAGGCCATGGAAGTGAAAGGAGAGTCATCATCAGCAAATGTCATCAAGGAGGATTCTACGAGAAAGTTGGATGAGTGTCTAAGCAATCAAAGACCTCATTCCATGGGGAAGAAAGGACTTAGTTACATTGAAAAGCCAAGTGTGAAGGTAGAAGAAAAGAAAAAAATTGTGTTTATGCTCGAAAGCAAGTACAATGACATGATAAAGAAGAGAGACCAACCCAAGTTAAAATAGGTTAGGAAAGACATGGTGGAAACTCTCATCCAAAGGAGATAGGTTATTAAAGATGGTGAGAAAGTTGTCACACTAGTTACTAAAGAAAAAAGACATGAACTTGGTAACAAAAGTAAATCCAGGTTTAAAGGTTTTTGTTGGAGCCGTGGCAAGTATGGGCACAAGGCTAATATGTGTTGGAATACTTAGCCTATAATGAACAGAAACGTGAGGCAAAAGTTTAGGGGGAAACTCTATCAAGATAAAAGATAGTCTTAAGTGGGAAAAAGTCATATTCCACTGAGAAACAGGTTTAATTTGTTGGGAGAGTTCTGTGAAAGATGTGAAAGGGTTGAACACGCTGTTGAGGATTGTTTGACATTGCTGCCCAGTCAAAGAATGCAAAGGAGAACAAGCCAACCATTGCTGCCTGATCAAGGAATGTAAAGAAGAACACCTACACATGCTCCCACATTCGACCAAAGAAGAAGAAGAGGAAGAGAAATGTCTGTGGTTGTGGAAGTAGCCTTAAAAGCTTTCAAGAAAGAAAAGTTATGGATGCTAGATAGTGGCTGCTCTTCACACATGACAGGAGACTCCAAGATGTTGAAGGGAGTAGCCAAATATGATAGAGTGTCAATCAAATTTGGCAATGATGGTACCTCAAAGATTCAAGGTATTAGTGCTACTAAAATAAGTGCAGAAAAATTGAAATTGAAGAAAGTGCTTTATGTTGAAAGGCTAAAACATAATCTTATAAGTGTTAGCCAACTTTATGATGATGGACATGAAGTTACTTTCAACAAGAGTGGCTACACAGTAAAAAGACTAAAAAATAGTGCTGTTCTTACTAAAGGTGAAATTATATATGGAAACTTACACCAAGTTTCTAAGAGTATAAACACATGTTACATAAGCATCAAAGATGAAAACTTATTGTGGCATAAAAGATTGAGACATCTCGGACAAAAAGGACTAAACAAGCTATCCAAAAATGAAGCTATGAGAGATGTACCCAAGCTGAGAAGAGAGAGATATGTACTTTCTAGCACGTGTCAAAAAGGAAAAATGGTGAGTGCTCTTCACAAAAATGTGGAGATCCAAACGAAGAAAACATTAAAGCTCATCCACTTGGACATTTGTGGGCCTATGAGACAAAGATCAACAAAGGGTGATAGGTATTTCATCTCTTTCATGATGATTTTACAAAAATGATTTGCATTATGTTCTTAAAACATAAATCAAAGGCTCTCAATAATTTCAAGAGCTAAAAAAGGCTGGTTGAAAACCAGTTGAGAAAAAAAATTAAAAGGCTCAGGATAGATAATAGGACAGAATACACATGCGATGAATTTGAAGATTATTTGGAGAAGCATGGAGTGAAGTATGAATATGCTAGTCCCTACACACTCTAACAAAATGGAGTGGTCGAAAGGAAGAATAGAACCTTAGTGGAGATGGCAAGAACTATGTTGGCTGAGTATAGTACATCACATGGCTTTTAGAGAGAGGCTATCACCACTATAACTCAGGTTTAAAATAGATGCCTGATGAGACCACATACTGAGAAGACACCCTATGAGCTGTGGTATGGAAAGAAGCCAACTGTAAAATACTTTAAAGTGTTTGGGAGATCATGCCTTATTAAAGTCAAAGGTAAACATCTCAACAAATTTGATAAGAAGGCTGATGAAGGCATATTCTTAGGCTATGTACCAAATGGAAGAGGCTTCAAATGCTACAATAAAAGGTTACTAAAAATGGTGGACAGCTTTGATGTTAAAGTGATTAAAGATGGTGTTACAATACAATCATAACATGTGGAAGCTGAAGATGCCATGTATAATAACCGAAAAGAGTTCGACAGTGATAAATTTGAGGCCATTCAGTATAAGGAAGATGTTGATTCTCAAGTTACAAGTGATGAAGAAGAAGAATCAAGGCATTTCTAAACTTATAGAAGAGTTAGAACTGACGTTGAGGCCAAAAACATTATTAGCATAAAAGAGGACTCTATGCAGATTAGAAGAAGACTAAGGGGTAGTGAACAAACCTCACTGATTTTTGAGGTTAAACCTAAGTTTGTGGAAAAAGCATTAAAGCACAAGGAATAGGTATGTGCTATGAATAGGGAATTTGACCAAATTGAAAAGAACAACACTTGGTGTTTAATACCTAGACCTAAAGGGAAAAACATCATTGGCACCAAGTGAATGTTCTGAAATAAGCTTAATGAAAAGGGTAGGGTGGTAAGAAACAAGGCAAGACTTGTCTACAAAGGCTACTCACAAGTAAAAGGTCTTAACTTTGAAGAGACCTTTGCTCTGATGGCTAAACTTGAAGCAATTAGAATATTTATAGCCATTATTGCTTAGAGGAACTACAAAGTCTATCAAATGGATGTGAAGTTTGCATTTCTAAATAGAGAGCTTGAAGAAGAGGTATTTATCGAACAGCCTAATGGTTGTATACTTGATTATAATGGTTCAAGTGTGTGCAGATTAAACAAGACTTTATATGGCTTAACGCAAGCTCTAAAAGCATAGTATTCCAAGTTAGATACATGCCTTAAGAACATGAAGTTCAAAAAAGGGAATGTAGATAGCAACCTGTATATAAAAGAAGACAACCAAGGCCAATTAATTGTTGTGGTTTACGTTGATGACATAATCTTTGCTGTAAAAAAGGAAGCCCTGTGCACTGCCTTTACTGAGCAGATGAAGAAGAAGTTTGAGATGTCTATGCTTGGTGAAATGAAATTCTTCTTAGCATTACAGGTATTGCAAAGCGAGGCTGGAATTTTTCTCTCCTAAGAAAAGTATGCTTGTGAGCTATTAAAAAGATTTGGGATCAAGAATTCTAAAAAAGTAAGCACTCCTATCATAGTTGGAATAAAGTTAAGCAAGGATAAAGAAGGCAACATAGTTGATCAGAAGGAATACAAGAAGTGAATTGGAAGCTTACTATATTTGACAACATTAAGGCCTAATATTGTTTCTACTATAACCTTTTATGCTAGATTTTAAAGTGACCCCAAGGAGTCTCATCTCGTGGTGGCTAAAAGAATTTTAAGGTATGTGAAGGGCACAACAAATTATGGCTGCTTTATGATAGGAGTAGACAACTTAATTTGTATGGGTATACAAACGCAAATTAGGCTAGAAATTGTGATGATAAAAGGTCAACGTCCAGTAGTGCATTTTATTTGGGCAGTAAATGTGTTTCATGGTATTGTAAGAAGCAAAATTTAGTGACTCTAAATACTGCAGAAGCTGAATATGTGGTTGCCACTCAAGCTTATACTCAACTACTACGGATGAAACAAAAGGTTAAAGATATAAAGGTGGATGTACAGCTGCCATTGCTGATTGGTTATGACAACCATATTGCCATCAATTTGTCAAAGAATCCTGTCCAACACTCCAAAACTAAACATATTGAAATCAAGTACCACTTCATTAAAGAGAATGTGAAGAAAAATGAAGTAAAGTTGGAGTATGTCTCAACCGCAGAGCAAATGGCAGATATATTTATTAAACCTCTGTCAAGAGAGATGTTCTAAAAGTTGAAGCTAACCCTATGTGTTTAGCCAACCCTTAAAGGTTGAAGTATTTTCTAACCCCTCTCCCTTTCCTTCTATTATTATTCTTTGAATTTGTTATCAAAAGGGGAGATATTTTGCATAAATCCAAAGAAAGTGTAATAGTCATAAAAAAGGGGGAGTAGCTTGATGGATAAATAGGGAGAACTTGTTAAAGGTGAGAAGTAAATAGGGGGCTAGCAAGTGATGCATGTTTAGGGGGAGCCAAATGACTTTGTGTAAGGGATGTTATACATGGTTAAATTTAATGTGTTGCCAACAAATCCAAAGAGGGAGATTGTTAAGCTCGTCTTTGATGGCTAAATGTTGGATTTGTTGTTAACAACATCTCACACGATTATATGTGTTGATTTAATGTTATGAATGTCGTTGAGATGTAGTGAGGTCATTGGGAGAAACTGGTTATAACAGGTCAACCTTGGCGCTAAGGAGTCAATGTTAACTGTGACCCTAAATTTTAAGGGTCAAGATTGATTATTGACTATTGACCCTAAATTTTAGGAAGTCAATGTTGACCATTAAGCCTAAATTTTAGAACTTAAATATGGCCATTAATTGTAGGGCAACATGTAGGAATTAAAAATGACCGTTGATGATCATGTAGCCCTAATCCTAAGGCTCTATAAATACCCCTAGGTGTCTTGCAAAAAGAAGAAAAAAAAAAGCAGAAAATTAAGTGAACAGCAAAGGCAAGGCAGCTGACCAAAGAAAGAAAGAAAGAAAGCAAGGCAACCAGCCAAAGAGAGTATAGCAACCACCAAGGAGAGGCAACAAGGCAATCAGGCAAAGAGAGTGCAATAGCCACCAAGGAGAAGCAGCTAGGTGCAACCGACCAAGAAGGAAAGAAAAAGAGCAAAGTAACCGGCCACCCACACCAACAAACCCTCACCAAGATAGCCATCGTACCAGCAAGCCCTCACAAAGGTAACAGTAACAGCCGACCACTACACCAACACATCTAATAGGCTTTCTAGCAGACCAGTAGTATGTCCCTGCACATCCAAAAGGGTATACTAATAGTAACAGACGTCCCTGTAGGTCCAAGAAGGTATACCAGTACCAACAGCACGTCCCTACATGTCCAAAAGGGTATACTAGCAACAACAACACATCCTAACACGTCCAAGAGACTTCCCAGTAGCAGCAACACGTCTAGAAGGCTTCCCTGCAGTAGCAGCACTTCTAGAAGGCTTTCCAGTAGCAGCAACAGGTCCAAGAGGTTATACCAACACTAGCAGTATGTTCCTGCATGTCCAAAAGGATATACCAACACCAGCAACACATTCCTGCATGTCCAAGAGGGTATGTCAGTAGCAACAGACGTCCCTGTAGGTCACGGAGGGTATACTAACACCAGCAGCACATCCCTGCACATCCAAGAAGGTATACCAATAGTAGTAGCACGTCTAAGAGACTTCCCAGCAGCAGCAACATGTCCAGAAGGCTTCCTTGCAGCAACAGCACATCTAGGAGGCTTTTTAGCAGCAGCAGCATGTCTAAAAGACTTCCCAGTAACAGCAACAGGTCCAAGAGGGTATACCAACACCAGCAACATATCCCTACATGTCTAGGAGGGTATACCAACACCAGCAACACATTCCTGCACATCCAAGAGGGTATACCAACAGCAACAACATGTCCCTACACATCCAAGAGGGTATACTAGCACCAGCAGTAGCTCAAAAGGCTTCCCAATAGCAAAAGCATGCCCATGAATCAAGCAAAAAATCAAAACGTGCAGCAGCAAGTCTAGGAATCAACCAGCAAACCAGCAGCAGTGCGAGAAGACAACTACAACGCGAGGGGATAATAGCAGTGGCGCGAGCAAACAACAGCAATGCGGGCGAATAACAGTAATGACATAAACAAACAACAGTAGCACACTTGGATAGTAGGAACAACATATGTGGACAACTACTGTAGCACGTGTAGACAACATTAGTAATGCACATAGACAGCAGCACCACCGCCCGCGGACAACAGGAGCAGTGCATACGAACAACAGCGATAGCGAGCGCGAACAGCATTAGCAGCACGCGCGGATAACAATGCAATGTATACGGACAACATTAGCATGACATGTAGCATCAACAGCGGGTGAGACAACATCGACAATGAAGGAAGGAGAAGATCCATATTTTACTTTAGTAATCTATACACATTTAGTGATCATTCTTCAGGAAAGGTTTTACCATAAACTTTTGATAAATTTGTTGAAAAACAGGGTGGGATACCCTTGGAGTGATTAGGAGATCATTGTAAATGGTTAAAGAGTAGTCCTTCCATAAGTGGTGAAGGAGTGATCCTTCCACACCATTATTGTATCCCTTAATAGCAAGAGTAAATTATGTGATTTAGAAGGGATCCTATTACACCATAGACGTAACTCACATATAGTGGGTGAACCACGTAAAAATTGTCATGTGTCCTTGGGTGCTTACGCATTAATTTTTTGGTTGTATAATCGTGGTCACATAAAGGAGAAAAATAAAAATTAGATTATCGGCTCTAACAAGCCACAAAGGTTAAATTTGAATCGATTTGTAAAAAGCACATATCTCACATTGATTCACCCTCATCTTAATGTAAGACCTAAAACAGTCCTCATCAATACTACTTTAAGGTCATAGGAGTTATCGACAACATTACCAAGATAAGTAATGTCCCAATCTTCTTTAGGGATACTGCTCAACTATGGTGGAGAAGGAAGCATTTTGATAGGGAGAAGGGCCTATGTGTGATCAACACATAAGAGCAATTTAAGGTTGAATTACACAAACACTTGGTACCTCACAATGCAAACAAATAGTGTTTCTAATTACATCAAGGAATTCATTACTCTTATGCTTAAGATCAGTAATCTGTCTGACAAGGACTTCTTCTACCACTTTAAAGATAACTTATAGGATTAGGTAAAAGTGGAATTAGATAAGCATGATGTACAGACCTTGGATGCTGCTATTGTTGCCACGAAAACACTTATTAACTACTCTACCTATTCAAGGGCAAAAAGCCCAACTCTAACAAAAGTGAGGGAGAAAAGAACAAGTAGAAAGATCTAAGTCACAAGGATGGTAGACACCAAAAATTCTCAAATGGCAAGCTCAAGGGTTCCGTGGGTAAGCACGATATTAGTAGACCTCTAAAACCTTGCTTCATTTATGACAAACCATATTAGGTTAGAGATTGCCCGAATCATAAGGCAATGAACATCATCATCGTAGAGCTCAATAAGGATAGGCCTAAAAAGGAGCCTCAAGTTGATTTGGGAGCTATCCAACACTTGGGTACTCTTTTCAAGCTTTTCTCTCCAATAATCTTTAAAGAAAAGGGCTTGTTGTATGTCAATATAGCCAACAAGGGTAAGGTTGTGTGTGCAATGTTAAACATGAGAGTCATACATAACTTTATGAATATACAAGAGGCTAAAAATTTAGGTCTTAAACTTATGAAATGAGTTAGCACTATTAAAGCAGTCAATTCCAAGGCAAAACCTATTCATGGCATAGCAGAAAGAGTAGCCATCTAAATTGATGATTGGCATAATAAGCTAAACTTTACCATTGTTCTTATAGATGACTTTATAATGGTTTTAAGTCTCACATTTTTCTACAAAGCTTCAACCTTTCCTATTCCGACTTCAAGTTTCCTTATCATCCTCAATACTCATAAGATCTGAGTGATTCCTTTGAAAAGTATGGAAAAGTCTAAAGCATCCATGATTTCTGCCTTGCAATTCAAATGAAGTCTTAATTCGGATCAAAGTTATGCAACTATAAGGGAACTAAGTGATAAGGAAGACATAATAAAGCCTACTCCTTCTTTGTCGCAACCTATCCAAGCAGTTTTGGATAAGTTTAAGGATGTGATGCTTTTGGAATTGCCTAAGAAACTTCCTCATAAATAAGATGTGGATCATCACATCGAGTTAGAACCTAGTGCAAGCCCCCCTACCATGGCCCCTTATTGCATGGCACCTCCCGAGCTTGTAGAACTGAGAAAATAGCTCCAAGATCTGCTAGACTCAAGTTATATTTAGTCCTCAAAAGCCCTTTATGGTACTTCATTCCTCTTCTAAAAGAAAAAGGATGGATCACTGCAGATGTGCATAAATTATCAAGTCTTGAACAAAGACATCATCAAGAATAAATATCCAATACCTTTAATAGTCAATCTCTTTGATCAATTGGGGAAAGCAAGGTACTTTACAAAGTTAGACCTAAGGTCAAGGTACTACTAAGTTCACATCGCTCATGATGATAAACCAAAGACAACTTGTGTGACGCATTATGAAGTCTTCAAGTTCCTAATCATACCCTTTGGCCTCACCAATGCACTTGCTACCTTTTATACACTTATGAATAAGGTACTACAGTCTTTCCTTAACAAGTTTATGGTAATTTACTTGGATGACATTGTGGGTTATAACAATATTCTTAAAAGGCATGAAGATCACCTCAAATAAGTCTTTCAAGTTCTCCGCGAAAATGAGTTGTATGTCAAAAAAGAGAAGCACTCTTTTGTTAAGCAAAAGGTGAAGTTCCTTGGTCATAAGATCAAGGATGACAAGCTCATGATGGATCCAATAAAGGTTCGAGCTATTCAAAATTGAGAGCCTCCAACTAAGGTCCTCGAACTATGATTATTCCTTGGACTGGTTAACTATTATCATAGGTTTATCAAGGGGTATTCTGCCATAATAGCACCATTGACTAACCTATTTAAGAAGAACAGTACATGGTATTAGTAAAAAGAATGTCAAGCTTTCTTTGAGAAATTGAAACATACAATCTCTAAAGAACTTGCCATTTACCTAACTACCAAAAAATAATTAAAGTTCACACAGATGTATATGACTTTGCCATTAAGGGAGTCTTGATTCAAGATGGGCATCCATTGCCTATGAAAGTTGTAAATTAAATGATACAAAGAGACAATACACTATTCAAAACAAGGAGATGATTATAATAATTCATTACTTATAGATATAGAGGCATTATTTGCTTAAAAGCAAGTTTGTGATCATGACTAATAATGTTGCCACAAGCTACTCCTAATCACTAAAGAAGCTTAGCCCTAAGCAAGCTCATTGGCAAGATTTCTTGGCCAAATTTAACTACAAGTTACAATATAAGTCAGGTAAGGCCAATGTTGTCGTTAATGCGCTAAGTCGAAAGACAGAACTAATTGCTTTATCTGCCAACACCCCAAAGAGCAATTTCCTTAAGCGAATCAAGGAAGACATGTCATAAGACAACTTGGCCAAGAATCTGCTAAAGTTGGTAAATAAGGGAAAGACTCGACGATTTTGGCTAAAAGATAGGGCTTTCATAATGTTTGGTAATTAAGTCTTCGTGCCCAAGTGAGGAAACTTAGGAAGAGAAATTCTCGAGGAGTATCATGATTTCTTATAAGCTAGTTACCCAAGTATAACACAAACCCTTGCTCTTGTTCAACAAAGTTATTATTGGTTGTAAATGCAGGACGATGTCGAGGCCTATATGCAGACTTGTCTTGTTTACCAATAAGACGAGGTGGAATAACAATATCTAGCTAGTCTACTTGAGCCATTACCCATTATCAAAAGACCTTGGGAAAGTGTTTCAATGGACTTCATTATGACCTTACCTAAGCCCAATAGGTTCAGAAGCATCATGGTGATTATTGATCAATTCAATAAGTACGTCACCTTTATTCCAACCCTTGCTAACTGCAAAGCTGATCAAATAGCTCACCTATTCTTCAAGAATGAGGTAAAGTTATAGGGAATACCTAAAAGCATAATAAGCAATAGAGACCCCCACTTCACAGGCAAGTTTTGGCGCATGTTGTTCAAATTACTAGGGATTGATCTAAACTTATCAACTAGCTTCCATCCTCAAAATAATGGTCAAATCGAGCACATCAATACTTTGTTGGAACAACATCTAAGGCACTATGTTAGTGCCCACCAACGAGACTAGGCAAAACTACTTGACGTTGCCTAATTTTCATACAACCTCCAAAGGAGTGAAGTAGTAGGCAAAAATCCCTTTAAAATTGTCATAAGACAATAGCCTCAAATCCTAAGTGTTGTTGTCTTTTCTTACACGAGAAATAACCCTACTGCCTACAAATTTGCAAAGGAGTGGCATGTAGAAATAGACATAACAAGGGCTTGCCTCAACAAAACTACCAAACGAATGAAAAAATGGACCAATACCAAACGACATCCAAAGGAATATATGAAAGGAGATTTGATAATGGTAAAGCTATTACCTAACCAGTTTAAGCCCCTATGAAAAGTTCACAAAGGCGTGGTAAGAAAGTATAAAGGGTCATTTCTTATAGTCAAGCGTATAAAGAAGGTTGCTTATTAAGTCCAACTTCCTAAAAGACTCAAAATCCATAACTTCTTCTATGTAAATCTTTTAAAGACCTTTCATAAAGACAAGGAAGATCCAAGTCATGGTGAATCTAAGCACACACCAACTGTTGCCATCATCGAATTCAACAAGGAATTAAAGTGCATCCTTGCAGATAGGGTGATACGGAAGAGGGGAGTTCTTAACTACATTGAACACTTAGTCAAATGGAGAAATCTACTAGACCATGAGGTTAGTTAGGAATGAGAGGATCTACTTTGGCAATTCGCTGACCATATTCAACATTATAAGGATAAAGGCGTGACGAGGACATCATGATATTAAGTATGGGAAGATGTCATGGCTCATCCAAAAACATTGTTAGACTAGGCACACTGAATGTCTAGCCCATTTTTTACATAAAAACTTAGTAAGGAACATTCCAGAAGTATGATTAAGTGTCAAGTCTTTAAAATACTCTCCTATAAATATCTAAGTTATTTTAGGATAATCTTGATCTAGAGAGTTCTATAGAAATCTAGAACAACTAATCGTAGTCAGATATTGAACAGATGGAACAAGTATAAATACCCCCTTACTCCTCTCATTTGTAACACACCACTCATTGAAGAAGCTCTCTCCATTGTTAAACTCTCTTATACTTATTACTTTCTAGTGTTTTTAAGCCTCTGACTTACTTTTCTTTGCTTTAAGCCAATTCTTTCAAACTCTTTTCTCACAAGGTATCTAAGTGTCGCACGGATTAGCAATTCAAATCTAACTTTGTGACACAACTCCTTACAAAACTTATGATTATATTGAATAGGCTTAGTATAAAGAGGTATAATCAAATTAATACTTAAGTATTTATTTAGTAATCCAATCTTTCTTCCCCTAATTTAACTTAAAAAGGCTAATTTTCTATTATTATTTAATTTCTTTACTTTGAGCTTGGGGAACAAGGTTCTTTTGATGGGAGGAAGGAAATTTGTCAAGTCTAAGTTGTGATTGATTGATTTCCTAATATTTTGTTGGCCGAAATTATTATGATTAGCTGAATCTTTGAATTTTAATTATATTTTTATTAATAATAAATCAATCCATTAAATTTAATTATGATAGTCATCGATTAAGATTGATAAAATGTTTTTATCGTTAGTTATATAATCATTAGTGATACAATGCGTTTTGTTAATAAAGGTCACGAGTGTTGTTAGCCTAACAAGACTATGTGTATCAAGTCTAGGTAATTTGTAATTGTAACAAAAAAATAATTAAATCACTCTCTTTTTCTCTGCGTTCTTTATTCTTCGTTCATCTTTCTACTCTTATAGAGGAACTGATGCAAATTCTTCATTTTACATCAATGCCCTATTCAATTCTCCCGAATCTTAGAAATGGCAACATTTTCATTCCACTGTTCAGAACTTGCAAACACATTGTGTTCTCTTTCTCTTATTATCTTTTTTTTGGGACCGAAATATACATTAATTCTACTTCAATTCTCTTCTTTTTTTCAATTATACTATAGTTATTATCTCTTTGCTAATTCATTTTTTTCATCATTATAATTGGATAGGTGAAATATTATATTAATTATGTATAAATGTGGACATGGCTGTTGTGCACGAGGAAGATTCCCTCAAATTGATTCCCCTCAAATACATTGTGTGCATGATTTTGTTTTTTTTTTTAAAGGGTGAAAAGTGAAAATTTGAAATTAAAGATGATATTAAGGATGGCGAAATGGCGGCGTCTAGGCCTTACAATTATCGAACCACCACAATTACTTCCAAAACCAAAACTCCGAACGACGACAGCAGCTCCCACGCGCGGTCTTTGCTCTGTCTTTCTAGAACCCTCTTTTCTTCGCCCTCAAAAACCTAAAGCCCTCCCAGGTTTATCTTTGGTTAAACAAAGAACCGCTGTGCCTGTCTGTCCGGTTCTCAAGCGCCAACCCTCAGAAAAATCTCCCATTAACCACCAACTTCAATTCCCTTTTCTGTTGATTAAAACTTAGAGAGTGCTCTCTAATGGCTCCAGTGCTAAGCAGAAGCTTAGCTGCAACTGCTTCTTTGGTCTCTTCAACACCCTTTTCATTCCCCAATAACCGCAACAAATTCTTCAATCTGAGAAGTGCCTTTTTGCCTCAGCACAGTGGTCTCCGATTGGGGTCTGCTTGTGCTGGCCTAAAGTGGAAACTTGATGAGAGGAACAGTCTGATTTCTGTCCGTTGCCAGGCGGCCGTTGCCGAGGAAGAGGCCACCGATGCTTCCAGTGAGAAGTATGAGTACCAAGCCGAGGTGGGTCCCTTTTAGATTTTCTCCGTTTTTAACTAAATTTTTGTTTTTCCAGAGTTGGAGTGTTCTCAGTTATATTGAGTTGGTTTTGTTCCCTTGTTGTTCTGAGTCAATTATATTATTTTTAGCTCCCCGATAGACAATTATGTTTAGCTATTGTATTGGTTTGGGTACCATTTCTATGCCGTTGATGAATCAAAGAAAATGAAGGGTGACGCAGAACACTGTTTAGCAGACTTCCTCTTTCTTTCAAATGGGAATATCCGTGAATAAAGATGGAGGCTTTCTGGCCCTCTATATGTTCAGTTTGCAGTCGACTTTTTTTCCACTTTTAAGCACTTAAAAGTTTAGAATTTCAATTATTTCAGGTGAGTCGCCTGTTGGATTTGATAGTTCACAGCCTTTACAGCCACAAGGAAGTTTTCCTTCGAGAGCTCGTGAGGTGAGCATGCATCCTATCAAACAATTGGCAAAACTCTGTTCAAGTTTTTGTGATCAATGGTTGCTTTAGACATTACAAAAGTTTGGTCACTTTTTTAGCTTATAAATGAAGACACTTAAATTAACATGCATAAGAGATCATGAAATAAGTGCCCCATCTTGCAATGGTACAATCCTTCCTTGTTTCCTCCAAAGACACAGCTGGCAGTATCTCACAATATGTGGGCTTGCTTTTTCCCCTGTGCCTCAGCAATGCAAGTGATGCTTTGGATAAATTGAGATTCTTGAGTGTTACTGAGCCGGCTTTACTTGGAGATGCCAGTGACCTAGAGATACGCATCAAACCAGATCCAGACAATGGGACCATCACTATAATGTATGCTACTAGTTCTCATTTTAGTTCAATTAAATGAATATACAGGGAAGCTAATGGCATTGAAAATTTTCTCAATTTGTAGAGATACAGGAATTGGAATGACAAAAGAAGAGCTCATTGACTGTCTTGGCACTATTGCTCAGAGTGGCACTTCAAACTTTCTAAAGGCTCTTAAGGTATGTGTTTTTCTTAAGCTCTGGGCATTGCATCACTAGGAAATTCTAGGATCTACTTTATTCTTCAACATGAAGTTCTAAAGTATTCATGGAAGGTTTATTTCATTGTGACCTGAGGGCACAGGTTCAAGTTTCCTGAATGGCCTCTTTGTGAAAATAAGGGTTATTGTACACACATCGAACTCCCCACATTATGGGAGCCTTGTGCACTAAGATGACCTTTTTTGTCTACAGCATTACTGGAGCTAACTTATGAGTCCATTAAAATGTATAGGAAAACAAAGACGCTGGGGCAGACAATAGTCTGATCGGTCAATTTGGTGTCGGCTTCTATTCTGCATTTCTTGTGGCTGAGAAGGTGCAGTATAGTATCTACACCATTCAAATATCCTGCAATGTTCTGCTTCCATTTATGTTTCTGGCTCCATAGTAAATTCCTGGTTAACCTTGTGTTAAATGTGTACAGGTTGTTGTGTCCACTAAGAGTCCTAGGTCTGACAAGCAATATATTTGGGAAGCAGTGGCTGACAGCAGCTCATTTGTGATTAAAGAAGAAACTGAACCTGAAAATCTCTTGCGTCGTGGAACCCAAATCACTCTGTATTTGAAGGTATAGGAAGCTCTTTGGACATTGGACTTGAAGTTGTGTTTTTGTATTGTTGGAAAAGAGCATCTTCTTTGGGCATGGCTGGGCTGGATGGTTGGCAATCTTGAGTGGAATATTCTTGCATTTCTTTTTTATATTACCACAAAATGAATTAGAAAAAAAAAACCCTTTCATTTACTAGATTTTGCTTTTCAAGATCAAGGGCAGTCTTATGTATTATTGTTTTATTGCAGGAGGATGACAAATATGAATTCTCTGATCCTCTCAAAATTCAGAATTTAGTAAAGAATTACTCACAGTTTGTTTCTTTCCCCATCTATACATGGATGGAAAAATCAAGAACTGTTGAGGTAAGCAAGTCTACACTTAGGGGTTATATTTTCTTATGATAATTACAACCAGGACATTCATTGAGAATTTTAGAAAAAATTTGTCACTATCATGAGTGTTGGTGGCAGTTTGCAATTTGTTAGTTGATATATTCATTGTCTTGTTTCTTAAAATGTTTTCATAACTGTCTATCTTGTTTATTTTATATGTAGTTCAGGACATAAGGTGGGTTCCTTTTTGGGTCATAACTAGTTCTTTTCGTTGTGTGTATCAGCAAAATAGTCTCATTGAATTGAAACATTGTGCAGGTAGAAGAGGAGGAAGAACCAAAAGAGGGAGAAGAAGAAAAGCCAGAGGTAGTAGTCGTGGTGCTAATTATCAGCACTGTTGTTATTCCCATTGACTACAAAATTTAAGCAATACTGTTTACTTTGTTCCAGGGTGAGAAGAAAAAGAAGAAGAAAACCAAGACAGAGGCGTATTGGGATTGGGAATTAGCCAATGAAACGAAACCAATATGGGTCAGTTTTCTATGTGGCTTATTCACCATCATTATGCTATCATACTGATAAATGGTTCTGTGTGTTGTAAAGAGAGATGGACAGAGTGACTGCAGAGATTAGCTGCTTGTCTCAATAGCCTACATTGAAAAAAATTTGAGTGACTTATTCCATTTGTTTCTTTTCTTTTTTGGCTGCAGATGCGGAGTCCAAAGGATGTTCAAAAGGAGGACTACCATGAGTTTTACAAGAAGACTTTTAGTGAGTTTTTGGATCCACTTGCTTACACACACTTCACCACTGAGGTACGGTCTTTCCCCAATTTTTCTTCAGTTTTTCTCAAATTCTATTAACTACAGTATATTGGCTAGTTTATTAACTTACTGACAACAATTTCGTAGGGAGAAGTAGAGTTTAGGAGTGTTCTATATATTCCTGGAATGGGCCCTCTGAACAATGAGGACGTAATCAACCCAAAAACAAAGAATATACGCTTGTATGTCAAGCGGGTGTTTATCTCAGATGATTTCGATGGAGAGCTGGTGAGTATTGTCATGATAGCATGCAATTTTTGGAAATCACTTCCTTTTTTGTGTTATGAGTTATCCAAGATTAGTGTGCTGCATCTCGATTTTTTTTTTTTTCATAAAAAAGGGATCAAATGAGTGTGGAAGCATATTTGGAACTCCAAATTTCCTTCTTGAATTTTTTTTTTTTTCATCTCACTAATTAGCATTGTACCCATGCTGTACACATAATGTCTTGTATACCTGTAGTTGAGTTGAAGGAGGATCTTAATTTTGTTAACCTGAATTAGTACAGAAAATTGGGATTCATACACTCTGATCATTGTGTCTAGTCTGTTGCACAGTAACTTATGTAGCTTGTACCTTGATGGATAAAGTTATTATTTCCCCAAAGTAAGATGCTAAGTTTGGTTTTTTTTTTTTATTGGCAGTTTCCACGTTACCTTAGCTTTGTGAAGGGCGTGGTAGACTCTGATGACCTTCCTCTGAATGTTTCTCGAGAAATTCTTCAAGAGAGCCGAATTGTTAGAATTATGAGAAAGAGGCTTGTCAGAAAAACATTTGACATGATTCAGGATCTTTCTGAAAGTGAAAATAAAGAGGTAGCCAGCAGTAACATCTTTTTTGTTGAAACACTTGCCTTGTTCGACCTGAATATTACCAATAAACTCAGAATATTTATTGACCTTATCACAGGATTACAAGAAGTTCTGGGAGAATTTCGGCAGGTTATTAAAATTAGGGTGCATTGAAGACTCAGGCAATCACAAGCGAATAACTCCACTGCTGCGTTTCTTTACATCCAAAAGTGAGGAAGAACTCAGAAGCTTAGATGATTATGTTGAGAACATGGGAGAGAACCAGAAGGCTATTTATTACTTGGCAACAGACAGCTTGAAAAGTGCCAAGAGTGCTCCATTCTTAGAGAAGTTGGTCCAGAAAGATATTGAGGTCAGTGCATTAAATGGATTCTTTCATGTCATCACATAATTTGTTGGAAGTAGCATTCAATGCATGTTTGTCTGTAAAAAAAATAAAATAAGCTAGTCATAGAAAAATACTTTATGCAGAATTAGTCTTTGGATTTTGAGGTGAATCAGGTGATTAAAATAAGTGTGGAGGACTACAAAGGAGCCTTGTGTGACGGGTGTATCAAGAGCAATGGGTAGGTCCTTAGGTATGACCCGACTCCCACAACATCGGATAGGAATAGGGGATCTTGGGCTATATAAACGTGGGCACTACACACCCCAACAAGTTGCCTTTTGGGGAGAAGGTAATGGCCCCGTGACAAGTGGTATCAGAGCCAACCCGACCCCGACTCAGGTGTTTGCCGCCAAGCGCTTCACATGAAAGAAGTAGGCAGGGAAGACCCCAATTCCTGACGAGGATGTCGATGGATTCAGTAGGGGAGAATGTGACGGGTGTATCAAGAGCAATGGGTAGGTCCTTAGGTACAACCCAACTCCCACATCGGATAAGAAGAAGGGGATATTGGGCTATATAAATGTAGGCACTATACACTCCAACAGGTTACCTTTTGGGGAAAAGGTAATGGCCCCGTGACACTTAGCTGAAGTTATGTCACCTCCCACCATGAAGTGGCAGTCATTGTTTTGAGCTGCTGTCCTCCTTCCTGACTGTTATAAAAAAAAAAAAAAAAACAAAAGAGGAGGACAAAAAGCTAATAGAGATTAGAACCCAGATTGCTAATATATAGGTAAAGGTTGAATCTAGCAAATATTAACATCAAAATTTAGTGATAATACTTGAATTAATCTTAAAGTACATTTCAATATGATTACACATTAGCTAGTGTTGTTTATCTCTTCCTTTTCATTTTCCTTAGCTCTTCTTGCAGTTAAGTTGGCTTATTTTGTTATTCATCTTTGTTTCCTTCTGATGGATCCTTAGATTTCCTGTGATGGTGGAGAAATGACATTTTTCTTTTATTGTTCTCCAGATCAATGATATCAGTTTGCTTCTTGTATTCCTATAGGTGCTTTATTTAATTGAGCCTATTGATGAAGTTGCAATTCAGAACCTTCAGACTTACAAGGAGAAGAAATTTGTTGACATCAGCAAGGAAGACTTGGAACTTGGTTAGGATTTATTATTTTTCTTTGCTGTGTTATTGCTGGCAACATTAGTACATTTCTTGTGTCACAGTCTTTCCTTTGGCGTTGCCATTCATCTTTGCTAAAGATAGGTTTGAATGCCAGGGGATGAGGATGAGGTCAAAGAAAGGGAAACCAAACAAGAGTACAATCTTCTTTGTGATTGGATTAAGCAGCAGCTTGGTGAAAAGGTGGCCAAAGTCCAAATTTCAAAGCGGCTAAGCTCATCTCCTTGTGTTCTTGTTTCTGGCAAGTTTGGATGGTCTGCCAATATGGAAAGGTTAGAAATGGTCTTCAATCTTCCTCTTCCTTTTCCCACCAACCTTTCCCAGTCCTCCCATCCATTGCTTAGAAGATAAATTATAGCTCCTTAATTTGATCTCATTTCAAAGCTTTTTTGATTTCAAGGTTGATGAAAGCACAAGCTCTTGGAGACACTTCTAGCTTGGAGTTCATGAGGGGGAGGAGAATACTGGAGGTTAATCCAGATCACCCCATTATTAAAGACTTAAATGTAAGAGCACTCTTCCTGTTACTTGTGTTCAGGCTTGGATTAGTTTCATTATAGCAAATCTTTACAATATTTTGTAAGCAGTGTAAAGAATATTTACATTGGGATAATTATAACCGGGAAGTGTCTAATAAAATAGGAAAGAGAGCAATGGCTATGGACGCAGGGTGGCTTTAGTCTTTCTAAACTGACCAACTCTTATTGGTTTTGTGAAAGATCAGCGAAACATCTCCAATGATTGTCTAAATTTTCATATTCTTAATGCAGCCAAAGAAGACTTCAGGAGGATGAATATAACAGGGCAAATAAGGATTATTTAATAGTTATGAACATACTCATAGTTGAATTTTATGTCCATCTGTGCTATGATAAGAAGACCCCATTATTTTTAGAAGTTACACTGTATGCTTGTGTATGACAAGTGGGAAGCCTTGGCATTCATAAAACTCAACACCATGCATGAAGGTCAAGTGTTGTAGTAGGAACTGCATGTATGACCTAGATACTTTGCATAGATTTGGACATCCACCAGTCCTACGACCATGAAATATAATTACTTTTGGATTAGCATGAGCAAAGCCTAACACCGTGACAGGAGGCTGTTGTGTGCCTTGTTAACAGATGCTTGTCATCTGTGTTGATACACCGTGAGGCTTGACTTTTGTAACAGAACATGTATTCCTCTACGACTTCCTCCAAGAATGGCAAAAATAAAACTGAAAAGTGGGCTCTCTGACTTTCTTCTTATTGTATTTACAGGCTGCATGCAAGAATGCACCCGACAGTGGTGATGCCAAGAGAGCTGTTGACCTCCTATATGACACAGCATTGATCTCCAGCGGATTCTCTGTACGGATGGATAAGTTTATTCACGCACATTTCTTTGATGACTCTATATTTAACAATTGTGGCATTCTTTTTGTTTACTCATCATCCTTCATTTATGTTGCAGCCTGACAGCCCAGCTGAGTTGGGTAACAAGATATACGAGATGATGGCTATGGCACTTGGAGGAAGATGGGGCAGATCAGAAAATGATGACACAGAGGCATGGGAAGATAATAGTGAAGAAGATGGAAACATCAGGGAAGCCTCGGAAGCACAAGTAATTGAACCATCAGAAGTGAGGGCAGAGAATGATCCTTGGCATGATTGAAATACCATTTTGGCCTACTATAACAACTTAATCATTATTTCGTCCAAGGGTTGGGATAATTTAAACCATGTATCTCCATGAAGGAGAGAACTAGCTGAGATTGCGTACAGCAGTGAAAGTTTTGGTTGGGGGTGCGGGGAATCTTACCTTAGGCAATTTATGGTGTTGAATCGCACGGCATTTCAAGGTGTCAAACATGAAAGTAGTAAATGTACTATTTCTACTGCCGTCATTGCGATTGTTTAGTGGTGTTGGATGAATTGTGATGGCATGTTGTCTGCATAATTTCTGGTCTGAGAAAAAAATGGTGAAAGTCAGCCCTCCTTACATTTCTGCAGCGTGTTAGGATGAAGTTGGATGCAAATGTGTAAGTCATTCCCGTATCATGTGAAAGATTTTTTATTCTTATATTTTTTTGGATTTAGTGTTATGTGAAAGCACGAATAAATAAAATGATACACCTGTATCAGCTAAATTTTGTGGTCGGTAGGTTCGAGTAACGTGAATTTTCTATGCTAATTGAAGAAAAGCACTGCAGTTTTCATGTTATGGTTATTAAAATGTGTGCTTCGCTTGATGAACAATTATAGTTTCCTCAAAATCATGGATAAAACAATTCGATGTAAAACTCTATAATTCATAATTAAAGCAGGCGTTTCTTTAACATAATGGACCACTTAAATTGCTTTAAAAAGTTTAAAAATAGAATCGGATTATGTAAATTAAGTATTAAGCAAATTAAAAGAAATTTCATTTTCTACAGGGCAGGGAAATCCGTGTACTGCATAAGCACATGCAACTGCTTCAATTTCTGGCTTTGTGAATGTCAACTTCGAGAGTTTAGGATCATATGGATGGGAGTGCCCAGGGGCGGCCTGTGAATTTTTATTATTTTATTATTATTATTTTTATACGACAATAGTCGAAAAATGGAAAAATTAGACAAAGCATTAACCGGAGCGCAAAGACAAACACCAAAACTAGCCGCCTTTTGGTGAAGCTGCACCCAACATGTCAGCAGTATACATTCGTCAGATTTTGTTTCAGTCGTCGGTAACCAGGTGGAGGATTCTCCCAAGGGATCCCACATTTAATCCGAAGACTGAAACAAAATCTGACGAATGTATACTTGTAGATACCGAATCAATTGAAATTATAAATACCAGATATCCTAAAAATTTCAACCAAATTATTTTTTTTCAAAAATTAAAATAATACCAAATATCTTTTAAATTTTATTGTTCTCCAAATATTCTC
Source organism: Ceriops tagal (assembly GCA_021533255.1). Lineage (NCBI taxonomy): Eukaryota > Viridiplantae > Streptophyta > Magnoliopsida > Malpighiales > Rhizophoraceae > Ceriops > Ceriops tagal. Next base: position 5,584,580 of record CM038610.1, on the reverse strand, counting down.
ATAATGGTTGAAAGTAAAAATACAAAATTTCTTAAGAATTTTGAGTTTAATGGGAGTAAGTAAGAAAAATAAAAACTTTACTGAAATTTTTCATGATAACATTAAAGAACAACAAATTGAAAATCAAATATCTAATGTAGTACAAGCAAATGTAAAGCCTATGGTACTTAAACCACATAATGAAAATCTATAAAATGAAAGATTCAAGTGATCTTTAAGATTAAGGAAACCTATAATTTCAGATAACTATATTGTACACTTTTAAGAAGTTGATATCAATCATAAGGATGATATTATGTTATATACCTTTAAGAAATTGATGTTAATCACAAGGCTTACACATTTTCATAAGTCATAAATAATAGAATATTTGAATTATGGTATAATTTCATGAAAGAGGAAATGAAATTCATGACTAAGAATCAAGTTTGGGATCTTGTTAAATTACTAGAAGGAGCTGTAACTATTGGCTATAAATGGGTTTATAAACCAAAAGAAACTCTTTTCGTAGTATTAAGAGATACAAGGTTAAACTTGTGACTAAAAGTTTCACTTTAAAAAAAAGCATTAATTACCATGAAACCTTTTTTCTAGTTTCAAAGAAGGATTCATTTAATATCATTATAGTTTTAGTAGCTTATTTTGATTTATAGCTACATTAGATGGCTGTGAAAACTACTTTTTTAAATAGGGATCTTGAGGAAGAGATATATATAAGTCAACCTAAAGGTTTCGTTACTAATAAACAAAGTTACCTAGTATGCAAACTTAAGAAATTCATATATGGGCTTAAACAAACTTCTCAACAATAGTATATAAAATTCCATAATGTTATAGTTTCATATAACTTTATAGAGAATACTGTAGATCAATGTATATACCTTAAGGTTAGTATAAGCAAATACATTATTTAATCTTATATGTCGATGACATTTTACTTGCATGTAATAATTTGGGATTGTTACATTAGAAAAAGAAATTTCTCTCTCAAAACTTTTAAATGAAGGATATAGGTGAAGTTTCTTATGTCATTGGTATAGAAATTCACAAAGATAAATCCCAACAAATGTTAGAACTATCTTAAAAGCCCTACATTAAAAAAGTTTTAAAGAGATTTAGGATGGAAAAATGTTCATCCACTATAACATTTATAGTCAAAGGGGTCAAATTCAATTTTACACAATGTCCTCAGAATGACTTAAAATGAGAGAAAATGAAGCACATACCATATGCATTAGCGATTAGTAGCCTCAAGTATGCACAAGTCTACATTAGATCGACATTGCATTTACAATAGAAATATTAGGGGGGTACCAAAGTAATCTTATGTAAAAACATTAAAAAGGTGCCAAAAAGGTTATAAGGTATCTATGAGGAACCAATAACTATAAGCTAACATATAGACATACCAACCATTTGAAGGTGGTCTAATATTTAAATGCTAATTTTACTGTTTGAATAAACAGTAGAAAGTTTATCATTAGATACATTTTTATGCTTGTTGAAGGTGTTATATCCTAAAGAAACATTAAGCAAACTATTATTGCCTTTTCTATTATGGAAGCAAAATTTATTACTTGTCATGAGACTACGACACAGGCTTTATAGTTAAGGAATTTTATCATAGGACTACAAATTGTGGATTTTATTTTAGACCACTAAAGATACACTGTGATAATTCAGTTGCAATATTCTTTTTAAAGAACAATAAAAGTGGAAGCCAAAACAAAATATTAATATAAAGTATTTAATTGTTAGAGATCATATTAAAAGGCAAGCAGTTATGGTAAAGTATATCAATATTCAACTTATAATTGTTGATTCTATGACTAAAGGATTATTAGCTAAGTCATATAAAAATCAAATTGAGTATATGAGACTTATTAACTTTACTTGAAGTTATTTTAAACTATGTTTTTTAATGTTTTGGCAATTTCAAAGATCTTTCGATAATTTACAAATAAAATTTATTTTGTGCATATAAAAATTATTTGCATAAAGTTTATTTGGGACTTGTATAAGTTGAGACATAAGGTTTTTTTTGTTTAATAAAATGTATAATTAGAAATTTACTATCATTTTGATACATGGAAGGAAATGTTTCTAAAAGCATTACATAACTATCGTGATCCATGTATAAAAATTTCTTATTATACAAAATATATTTTAGACTAACTAACATGAGTAATATATGTAATGGTTATTATTAGAAATATTATTTATTTGTAATCATGTGAGTAAAGTGAAAAAATGTTGAAATTATTCTTAAGGTGACCCAAATGATTAGAGATAAATATGAAATTATTTATTTCTACAGTTGATAATTAAAAGAATAATTACTCAATTATCATAACAACTACTGTGAGTTTAAATCAATTACAACCACTTACCTTGATGGAAGGAAGTTGGATAAAGATTAATAGTTGACATGGTCCCTCGTCTAGCCTATATAAGGAGAAGCTTATAAAACATTAATGTACACTTCTAAATAAATATAAGGTTATAGGCTAGAAGACTTAGTTAATATTGTAAATTTTTTATTTTGCAGCCATAGGTCTATATTTATTAATTATTAATCCATATGACTGAAGGTATGTCTTCTAATAAATTTTATTTTGATTCATAAATAATTATTTTGAAAAATATATATTCTAACAAAAAGCTGACTTAAGTATCTCCATTTACTAATGATGCTAAACTAGTCCAAGAAAAGGGTTTACGACTTAGTGTTAAATAGGGAAACAAAGAAACCAACTAATTGGAAAAAGAAGAATTTTTCTTAAGCAATTAAGGAAGTTTGGATTAAAGGGGTGATTCAATCAATTCTTTCTTATGTCATGGGTTGCTTTTTGCTGCCAAATCTTTGTGTAATAAGTTATCTTTGTTAATGAGTTAGTATTGGCAAGGGAGCTCTTATGTAAAGTATAAAATCTACGAGACATTATGGGAAATTTTGTCTCAAAAAGGATAGGTGTATTAGGATTTAAGGATTTTTATTATCTCAACAAAACTATGTTAGGTAAGCAAGCCTGATGTCTACTTACCAATGAATCCTCATTTGTTTAAAATTTTAAAAGCTTATTACTTTTTTAAGAAAAGGTTTCATAGAAGTTAGTGTAAGATGTAATCTTAACTATACTTAGTGAAGAATTGTTGGATCTAAATCCATTTGACATAAAGGGATTTGATGATTATTTGATAATGAGGAAAACATTAACATTTGGAAAGAGTGGATTTAAGGTGTTGTCTCTATAGCTGTAACTAAAAAATGACTTAGTTGTTTGAATTATTGATCCAGAGACCAAGTGTGGTGTAAGGATTAATTGAAATGTCATTTCATGTCATCAAAAACTACTCTACTTCTTTCACCATCCCTTGACATTGAAGGTTCGAATAATAAGTTGATTTGGCACTATGATCCAACTAGAATGAACATAATAAAGAGTGTTAGAATATTTTCTCTATTAAGAGCATGGAATATTTTAGAATAATATTTATTAATGAATCAATTTTAATTATTAGGGAATCATGTTAGAATATGAATTATTTTAAAATAATCTTTTATTATGAAATCAATCATAATATGACTTAATTAGTAAGAATTAATTTCATATGTTATTGCATTATTAAGCACTATAATTTCAAGCATTAATGGATATGCCCAATTAAGCCACACAATTATGTATATAAATATATGATTGGTCCTCTCTTTTCCTAACACACATGAAAACTCCATCTAAAGGCGTGTGATTACAATTAAGCTTGAGAGAGAGAAATCAGTCATTAGGTTAAAACAAACTTTTCAATCACAATAATAGCTTCAACTCCTATCAATTTAGGTATATTATTTATTATATTATTTGCATGAAAATAATCAATTACAATATTCAAAATTAGTATTTAATGATGATATTTTAAATAAATTATCTAACAAGTAGTATTAGAGTTTGCGTTTAGTAATTAACTATTTTCTGTGTATGAATAACTAAATATATACTTGATTTATGATTATCCATTAATTGAAATAAAATAATAAGTATTTAAATAAAATTGGTTTGTTATTGTTCTATGTAAAATGATGAGATTTTACATATTTAATTTGTATTTATGCCTATTGATTCCCTTATGATACAACTGAAATATCAAATTATGTTTGTTTAATTGATTTATTTGGCTTTTGATATTAAAAACTCTTAATCATATTTTATTATAATTCAACATTTATAATTTTAAGAAGAAATAAATAAATAAAAATAAAAGACTTTGATTTTATTGCATTTATGCTGTAAGGAAATTTCAATTTCTTTTAAATAATGCTATCATATTTTTATATGTATATATTTAACATGATGTGATGGTCATCAAATTAACCAAATAAATATATTTTATGTATGATAGTTTGATAATCACCAAAGTGACCAAACTAATATAGATTATGTTATACAGAAATATTCATTTACCTATAATTTTAACAAAATACATATAAATAAAAGGTAATTAGGCAAATTGACATTACTAATTAATAAAACTACAGGATTTGCTTAAAGGTAAATCATTATTTTATGATTAGTAATATTATTATGGTATATTAATTTTTTTTGTTAAGTATATTTATTTATTCGAAGATATCAAATAAATTTAATTGAAAAAATAATTAATTACCTATTAAGTTAATATGGTATTTACTTATAATAATGTATTATAGTGTTTCCTAAAGAAAAACTATTATGCATTCTAATTGTTGATTAAATTTGATTTATAATTAATTATGAGCATTTATGATTGTATAGTTGTTTCTATTTACTCAGATGCTTTATCTGATGTAATGTTTAATAGATTAAACTTTTTTAAATGGCGTAAACAAGTCAATTTCCACTTAAGTATTATGGATCTTGATTTGACATTATTGATAGCTAAGCTTACTACTATTATTGATTGAAGCAATAAGTAAATAAGTTACATAATAAAACATAGGAATGAAGTAATAGGTTGAGCCTTATGTTTTAAAAAATGATCGTTGCCAATAACATTAAGACAACTATTCCACAAACAAAAAGTGCAAAAAAATATTTACAGTTTATGGAACAACAGTTTTGTTTTGCATATAAATCATTTGCTGGTACTTTGATGGCAAAACTCACAACCATGAAGTTTACTAAGTCATAAACCATGCAAACGTATATTATTAAAATGATTAATATTGTAATAAGGCTTGAGACCTTTCAATTAACAGTAAAGAACTCTTTTTTAATGTAGTTTATCTTGAACTCACTACCTTTTGAATATAGGCCATTTTAGATTAACTACAACACTATAAAGAATAAGTAAAATGTTAATGAATTGGCCAATATGCATGTTTAAGAGGAAACAATATTAAAAAATCAAAAAATTCACTCTATTAATTTCATTGGTAAGAAGGCTAAGAAAGAAATGAATATGAAACTCACCAATTCAAGAATAAAAAAGATCCTACTTGTGCTCTTCAAGTTGAAACAAAGGAATGAACGGGTGATAAATATCACTTTTATAAGAAACTTGGTCATTATCAAAAAGATTACCCAAAGCATAAAGTTTAGTTCAAAAAGAAAGGTAGATTCAATACATTAGTATGTTTCAAATCAAATTCAACTGAAATCCATATAACACTTGGTGGTTTGATTCTAGTAATACTATTTGTGTATGTAATATGATAAAAGGATTCATTACAATCCAAACCATAAATCTAACTAAAGATTTTCTTTTTATGGGAAATTGCATAAAGCTTCTAATTAAAGGTGTAAGAACTTATCACTTAGTCTTGGATTTTGGTTATTAATTAAACCTATTATAGACTCCTTATGTACCTTCAATTAAAAGAAACCTTATTTTAATTTCTAAGTTAGATAGCTTAGGAATAATGTTAAGTTTGGACATGACAGTTTTAATTTATATAAGAATATTAGTATAATTGGTTCAGGTATTCTTACTAATAGTTTATATAAATTAAAATTTAACCATAATTTTGCCAAGTCTTTACTAAATGTGCATCATAATATTGGATTTAAGTGTAGTATGATGAATGAAAATTCTAGTTACTTGTTGCACAAACGTTTAAGTCATATATCTAAAGAAAAATTAGTAAGATTAGTAAATAATATGATTCTTTCAAATCTAAACTTTAATGATCTTAAAAAATGTGTTGATTTCATTAAGAGTAAGCAAACCAATTACAGTAAAAAAGTAGTTACCTAATTTCTTAAAATTATACATATTGATATTTATGAACCTTTTAATAGTTTAATTTTTAATGGTAAAAAATATTTTATCACTTTTATAAATGATTTTTTACATTATAGTTATATTTATTTGCTTTATGAAAAATCTTAGTCTTAGGATGTCCTTGAGGTATATATAAAGGAGGTTGAAAGACAATTAGACAAAAAGGTGAAAATTAGAAAGCTTGATAGAAGTGGTGAATATTATGGTAAATACAATAAGTCAAGTCAGTGTCTAGGTCCATTCACAAAATTCCTTAAAAATTATGCTAGGCACACCTTAACAAAATGTTGTGGCAGAAAGGCACAATTAGACATTAATGAATATGGTTAGAAGCATGATGAGTAACTCATCTCTACCCATATTTTTATGGATATATGCACTAAAAATTGCAAATTATTTATTAAATAGGGTTTTTAGTAAGGTAGTTTAAAGTACTTCTTTTGAATTGTAAACAGAAAGGAAACCTAGTTTATAACACCTATATGTTTGGGATTGCTTAGTGAAAATAAAAATTTGTAATCCACATGAAAAGAAATTAAACTCTCGAACAATCAGTGATTATTTTATTAATTACCCAAATAAGCCTTAAGGATATATATTCTATTGCTCAAATCATAATCCAAGAATTGTGAAAACTAGTAATGCAAGATTCATTAAAAATGGTGAAGTTAGTGGAAGTAATGAATATCAAAAGGTAAACATAAAAAAAATAAAGTAAACATTCATTTACCTATATTAATCCCTTTGTTCACCACAATACCAAATGTTATTCCAAAAATTGAAAAACATTTGAATGAAGAGACATTCCTTAAAGGAACTAACTCACAACTGACCAATGAATCACAAATAGCATTAAAAAGATCTCAAAGAGAAAAGAGATAAGCTATTTCAAATGATTATATGGTTTATTTATAAGAGTCAAATTTTGATATTAGAATAAATAACGATTTAATTTCATTTTCACAAATTATAAAAGATATTGAATCTATTAAATGGATTAATGCCATTAAAGATAAGTTAAAATTTATGGAAAGAAATAATGTTGGGGATCTTGTCAAATTGATAGAAAGATGCAAAAAAATCAGTTATAAATAGGTCTTTAACACTAAATGTGACTCAAATAATAATATTAAATGATATAAAGTTAGACTTGGTGTCAAAGGTTATACTTTGTGAAGTTCCTGACTTCTCCTTAGGATCTACTAGTTTGTGATACTGAAAGGGGGGGTGAATCAGTATCACCTCAATTCGCAATTTGCAGATAAGTGAACAACTTCAACCTTTTCTTTAAAGCAAAATCTTTCTCATATTCGACTAAGGTAGATCTATTGCTACCTACTAATCACAATAGTCCCCAAAGACACCTTTTAGACACCTTACCTAATAGACAATACGGATGTTCTTGTTTAGGTCTTCGTTAGGTTATGGGTTAGTTGATATTTTAGCTGCATTCACAACTCAATTCAAAACACAAAACGTAAAGCAAATTAAGGACATATGAGATTTACGTGGTTCCGTCAATGTAACGTACATCCACGGTGGTAGGAACTCTTCCTCTATCGAGACTATCCACTATACTTGTAAACACAGGTTACAATGGATGTCTTTAATTCTCTGCTCCTTTAACTATTACAATTACTAAGCAAGTACAATACAAAGAGTGTCACTTACTGTGTTTACCCTTCTTCTATCTTGTCTTGCCTCTGTTGAATTGAAAGGCTACTGTACTGTCACTTTGAAGTTCAGCGCAACGCTCTCTAACCTCTCTTGAAGAAATCTGAAAATACGTTGAGTTCTTTACGTGCTTTGCTGAATTTCTTCTCTACGTTGTTTCACGCAATTCCTGCTTTCACCGTCTTGCGGTCTCACCCGTCTCCTTGTCTCATGATCTTACTGTCTCATGACTCGCCTGTTCGTTTCTCTCTCTCCTACCGCCAGATTTCTCTCTCTTCTCGTCGGATTTCTCTATCTTCACCGGATTTCTCTTTTCCGTTCACCCACTTGGCCGGATTTCTTCCCTTTTCTGCCAGTGGTCTGCTTTTCTTCGTCTTGTCGTCCAACCTCGTCTAGTCGTCACTCCTCTTCCTGTCGACGGTTTCCAATCTAGCCGTGTATGATTTTTCTCCTTCTTTTCTCTCTCTTCCCCTGTTCTGCCATCGACTCACTTGGTTGGCCGAACCGGGTTTTCTTTCTCTCCTTCCTGTTAACTCCTCTGTTTTGGCTGTCGGGTTTCTTTTTCTCTCATTCCCGTCGACTTTTTCTCTCTCTCGACGGTTCTATTTTGGCCGACGATTCTCTTTCTCTTCCGTATTGTTCTGCTGTCGCCCCCCTTCACCAGCCATTTTGATCGTCTCTCTTTTCTATCGATGGTGTAGGGTTGTCGTGTGTCGTGTTGTCTCTTTGCCGATCATCTCACCGTTATATCCGTTTCTCTCTTATCTCCGACGGCGGCTTCACTGTACGGTACTGTTCACTCTCTTCATCCGTCGACTACACTGTTCACTCTCTTCGTCCTTCTTCCGTGTAGGGTTTGGTGTTTTCTTTGATTGGTCAGTTGTCTAGGTTTTGCAGAATGTTCAATATTGCTGACTCCCCCTGTTCTTTGTCTTCCAAAACCATTATATACTCTACTCCATGAAACCCTAATAGGGCTTATGCAGCGGTTTTACATTCTTGCCCTTTCGTGTGGTTTTACCTTTTTGTCCTTCCATGTGGCTTTACTTTCTTGCACACGTAAACCTAGTTGACAACAATTACAACCTATACAAGGTTGTGGGAACAACAATCTCCCCCTTTGTAATTGTTGGCAACACTCATAACAAAAGCCATCATGCAGCAATTTCAACTCCCCCTTTCTTAACAGCTCCCCCTACACTGTTGCTTCTCTCCCCCTTTGCCAACCAATTACAAATTTGAAAAACTCGTAAAGTAGAGATGGAGGATTCACCTGATTTTCAAGCTTGAGGAGGCATTTGCACAGATAAACTCAATCTGTGCTTTTTAAATAACTCTGTGGACTGAGGTTTAGTTAGATCTTGTGTAGCCTCTTCAACATATTTAGATTCAACTTGTGAGATTAAAGCAGTAACTCCCACAATTCTTCTTCTTATTGTAACTCCTACTGATGGGTCACCTATGATCTGACTTTCTTGATGAGAATTGGTCCACATTTTCTTTCGCTTTCTTTCTTGCACAGTCTTAATTACAAGAGGATCTCTTCTTCATCAATCACATACAAATTTCCAGCTGTTCTCTTCCCAGTTGCAACAATATTGCCTTCTTTACTCTTTACCTGACAACCTGTCTTTGTGAATATTACCTTATGGTCTTCATTGCATAGTTTGCTGACAAATGCTAGATTATATCTAAGTCCTTCAACATGCAGAACATCTTTCAACTTTCCTTTTCCAATATTTACTAACCCCTAACCACTAATGTTGAATGAATCATCATTGTCAAACTTGACTCTGCCTTCTCTTGACTTGTTTAGCTTTGACAATTTACTCTTGTCTCCCGTCATGTGTGAAGTGCATCCTCTGTCAAGGATCTACTGCTTATTCTTGCAATCAGCCTTTAGTGCAATTTCAGCTATATTAGCTACCTCCCTTTTTGCTCTGTTTTCCTTCTTCTGAACTGGCTAGAAGATAGCTTTCTCCTTTTTCACAGCTTTTACTGCACTGCTTGTCTTTACTATGCCATTGAGTGTCTTCTCTTGCTCAGGAATAAGTGTCATGCATCTCTTGGCATTATGGACATCCTGCCCACATCTTTCACATTGCTCTAAGTCTGCCAATATAGCAAACTTGTTCTTTGAAATCACTGGTTTGGGCCTCCACCAACAATCCTTATCAGTATGTCCTTGCCTTTTACAGTATGTGCAAGAACTCACGACAGGTGTTCTCTTCTGGATTTTGTATTGTCTCCCCCTGTATGCAGCATCGTATCTTCTCAAGTTGGAGACATATACCGGCCTTCTCCACTAGCAGTTAATTGCCTTATGACCCCAAACTCCACAATAAAGGCAATGACCTTGAAACTGCCTCTTCTTAGGTCTGATCACAACTTGTCTTCTTTTATTCATCACTTGCTGTGTAGGCAAAGTAGCTGGCTTCTTTGCTTGTGTGACTTTCATTTCAGTCACCTTCTTCTCCTTCTTCTGTTCAGCCGTAACTCTCTGCTGGCTGACTTTCTTTTCTTCCTTCTTGTTTGACACCCTAGGTTGCTTCTTCAGATCTTCTTTATACTCAGCTATCTTCTTCTAAGTCACAACCTTCTCTTTCAACTTCTGTGGCACATTCTTATTTTTTTTAGCCAATCCAACCTCAGATTGCTACACTTTCTCTACATTCTTCTCTCCTTCTACAGAACTTGTTTCTCTTATCATTTTAACCTTCTACAAGTTCTCTTTGCTACTTTTGAGTTGTTGTTGAAGTCTCAGCAACTCTTTCTCCATTTCTTCAATTTTTGAAGCCCTTGAGCTAAGCTCTACTGTAAGTCTTCACATATTTTGATCTGTTCTTCAAATCTTCTCTTCAAGTCAATATGTTTAGCCCTTATTTCATCCTTTTGACTTTCAACTTTCTCAAACTTTGCTTCAACTTGTTTTATATGGGCCTCCAACTTTCTTATGGTTTTACCCCTTCTGATTATCTCCTTTGAAGCTGCTTGCAGCTCAGCTTCAAGATCTGGCTCTTCTGCATCAACTTCCTCTTCCTCTTCAAAGGTTAAACTACCACCTTTAGCTGATGCCATAAAGGCATGCTCATCTGATGATTCTTCATCTTCCTCCTCATCAGCTTCTTTTATCTGACTCACATAACTTTTAAATAAGTCTCTCTTCTTCTTCTGTGGGTTGGCAGTCTTCTTGCTGGACTTCTTTGATTTGAATGATGGTCTTCTTCATTTTGAATTTGGCTCATCATCACCATCCTCATCTTCATCATCACCATCATCATCTTTATCATCAAGTTTCACTTTGCACTGAGGAGCAAAGTGTCCAGTCTGCCCACAGCGATAACATCTCAAGGCCAATTGTCCTTTTCCCTTCTTAGACCCCTTTTTGAATTTCCTTGTGAAATAAGTCAATACTTCACCTTGACTTTCTTCCTCATCCTCATCATCATCCTCCTCACTAGATGATTCTTTCACTTCTTTTATCTTCAAGTGCTTCATAGCTTTGAAAGCTGCCTCCTTTGATACCTTTGTTGTTGCAGAGCTTTCAGCTGACTTTATCCTCATCTCATATGCAATAAGATTGCACTAGAGATCATGCAGAGACATAGAATTGAGATCTCTACTCTCCTTTATGGCTGCTACCTTTGAGGCAAACCTCTCAGGCAGAATTCTCAGAATCTTTTTCACAACAGATGAGTCCTTCTTGTTCTTCTCATGACTTCTCAGGTCGTTCACAGCATCAATAACTCTGGTAAAGAACTCTTGGACTGTCTTATTCTTTTGCATTCTGAGAGATTCATATCTCTCCTTGAACATTTAAAGCTTAGCCTCCTTCACTCTGCCATCACCTTCATATATTTTCTGCAATCTATCCCATATCTCCTTGGCAAATTTGCAGTCCATAACTTTAGCATACTCAGCATCTGTCAATGCTGAAATGATGACGTTTGAGGCTTTCCCATTTATCTCAAACTACCTTAACTTCTCTAGGGTTGGGTCTTTACTTTCTTCCAGAGCCACAAAACCTTCCTGTACGCATTTCACCACGTTTATGCCCATGGTTGCAAATACCACTTGCATTCTTACTCTCCACATATGGTAGTTGGTTCCATTAAAGATTGGAACCTTCTTGTTGTAAGTGGTGCTAGTGCTGGTACCGGCTTCCATTTCTCAGTATGCTGAACAAGTCAAACTTCTAGATCCCTTTAAACTAGTACACCAAGCTGTTAAGTTTCAAACTGGTGAACCAGGGCTCTGATACCAATTGAAGTTCCTGATTTCTCCCTAGGATCTACTAGTTTGTGATACTGAGAAGGGGGTGAATCAGTATCACCTCAATTCGCAATTTGCAGGTAAGTAAACAACTTCAACCTTTTCTTAAAAGCGAAGTCTTTCTCAGATTCGACTAAGGTAGATCTATTGCTACCTACTAATCACAATAGTCCCCAAAGTCACCTTTCAAACACCTTGCCTAATAGACAATACGAATATTCTTGTTTAAGTCTTCGTTAGGTTATGAGTTGGCTGATACTTTAGCTGCGTTCACAACTCAATTCAAAACACAGAACGTAAAGCAAATCAAGGACACACAAGATTTACGTGGTTCCGTCAACGTGACGTATATCCACAGTGGTAGGGACTCTTCCTTTACCGAGACTATCCACTATACTTGTAAACACAGGTTACAATGGATGTCTTTAATTCTCTTCTCGGGACTCTTCCTTTACCGAGACTATCCACTATACTTGTAAACACAGGTTACAATGGATGTCTTTAATTCTCTTATCCTTTAACTATTGCAATTACTAAGCAAGTACAATACAAAGAGTGTCACTTACTGTGTTTACCCTTTTTCTAACTTGTCTTGCCTCTGTTGAATTGAAAGGCTGCTGCACTACCGCTTTGAAATTCACCGCAACACTCTCTAACCTCTTCTGAAGAAATCTGAAAATACGTTGAGTTCTTTACGTGCTTCGATGAATTTCTTCTCTACGTTATTTCACACAATTCTTGCTTTCACCATCTTACGGTCTCACCCGTCTCCTTGTCTCACGATCTTACTGTCTCACGGCTCGCCTGTCCGTTTCTCTCTTTCCTACCGCCGGATTTCTCTCTCTTACCGCCAAATTTCTCTCTCTTCTTGTTGGATTTCTCTCTCTTCTCACCGGATTTCTCTTTTCCATTCACCCATTTGGCTAGATTTCTTCCCTTTTCTGTCGGTGGTCTGCTTTTCTTCGTCCTGCCGTCCAGCCCCGTCTAGCCGTCACTCCTCTTCTTGCTGACGGTTTCTGATCTGGCAATGTATGATTTTTCTCCTTCTTTTCTCTCTTTTCCCCTGTTTTGCCGTCGGCTCACTTGGTTGGCCGAACCGGGTTTTCTCACTTGGTTAGCCGTCACTCCTCAACAGCACTATTCACTCTCTTCGTCCTTCTTCCGTGTAGGGTTTGATGTTTTCTTTGGTTGGTCGGTTGTCTAGGTTTTACTGAATGTTTAATATTGCTGACTCCCCCTGTTCTTTGTCTTCCAAGACCATTATATACTCTACTCCATGAAACCCTAATAGGACTTACACGGCGGTTTTACGTTCTTGCCCTTCCATGTGGTTTTACCTTTTTGCCCTTCCATGCGGCTTTACTTTCTTGCACACGTAAACCTAGTTGACAACAATTACAACTCATACAATGCTGTGGAAACAACACTTTGTAAATGGGTTTTAAGACTAAATGCAACACAAATGACAATATTGAATGATATAAAGTTAAACTTATTACCAAAGGTTATCCTCAACAAGATGACATTGATTATATAAAGACATTTTCTCTTGTCTTAAAGAAAGATTCATTAAGAATAATTATGGCATGGGTGACTTAATATAACTTGGAGTTACACCAAATAGATATGAAACCTACCTTTCTAAATAAAGATCTCAAAAAGGAAGTTTACATAGATCAACATAAAGGTTTTTCTATAAAAGTTAAACATCAAATAGTATGTAAACTTAAGAGATCAATATATAGACTAAAACAAGCTTATTGGCAATGGTATCTTAAGTTTAATAATATTATCACATCTTTTGGATTTAAGGAAAATACTATTGATCAATGTATTTACCAAAAGATCAATGAGAGTAAATTTATCTTTTAGTCTTATATGTTGACAATATTTTACTTACTGTTAATAATTTAAGTATATTACATGAGATTAAGGATTTTCTCTTAAAGAATTTTGAAATGAAAGATATAGAAGAGATATCCTATGTGATAAGAATAAAAATATTTCGTAATAAATCAAAAGGATTATTAGGATTGTCTTAGAAAAGCTATATCGAGAAAATTCTAAAGAAATTTAATATAAATAAGTGTTCACCTAAATTTATTCCCATACAAAAAGGTGACAAATTTAGTCTCATGCAATGTTCCAAAAATTATGTAAAACAAAAGGAAATGAAATATATTCCATATGCTTCTATTATTGATAGTCTTATATATCTATAAATCTATACTAAACAAGATATCAATTTTGCAATTGGAATACTGGGCAAATATCAAAGTAATTCCAAAATGGATCATTAAAAAGTAAAAAAAAAAAAAAGTAATGTGGTACCTACAAAGAACTAAAAATTGTATGCCGATGTACAAAAAATCTAATCATTTAAAAATGATTGAATATTCAAATTCAAATTTTACTAGATGTCTTGATAGTAAAAAGTCCACTTTTGATTACCTATTTCTATTAGTGAAAGGAGCAATATCATAAAAAAGTGTAAAACAATCTATCATTGCTTTATCCACTATAAAATCAAAGTTTGTTGCATGTTTTAAAGCCATAATTCATGCATTATGATTGTGGAACTTTATTTCTAAACTTAGGGTTGTCAACACCATTACCAAGCCACTAAAAATTCATCATGATAATTCTATAGCAGCAACCTCCTCCAAAAATGAAAAATACTCAAAAGATGTTAGACATATAGAAATAAAGTATTTTCTATTAAGAAGGAGGTTTAAAAATAGATAATATTTATTGAGCATATTAGTATGGATTTCCTAATAACAAATCTTTTGACAAAAGGTTTACAACTAAAGTTATTTATAAAGCATGCTCTCAAGATAAGGTTTAGTTATAATAATGATAATTTATAATCATATTAAACTCAATAATATGTTTCTAATATATAATATCTAATTCTAGTTACTTATGACTGAGTACACATTACTATTTAAAATTAATAGAAAAGTCTCTATGAGACATTATTGTGGACCATTATGAAGTCATATATGTCTTATAAGTTATGTATGATAAATTAAAAGTGTTATTATATATAGAAAGGAATATTCTAAATAAATAAGATATAATCGCTATAACATATTTATTATATTATGGCATTATGATCACAACACAAATCATAAGAGATTATTATCCATAACAATTGATTAATTGTAATTGGGTTAAGTGGGAGAATGTTAGAATATTTTCTCCATTAAAAGTGTGAAATATTGTAGGATAATATTTATTAAGGAATTAATTATAATTATTAAAGAATAATATTAGAATATTAATTATTCTAGAATAATCTTTTATTAGGGAATCAATTATAATGTTACCCAATTAATAAGTATTAATTTTGTATGTTATTATGTTATTAAGGACTATAATTTTAAGCATTGATGAATATATCTAATTAAGTCACACAATTATGCATATAAATATATGACCAATCTTCTCTTTTCCTAACATACACAAAAAATCTATGTAAAGATGGGTGATTATAGCTAAGGTGAAGTTGGTTATTAAGTTAAAACAAACCGTCGATCACAATAATAGTTTTATTTTTTATCAGGTATATTATTTGTTATATTATTTTCAAGATTAAAAATTAGTATTTAATAATGATATTTTAAATAAATTTTCTAACAAAGAGTGCTTATTACCCGACATTTACCAACTCCGTATCCAATGTAGCTGCATCAACTTCTTCTAGTGCAGATTGTGGGGTTGGATAGCGGAAACAACCATGGCATTTACAAATTCCAGATAAGGTGAAGCACTTTGTATGAAGAATATGTAAGGAATACTTGCTATCAAACGACACATTGGCAAGCAAGGTGATGATCATAAACAGAGGCTGCATCAGATGTGGAGGTGATTCTGAGACTCTTCGATGCATTATATTCCTATCCATGGCCTTTTGCAACTTGGTTTCTTAGTCCTTTTGGTGTAAAGTGAGAGATGGTGCCATCGGTGATTTTCTTACTTGGTTTTGTCTTTGTTGGATAAGGAAGAGCAAGAGGAGAAGGAGATAGCTTCCATGGTTGCCTGGGCATTGAGAACTACACGGAATTTATTGCTAATGGCAAGGAAATATAACACTCCTCAGTCCTCACTTTGTCGTTGACTTCGGTTGTTCGATCGAAGTATAAAGAGTATATAATGTTGGGACAATTAGCGGAAGTTGCGAGAGCGTCATCATCTCTAGTTTCATTAGTTGAATTGTGCAACTTGTTAAGGAGACGTGCCAATAATGTTGCTTATCTTCACCCAAAATAGCATTGGCAGGGTTCGGAGAGGTCGTTATGACATGATTCTACGCCAGGCTATGTTTTTTGCTCTCATTGAGCAAGAGATACGCAGTTGTTCTTGAATAAATAAAAGTATCTATTTTGGGTAAATGTAAGATGTGTAATGAATAATATAAAATATTTAATAAATAATACAAAATATACAATAATTATTATTTAGTATAACATTTACATTAACTATCATATAATTTATAATTATATTTATTAAACCTTTATGAATAACTATTGTACATTCTGCCTTATTACATATCATATATTTTTGCCAAAAAAAAAAAAAAAGAAACTTTTTATACGCAGGATCCACGTAACTCGTGTATGGCCCGTCCCCCTCTCCTGGTCCCCTTCGCGTCCATTTCAGTATTTTTATCTCCATCTGCTGCTTATCCTCCCGCTTCAAATAACAGGCATGTTCATCAATGGTCAATACCATCTTGAATAAGTACAATTCCAGGAAAATTAAACGGAAAAAAAAAAAATCTGTGTGTTCTGACCATGGCATGCTCACCAACTCCAATCTCTGCTATATCTTTCACTAGCTCAACAGTGCGTAAAAGGGTTTCTTCACCGTCAATATTAAACCCAAAAGCCATGGCCAAGGACCTTTACTTTAACCATGATGGTTCAGCTGCCAAAAAACTTCTGGTCAGAACATAGAACAACCATTGTTTTTCCACTCATTTGGGATGCGTATTCCAATTAGTTTGATACCTTAGAATAAGTTCGGATATAACAATTTGGAAGAGTGTGTATTGCAGGCAGGGGCTGAAATGGTGGCAGAGCTGGTAGGAGTGACTTTGGGTCCAAAAGGAAGAAATGTGGTGCTGGAAAACTTGTACGGACCTCCTAAGATTGTAAATGATGGAGAAACTATCCTCAAACAGGTATTTTCACATTTTCCCGTTAACATCATCCTTTGTCCATTTACCTTTCCCCAGTACCTTTCCTTTTTTCAACTTTTAAATGGAACCCATTTTTCAGTTTGATGAGCCAGAAGTATTGCGTTTCAAATGGTTTCTAAATTGTACAACTTTTTTGGGATTTAATTGCCCGTGTGAATATTTTGAAGCAATAGCTATCCTTGAATATTTATGAGGGTTTAAAGGATTCTTTGATAACATTTACCTTTTTGGTGAAGTCAGTTGTGGTTAATGAGCTTAAATTGTCAATCTTGCAGATTGAATTAGGGGACCCCCTGGAGAATGTTGGAGTAAAGCTGGTGAGGCAAGCTGGTGCAAAAACAAATGACATTGCTGGTGATGGTTCTACGACATCTGTGGTCCTTGCTCATGGTTTGATTGCCGAGGGTTTTAAGGTAAAGACTGCAGCAAGTCTCTTGTAACAAAGATAAGGACAATTGGTAAGACAACAAAAGGTGGAACAAATCTTTTAAGTGGGGAAATAGAAAAAAGACCAGAAATCAAACAAGAGGGGAAAGGTTTACATATGATATATGATACAAAGTCTTTGTTATTATGGTTATTGCTGAATATATAGAAAATACTGGACAAAATTTGACTTCAAAATTAGAAATGGTTACAGGCTAAACTACCTGGAAGAACAGTTTTGAATGACTTCATTAAAAATTACACCTTGTCCAGGTGATTGCAGCTGGCCTGAATCCCATCCAAATTGCTCGTGGTATTGAGAAAACTTCAAAGGCCCTTATCTCTGAACTAAAGTCAATGTCCAGAGAGGTGAATGATTCTATGTTTCTTACTTTCTTCTGCTCACAAAAACTAATAATGATTTGAAACAGATGGCAAAGATGCTTCATGCATGAGTGTTGGAATAATCAGACCAGTGCACAATTTTGTTTCAGGTTAAGGATAATGAGCTTGCAGATGTTGCTGCAGTGAGTGCAGGAAATGATTATGCAGTGGGAAATATGATATCTGATGCTCTTCACAAAGTGGGAAGGAAAGGAGTAGTCACAATAGAAAAAGGAACCAGCCTCGAGAACAATCTGCAGATTTTAGAAGGAATGCAATTTGATCGCGGATATTTGTCTCCTTATTTCGTCACAGACCATCAAAAAATGGAAGTGGAGTTCCACAACTGTAAGGTAGGAAGGTAATTTTTATTTGAAAGTTCTATACTTCCCTGCAAGGTAAGAAATGCTAGGAATGTTATACATCTTGGGTTTGTTCTTTAATAAATTTATTGGAGCATTCAGAATTTTTTTGTTGCAGTTACTTTTGGTTGACAAGAAAATTACAAACCCAAAGGAGATGTTCAAAATATTGGACAATGCTGTTAAAGAGAAGTACCCAATCGTGATAGTCGCAGAGGGCATTGAGCAGGGAGCTCTGGCCCCAGTTATTAGGAACAAACTCAGGGGTGTCCTGAAGGCAGCTGCTATTAAGTCTCCTACCTTTGGTGAGCGCAAGAGCTACTACTTGGATGACATCGCTATCTTAACAGGAGGTAGTTGATTAAGACCTGATTCAGATAAAATCCATTTTCTTGGTAGTTTTATGCATCAACTCAACATTAATGGTATCATTTTCCATTTACTTGTATGGACCAATAAGTCCATCCACCATTCCCACATTTCACATCAAAGAGCCTGTGGAATTCTGACCATATCAGTTGCATAGATGATATACTCAGGGCATCAACACTGTAGGATATCAAAAGTTCATTTCATCCTTTGCCTTTGTAGGCTGCATTTCGGTCAAAGTGCTCTTTAGCATCTTGCAATTAGTTTGCTGCTTATCTCCTTTACATCTTTTGCAGGCACTGTAATCAGAGATGAGACAGGTTTAACCCTAGAAAAGGCTGGCAAGGAGGTTTTGGGTACTGCTACTAAGGTTGTGATAACAAAGGATTCTACACTGATAGTTACTAATGGAAGCACTCAAGCTGCTGTTGAGAAGAGAGTTTCTGAGATCCGTAGTCTTGTTGAGGTTCTGGCCCTTTACATGAAACATACCTCTTTATCATATAACTGAATCTTCCAAGGTCCATGCTGCAGGATCAATTACAAGAAAACTAATCACTGATCAACATACAAAATGCCCACGCAAGTTACGTGGTCTTTCTTGGCTTCCAGCCTCATAGTTAATTTGATGGTTGAATTCAAATTTCAGTTTAACCAAACAAAAGGAGAAATTATTTTGTTTCTGAATATATGCCGTAATCACCAGTACCTGGAGAGATTGAGATTTCACTGCTTAAGGAACAAGAATAGTATAATCCTAATTTTTCTGTGAAAAGTTGCACCTTGGAACCTGGAGGTTGGACTTTGATAGAGATCAACATGTTTATTTGCTAAAGAAATGCATTATCCCGTGTGGATATCTAAGATGAGGTCTTCAATGCACCCTTAATTTTCTGTAGTAAGCAACAGTCTTGTTCTTTATCTGCAGAACACCATAGAAAAGTTTGATAAGAAATTTCTGAATGAAAGAATAGCAAGACTATCAGGAAGAATTGCCATACTCCAGGTAATGAACTGATTATGTTAAATCAGAAACCTTTTTCTTGAAAATGTGAACATTTCCTTGCTCTGCAACTTCTTTGCACTTTTGTTTTATTAATTGAATCACAGGTGGGGGCACAAACACAAGTTGAGATGAAGGACAAACAGCTGAGAAATGAAGATGCTTTGAATGCAACAAAGGTTTCTGCTTGGCTTCTTAATCATTTGGACAGCTTTTAAGCAATTGAAAAAACCAAAGTTCTTGCTGCGTATATTGTAGGCAGCAATAGAGGAAGGTGTAGTAGTCGGTGGTGGGTGCAGCCTTTTGAGGCTGTCCACAAAGGTCAATGGCATTAAAGAACTTTTGGACAATGAAGAACAGAAGGCACTGCCCGTTCCCCTCTTTTTGTATTCATCTTTTCTTTTCCATATTTTAGTTGTTGTTAGTGTGCAAACAGGGGGAAGTTTCCATTAAAAATGTTAAGAATGATGACTCTCAAAAATTTTATTTCTTTATCAATCACAATGAACTTCTGTGCATAAGCAATAACATCAAACAATTTTATGCAGTATAAATTCCTGTCATTATTCATTAACTCTTCCACTTGGTATCATGGTTCTGATCTTTCACTTTATGCATGCAGCTTGGGGCAGAGATCTTCAGAAAAGCTTTATGCTATCCTGTGAGACTGATAGCAAAGAATGCAGGTGTAAATGGCAATGTAGTTATAAACAAGGTATTTGCAGGTCAATACAGAACTACTTTCATAAAAATATAAGAGATTGACATAATTTTGCATTACTGAGTTGATTTCTTTTATTCTAATGGAATGCAGAGTGTGCTCAATTGTTGTAGGTTCTGTCAAATGATAATTTAAGATATGGATATAATGCTGCAAGAGATACTTATGAGGATCTGATATCTGCAGGAATTATGGATCCGACGAAGGTATTGTTAATCATATAGCTTTTCCAAAAGATGCAACTAGATTAGGAATAGGTATTTTGGGTTATAAAACATGGACATGAGATTGATTGTGGTACAGAGCTCTAAGGTGATGCAACATAGTTTATGACCATCGATACCAAATAGCCGTAATGAAGAGGATAAATTAGCAAAACCAACGGTAGACCTCTGGAGTTGGGTAAAAGCAAGTTATAGCAAAAGCTCAATGAAGAGTACAGGTCAACAGTACCAGCAGTAACTGTTGCTGTATTGCAGGATTTGACAACTTTTAGCTTGACAAGTTGTTCTTGTAGAACTCTGGGTATCTTGTAACATGACTGATTCTGGAACTTCCTGTGATTACAATTCTTGTTCTTCCGTGATTTTGGCATTAAATTTTCTTGTTGTGGAGAACACTAATTCCCAAATTGCATCCTTTTTTCTTACTCGTGAAATTGTCTCCCATCCAAAAATAGGAAACAGGAAGGAAAATGAGAAAAATTATTGCCAGAAAATAATTGTTGAAGTTACGCAAAAACCATTGCCTTAGCTCTAAGAAACAGATAAGGTAGCAGACTTGGAGAGCTAAGAAGATGTTTTTGGTTTGGTCTACACAATATCTGTTTTGACAAAAACATTTTCCAAAGGACTTAAGTCCTTTTATTCTTTTTCACGGGACTTGGAATCTCACAATGCTCTTAATTATCAATCCGCCAACTGAGCAGGTGGTTAGATGCTGTTTGGAGCATGCTGCATCCGTGGCCAAGACATTCCTGACATGTGATGCCATTGTAGTTGACATTAAGGAGTTAGAGCCCCACCCTATGAGAAGAACAATGCCAACTCCCATGAAACCTAAAATGCCAACAGGCACAGGTATGTTCATCCTCGCCATATATTTAGATATATAGACCTGAATATATCGTGCACAAAAAAGAGAGCCATTGTTGTTGACGTACTCTCTTATGTAGCTAATTTATATAGCTAATTGTGATATACAATGTTTGAATATTTCAGGCCTTGGACATTTAGGCATCTAGCTTGGGGCTGAACACTTTGCTTATGTAGTACCAATTGGGCTTTTTATATTGACTTTCTTGCCCCATACAAATTGGCAAGACTCGGTAAACACAAGCTACAACTAGATTTTTACCTTTAATTATCAGATGACTCTAAAGTTTGATCAAAGACTTGCTGCTGGCAGCTATGGAGAATATTGTAGCGCATTTCATTCAGCTGCTCTCCTTTGAAAAACCAAGCATCAACTGGTTGGATCTATACTCGGAAAGGACGAGTACCCTTGATATGGAAATTTATCAAGATAAAGTGGTTGGTCAATTGAATGCGCTCTCAAACGGAAGGATGACTTTTAACTGGTAATGATTTAAACGAGGGACGGGAGAAGATTGGAGAGAAGCTGGCACACGAAAACGGAAGGCTGGCTAGGGCAGGCACTAAGGTAAGATGCGTAAAGTGGCTTCAGATATTGTGGCTTGCTGTCCCTGCTTCTGAAAAACTTATATACACTTGCCATTTTAGGGAGATTTGTTTTGTATGATTTGCCTCTTTAGTCTTTGACAGTTGCTCCAGATTCTTCAGGACGGATAATACTAAAAATTTTAGTAAATGGAAAGCTGCTTAATGGTTTTCATGTTAAAGGCTATTCTTTTGAAAGTAGAGCATTATTGGCGTGTAAGCTTTTTAGTGGCATTAGAATTTTCATCAGAAGAATTTTGAAAGGATTAACCTTTAATGGTCTTTCATTGTCTGCATATCTACTGTTCTTTCATATCATTTGCGTCAAGGCCTCTTTCTAAAAAACTCTTTTGATACTTTGGAAAAGATAAAAAGTTTTAGTCATTTACAACAATGGCAGGAAAATTTTGATCCTAAACTTAATTGAAGTTGACAAAATGAATTATTTTTTGTCATTCCATTCCATTCTGTTATGAACTAAGATTAATTCAAGATTCAATTGTTATAAATCTTTTCTAAACAAAATTTAGTAATTCAATTTACATTGTCATCTTCTTCTCATTTCATTATTTGCATTTGACCACCTATTTATTCAGAAAATTGTCAATTTATGTTGCATACGTTGAAATCAATACAAACATTACTCCTCCATCTTATTTTCAATTAGTGTTACAATTACTTTGTTACGAATATTTTTTATTTTTTTATTCGATTCTTTTTTTAGTGAACACAAATGCGTCTAAGCATTTTCATTTTCATTTTCATTTTCATCATAATTATTTTTTAGGCCTATTGTTTCTTAATAGCCTTATGCTAACTTGTATAGAATTGTTGGTTTAATTATTATTTGGTGGAATTTATTATTTAATTTAATGAGAATTTTGTAATCATGCAAGACTTCAATTCATCATCTCTATTTTAGACATTCAACTCCCCTGCTATAAAAAAAGTATTCTCTTTTATATTTTTTTTATTATAACTAATTTAATCTAAATAATGAAATTACTCGAACTACGTGTTTATAGCGTGCTTTACCGCTCTTCCATCGTTACTAAAATTACATTCATGTATTTTATTTTTTGTGAAATTCGACCTAAAACCCTTAGGAGCTAACATACCCTTCTATAATTCTAATTTGTAGTCTAATTTTTTCCTATCTCATCTATCAGAATGATATGATCTACAAATAATATGTATTTACAAAACATAATTTTGATTTTGTCATGTCATCCATAACTTGATTGGCAGATTTGTTGTCTCACGTCTTAATTGTCTTTATGTGTGATATCATTGCTGAATAATACGAGTCTTCTGCTTACTCTTTTCCATCACACAACACTCGCCCAGCATTTTTATCATATACTTTCTCTAAGTCAATACAAAATTGTGTGTAAAATCATGCTTTATTTTCTCAATATTTTCCCATCAACTTTCTTAGAAAAAAGACAATTTCTATGTAAGATCACATTAGTCCTTTAACATTAGTTTTAGAATTTACGTTATTTTTTATGTACCAATTTTTTTTTGAATTTTTTTATTTTATAAAATATTAAGTAAATTTAGTTTTATAAACAAAATTTCAATATAAGATACAAATATTTAAAATAAATATATGTTTTCCAACGTTATAATCAACCTCTCTCTTTCTCTCTCTCTATATATATGTGTGTGTGTGTGTGTGTACAGCTGCATTGATATTGTGTGTTGAAATATCATCTATTAAATTTAAAAGAAAGGGTTAAATTCCTCATGTTAAAAGGAAAGGAAAGAAAATAAACAAGCCCCAATTTGATTTCATTAGCTGTAGCTTCACTTTCCTGGAAAAAGGGCACAGCTTCAATTTTCTCAACTCCTCGCGGTTGACCTCATTGCTGAAGTACACACACCACATATCTGGTTGACTTACATAAGTTGGGAAAGAGAACTTAATTACTTAACAATCTCTCTGTTGTTTGGATTACTTAAAGGAAAGGAAAACCCCAAAAAGGAGGGACAAAAAAAAAAAAAGGCAACAAAGCGAAAGGGAAAACGAGTAGGAGGAAAGAAAAAGAAAATGTTTTCATTCCCCTATTAAAAATAAAAATAAAAATATTTATTTAAAAGAGAGAAAAAAAAACACGCAGAAATAACGTTAAAAGAGAATAATTTTCTAGTTTTGTAAATACCAATTGCTTCATTAGTATATATATATATATATAATATTTTACTCAGTCGTTAGGATACATTCGTAAATTTTCTTTTTCATATTTAAAGAGGCAATGTGAGGGCTCCATAGAGATTTCTGTTCCGTCTCTCGAAGAAAAATGAAAATTTCTGCCGATACTTTCTTTTGCTGAGAAATTTAAAATCATTGAAAAAAAAAAGGCTTAAATAAATACTTACTCTCTATATTACGATTTTTTTTTATTTATGAATTTTTAAAAATTACTCTCAACATTAATTTAAAATACTCTTAGTTTTATCTTTCATTAAATTCAATATATAAATAATCGATTAATATAACATATTAGTGATGTTAATGTGAATTTTTAAATTCTTTTTCAAAAAATATATTTAATTATTAAATTCAATTTTTTAAAAAAAAATTTACAAAAAAATGTTAAAATAATGTTTTTTATTTTTCAATTTTAAAAAATAGGATTTGTTTCTTTTATTTTTTTTACCAAACAATTTTTTTGAAATATTAAATTTAATAATTAAAAAAAAATTTAAAAAATGTATCATGTTAATTAAAGATTTAAATTTTATATAATATTTAATTAAAAATCACGTAACCAACTGAACAGAAAATTTTTTTTAAAAAAAAGACATTTATAATTAATATATTAATGTGGTGGTGCAATTTTTTCTTTTAGAAAAAGATAACCGCTTGCTTGCATCAAAAAGCATTGTAAAGAAGACAAATTTAAAAAAAAAAAAAATTGTGGGCCACCTGCGTAACCCTGTGCAGAAAACGGGGAGCAATTCTTAATTAAAAAAAGAAAATTGAATAAAATTGTGGGCCCACCTGCATCCATGTGAAAATGTAGTTGTCGGTGTATGTCGTCTCTCTCACTTATGTTTTTTTTTTTTTTTTTTTTTTTTTCTTTGGCGTCTTACGTAATAAAGCATGGAGAGAGAGATCCTGATTTCTTCTGCAAGCATCGATCGGAAAATTTTTCAATTCTATTAATGGATTTGTTGATGGGTTTAAGCGTGCAGTCTATAATAGATTTGGTGGTGGCAACGGTTTCATTGGCGATCGGTTTGGGCTTCTTCGCTTTAATTGCTTGCATTCTCTGTTCTGCCGCTTTCTTTCTAAACGTCAAGAACGTTTCTTAATTTTCTCCTTCTCGGGGACAGACAGACAGAGAGAAACAGAGGTGTGTGTGCGTGTGTGTTGTGTGTATGTATATCGATGGTCTTGTTTGCAACGAACAGATTTATGGGTATTTTCTGTTTCAATTATTCCAACTATTGGTCCATTCCTTCCCTTGGTTTATTGGTTACTTTAGTAGGTTGTGTTGATTTTTGCTTTGTTTTGTTACGAACTGTTAGTGGGGTTTCATTTCTTTTTGGCTATTTCAAATTAGTTCTTTCAAAACCTTTAATTTCGCTCCCAGTTAGCTCTTCTTGCTTCCATTTCGCTTAATTCCCCACTATTGCTTCCATTTAGCCGAACCTTGGAATTGTAGCAACATGCATATTATGATGAGCAAAGGACTAATGATATGCTAAATAGTTACAGTTGTTTCTTAATTTCTGGTCACCCATTGTGACCAGGTTTAAGCTACTTAACTTTTTTCTAACGTCCCTGACCCCCCCTGTTCCACAAAATGGACGGTTGAACAATTGGCCTTTCCATGTATTTGTTCCATATTGTTTGCTTTCGTATTTAAATAAGTAAGTTATATCTCATTTGTGCATTTTCTTTCCCTTTTTTTTTTTTTTGGTTTAAGAAAATCTTGTTCACGCTGTTTTAGGTGTGATGAAATGAGGCTTCATGATCCATCTTGTTGAGGAGTTGTCTGTTATTGAAGCATGGGGTAGCTGCTGATACCCCGCCCCCCGTGGATCAAAAGAGATGAAAGGCTGAAAGGAACTTTTGTTTCATTTTTTGTAATTTGGATTGCCATCTACACCTCAAGCATCCAGAGTATCTGCCTCGTGTTGTTTATCTCAATTTGCTTTGAGGGGGACATAATAATAATAATAATAATGAAACTGAAGGTGTTTTTTTTTTTGGGGGGGGGGAGGTCCGAGCTTTTTCTCGATAAGCAATTGTGTCTTTAAACTTGAGGAAAATTTTGTTTTGTTGATTAGTGTCGAGATCTGAACCTTTTTGGCTTAGACAAGGAAGGAGTTGGGTAGTTACACAAGTACATCTCGAACCTAATTTCGTTGAGCCTAATTGGTCCATTGTTAAGCCCCCCCTTGTTTATCATGATATGCTTACTTGCACATTTTGGAAACTATTCTCATGCTTTGCATTGTCCACGAGCGTGTCAAGACCTCGGCTTCGGGGGACTAGGGACAAGATGTGCAGAACAAGATGACTGATAGATCCAATTAATGGCTTTTGGCTCTTGGAGAAAAATGGAGTAAGGACAATTTTTCAGATGACCAACTACCACCCTGCGTTTGTTAGGACTCAAAACAAAATGATCAGGGTTCTGTGTTAGCAATGCAATTCGAATCTTGTCACTTTCCAATCCAAGAATAACCCACTTGCTTTCGCCTTGTGCACTGAACTAACATCAGAAGCTAATGTGGTCAGAAGCACAGGACATCTGCATAGAACAAGCCTACTCAGATCTCCTCTCTGGATAAGGCCAGGCCGGCCCCTTCAGTCACAAGGTCTAAACCTTACAATTACGAGCTGAGCTAATCTGAAAGTTAGACAAGCCAAATTAGTTGGGAAATTTGTAACGAAATTGAATGGTATTGTACATTGAGAACCCACGGACGGAGTAATGGCAATTAAGAGTTTCCAGATTCCCTTGAATTGAATTGAATTGGTGAGCCAAAACTAAAAGCACCCATCAAAGTCCCCAGAGTTGAACAACCTTGTACACAATCCCACGAACAACAAACGAACCGTTACACGAACGTTCTCCCCAATATTGCAAATAGCGAGTAAGATGGTATGTATACATACATAATTAATTAAAAATGGCAAAAACATTGTTCTATTCTATTTCTTCCTTTTCGGTTTTCTAGAGTAGACCATTCCCTTTATCCCATCCGGATCCGCCAGGAATCCTAACGGCCGGTAAAACCCGAGAACCCGGGGCTCTGAATACAACCCAATGTTGACAATGCCCTTATCCGACAGCTCCCCCAACAGCCTCTCCATCACAGCCTTTCCCAGTCCAATCCCCTGATAAGAGGGGTCCACCACCACGTCCCATATGATGGCGTTGAAGACGCCGTCCCCGGTGGCTCTGGCGAATGCCACGGGCTTCTGGGTCTTCTTGTGCTCGATCCACAAGAGGGAGTTGGTGTTGTCGAGTGCCAGTTTGATCTTCTGGGGGTCCCGCTTGGGAAACCCCACCGCCACGAACACGGAGTTGAGGTGGTCGAGGTTGAGGTCAGAGGCGGTGCGGCGGAGGAGGAAGCCACGGGACTCAAGCTCCTGGTCGGAGATGGAGTGTTTGTTTGTAACTACGGCGGCGTTGTGATGATGACGGCGGGGGGCAGGGACGGGAGTGGAGGATGCTAGGCCACGCAGAAACATTTGTTTTGATTTTCAGGGCATGTGCTTTTTATTTGATGTTTTTTTCTTTTCTCAGTTAGTTTTGGAGAGGTCAAAAAGTTGAAGAAGGGGCCGGGGGGGGGGGCTTTGCTTGCAAAGTGCAATGCTGTGTTCTATGGTGTCCTTTGGTTTTCGGGGGTTGGTTGGTGGTCGGGTGGTGTTCATTTGGTCATTGAAACTAGCGGTTTACCAACGAGAATCCTTTATCCCCTCATTTGCCGCAGGATATTCTGGGACCTACCCTTCCAACCTAATGGCCATCTTATGGTGCTAGGCGGTTCACTCAATCTTTTCTTTTTTCAAGTGTTGGGGTCAACGTAGAGAAGCTCCGGCAAGTCGCAACCATTGCATATTGCAACTCTTCATCGCATATGTCTCGAATTCGAGTTTATGTCGAAGTTTATTAATCCAAAAATAGAAAAAAACTCTTGATCGCATATGTGTCGATGGTCACCTTTCATTTTAAGACCCTACTGTTGTTGCTTGTATTGTTTTGTGCTGGAGCACGTTCCGGATTTTAGGGGGGGGGGGGAGAGGAAAAGGAGGCATGCTGTTTGAGTATGTAACGAGGGTCATTAGGTCCTCGAATATAATTGCTGCAAAGACGTTGAACACACAGTTTTTCTTGGCGGGGGAATGACTCTAATGGGTAAGGGTAAGGAGGTTGTCAGGAGAGTGCGACTGCAAGTGGGAATGGTATGGCCTACTGCACTTTAAAGGAAAGAACCAAAGGATTGTTTAAGAGATGATCAAAGGAGGATAGAAACAAGAGGTGAGCATTTCAACTTTAAGAGTATCGAACAACACAACCCCAAATCAGTTAAACCTTCTCCATTTATTTTTCAATCTGACCTGTTTGTCGTAAAAATCAGAAGATTATAATTGGTTCAAGATCACATGTGAAACAGCAGAGCAAAATGATCTGAAAAGCCTTTTTCTTCGAGGAAACATCGGAAAATATACATGTAAAAAGATCATAATATGACAAAGACTTGTAAAGAACAATAAAATTCTTGGACAGCAGCTGCCTGACGACCTTTAGGCAGGGTAGGGACATTACTTCCTCAATAGCTTTTTCCACAAGTTTCATTAGACGAACCATTCTTTAAATTGAGCTCATTTTCGTCATCATTGTGCACTGTTCCATAGGCATCGCTTTTGGCTTTCCTTAATTTCTCTGCCAATACTTGATTCTCCTTTGCCAAAGAAAGTAGCTGCATCAAAACACATTACAAACAATAACCTCAGATGAAGTTCATTTAGTTTAATAACATTGTCATAAGAGGTTGCCAGCATACAAGTTTTCAACATATCAACAGAGCAGAAAGAAAGTAACACAGTTCAAAATAGAAAATAAATAAAGAATTATTAGGACTCCAGTTTTTTTAAGAGAAACGTCTTCCGGGAAACATTTCCCTCATTTTCCAACATTTGGATCATTTTGGAAACATAGACTATTGCTTGGTATTTGGGAAACTCCAAAACTTGCATAGAAGTACTTTCTTTCTAAACTTTTTTTCAGTGTTCAGTTACAGATCTCTTATGCTATACATGACAAAAAATAAAAAAAATTGCAATGATGGTTCCATGAATGGTAAGCAATTCTGTTCAAGAATTCTACACAAATCAAGCAGCCGTGGGCTAAATTCATGCACTGTTCCATTAGAAACCCGCCAAAAACATATTCCTGTTCAAAGGGCAAATGAAGTCACTAAAATTTTTCTTCTAATGTTAGTAGTCCAACACTATACGTAAATGTAGCTGATGACTCAGCCCTCACAACAAAAGAAAATGCATAAACATTCCATCTTCATTACATGCCTTTTAGGTAATACCATCAGTTGCTTTAGTAGTTTCATTGTGATCCTAAACATGCACAAAATGTTAAGAACAAGCAAAAGAAATTATACCAAATATCCAGAAAATGATACTAAATAACCAATGAGTACCAAAGTACCAGCGATTCCCAAAATCCCTTGTAAGTGCAGAAGGTAAGACAGAGAGACTTATAACTACAGGCCCAACAGAAGTTCATATCTAACCATTAAAAGTTAAAAAAAAAAAAGTAATACCTGATTACGGATTCGCTCTCTTTCTCTGACTAATTGCATGACTGTATCCATGATGAGCCCAGATCTGATGTTAATTTCTCTGGCATTTGCAGCTTTTGAATTGTTAGCTTCATTCAATGAGTTCTCCAACTTTTGCACTTTAGACCTTAAGAAACTTATTTCATTGTTGAGTTCCACGTTAGATTCAGATAATATAATGCATTGCTCTTCTACACTCTCAGCTTTGCTTTCAGCTTTGGATGCCTTTGATTTTAGATCTTCAATTAACGTTTCCATATCCCAGATTGCATCATACAACATACTTTGTTGCTCTTGACTAACTTCAGATGATGCCTTTGCATGCTGCAGCTGCATTTCCAAATCCCTCAACTGTTTTTCAAGCAAGCTCACCTTTTTCGTATTGCTATCTCTGCTATCTTTGAGAAATTTAATTTCCTCAGTAAGTTCCACATTTGTATCCGTTAAATGTGTGATCTTGGCCTCTGCAGTTTCAGCTCTTCTTTCTGCTTCATCGATGCTTTCTTTTAGAGATTCAACCACATTTTCCATCTCACTCAGTTGCTCTTGACTTTCTTCATTCAAAGCATTCACATTCATTAGATGGAGTTCAGATTTTTTTAGCTGTTCTTCAAGTGATTTTACCTTGTCCATCAAAGCAGGCACTTCAGAACTTTTAGCAATGTGTTCAGCAATGCTGCTCTCAAGCTTCTGCAACCCAGCATCTTTTGCACCTAGCTGTTGCATGCAATACTGGAGTTTAGCATTTACTTCAGCTTCCCGTTGAACAGAACCATTTAAATTATAGTGAACAATTTGAAGTCGAGCAGCCAATTCCTTTGAGATCCCCATGAGCACCTCTGCAGCATTTTCTGCTTCCAAAAATCTTGCCCAAACCACTTCTGCTGCTTCTTCCATGTGAACAGAGACCTGTTCCATATAGTGCACTTTTAATTTCAGCTCTTCTTCATTCTGCCTTAGTTCAGACAATTTCTTCTCCAGATTTATCTCTCGTGTAAGAGATTTCTCCAACCTCCTGAGAATATGTTTGTGTTGTTCAGCTGTCTGCCTTTTCAAATTAGCATTAGGGTATGACTTTTGCCCATTGAATGATAATTCCAATGCTATTTCATCTTCCCCTATCAATGCCCAAATCTCAGATAGGTGAATGATGAGAAACTAAAGAAAGATATATGTTTTGAAGTGAAAATAGGTAACTTACAGGTCTCAAGTTTGAATGCACAAAAAGCCCTCTGCAATTTGCTTGATTGCATCTTCACCTCAAAAACATGTTCTTGGGACTCCTTCAATAATTCTTCAGTATCCTCCAATTTCTCTCCCACTGTTGTATACATTTCTGTCAAATATCTGCATGAAGAAATTTGATTACGAGCATCAGCAACCTCTTCTTTGACATCATTGACGAAATTCTCCACATCTCTCACAGTAGAATCTAAAATCCCAGATAGAAGATCAAATTCCAATGCCTTCTCTATTGATGTTGCCGACATGGCCATTACCTCAAGATCATTATCCCAATCCACTAGATGCATTAAAAGTATATGCAAGTTTACTAATTTCTCTGAAGAACATGCCATGTCCAAGTCCACTTCAGTCAAAGCCTTCATGATATTTTCTAACATATGTGTTTCCTGCAAATTGTGGGTATATACATCATCCAGCTTTGACTTGTCAGGTTGTGTACTGTAAATACTCTGGTCATTCATTCCTGTTCAATTCCTTTGTGTAAGAAATATGAGGATGGAAATTAGAAAGTAAATACAGTTGAGCAAAGCTACCTTCATATCTCCCATGAATGGAAAATCTTCTATCTTTTCAAAGAAAAGTTTTGTTGGGGGGGGGGGATGGTGATGGGGGTGGGGGAAGAGGAGTCAGGCTAATCTAAGCAACAATTTGCAGAATCTTCTGCTCCATATGAGCAATGTACCAGTGAGACATAAAATTCTTTACTCATCCACATACCCACAAAATCTCTTTGTTTGAATGGAGTTAACCACTTTAAAACAACAAAAACCAAAATGCATTTGAGGGGTTGCAGGTTGTTCCATTATTTCAGATGCTTCTCATTATTTTTTGTCCCCTACAGTTCATTGCCTCCTTTCCTATGTTTAGTAAAACAACTCCTAGTAATGATTAGCAAGGTATCTAAACGTTAAAAGAGTGTTTGCCAAACGCTTGCATAGTTTCTTCCAGTCTACAAATACAGAATTCAAAACCAGTTTGTATTTTTCTTCGGCAGTTCACATATCCCTACCTCATCCACCTCAGGGTAGCAGAATTCTGAACTTTCAACTCTCATATTTCCACAGGGACAATTTCAGTAGGTCTACTTCCTTTGAATTCACATCAAGAACTTCATCTTTCATATTGCGTTCAATGGCTCAATATTTTGAAACATAATTCAGAATCAGGTTTAGAACTCAATTAATATACCTCTTTATCTCAATAAGACCAGCACCAACCAACCTCTATTACTGAATTTACGAGGCTAATGAGTTAAACTACCAATCTTAGCAACCCCAGTACCTTTTAAAGATACCAGTTAAGTATAAACTACATCTTAAATAAGATATTGAACAGAAATACACCGAATTAGTGAAAAATATCTCCAGAAAAAAAAAGCCGGCGGGTGGAAAAACAAAAGCAAGGTGAACATAAATGGATCAAGTTGGTTTTTGTGGTAAAAGACTGAAGACTAAAGGCCTAGACAAGCAACTAAAAAGTTAGACGAACAACAGAAATTTAAAAAGACAGCTGAAATGGGGTTTACAGAGAAAGGTACCTACCTTTGACAGGAGATTTGCTGGACCTTGGTTCACTTGGTGGGTTGATTACAAGGAGAAAGAAAGGACCCAACAGCGAGAGGGGGAGCAGTTGGAAAAAGATTCTTACGGCTCTCTCTTTCTATTTAAATTGTTAGGAAAATAATAAAATATAATGATGTAAATAAAATTAAATTAAATAAAAAATTAATGTATTATTTAAAGTGTATTTAAAAATAATTTTAAGAATAACTTTTTTAATAAATAATATTTTACTGCAGCAAAGTATAGTGATTATTTTTCTAAAATATAATATACCTTTTCAATGATGAATACTTTAAATAATGAAGCAAACAATGTTAATTTGATTAACTCAATAATTTTCAATAAAAAAGAAAGAATAAGAATAAATATTTTTTAAAGTACTTTTAATAAAGAAAGTGAATTTTTTTATATTACTTTTAGTTTTATCAACATAATCTATTGGTCTCAAAAGTTTTTAGCTAGGGGTGGATCTCATATCTTTTATATAAATCTTGAGTTTTATGTCATTCTATTATTTGCAAGGTCTTTTTCAAGTTCTTTTTTTTTATAAATTGTAAAATAAATATAATCTTATAAATAAAACAAAATTTTTTATTTTCAACATAGGATAAGAGTATTTTAAAATATACTTATTTTTTAATATTTTTTTTACATACTTTAAAAGGTTGAATTTTGTTGGATTAACCAACGAGTATATAGCATATCATTTTTAATGCCTTTTGAACTATATATCAAAAATTATGATATATAAGTTTTGATATTCAAAAAAATGGTGAAATTAAAAATTTTTATGAACCATGAATTTTTAATGAATAGCATTGAATTTGTTTCCATATTATATTTTTTAAGATTATATTATTTAACGTGGTTTAGCAATGTTAGACCTTGCATGATTTATTTTCATAAAAGTTTAAGAGATCTTACTTAGGATCTTGTACAAGTAACCTCACTCTACTCTTATATAGTTGAATTTATTATGTGCACATTCCAATGACATAGCACCCATAAGGGTTATAAAATTAATTAAGAGTGTAACTTAATTTTAAACATTGAAATTATTACACTATATATACTATATGGAAGGATTTTACAATTTTAATAATACACATAAAGTCAATCAATAACTTGTTATTACTTCAATGAACTTACTTTAAGGAATGTTCTATCACATTGATTGGATTCCTATCATTCTTAACCATACTTTATAAACACTAGTCTCATTTTCTTTGATGTATTTTTTATTAGTTTTATACTCAGTGGCTTGTTAAAAAATCTGCCAAATTCATATCTAACTTTATGAAAGCAAATCATATTACTTTATTATCTAGTAATAGCTTTTACTAATTCATGTTTTAATTGAATATTTCTACTTTTCCTATTATATGACTTGCTCTTTGTACTAGCAATAATAACTTGATTAATGTAAAGTATCAACATCAATGGTATTAGTTTTACTCATAATGAAAATATCCATAAAGAAATTTCTTAATCAATTTGCTTTCACATTAACTAGTTTTAAAGTTATAAACTTGCATTCAATGGTGGACCAATTAATAATTATTTGCTTTACAAGCTTTTGAGCCATTGCTCTACTTTTAAGGATGAAAAAAATAATCATTTGTAAATTTTAGTTTATTTGAGTCAATAATCAAGTTAACATCATTGTACCTTTTTAATACAATGAGAAATTTACTATAACATGTATCATAATTTATAGTAACCCTTAAATATCTCAAAATTCTTGTTAAAGCATTTCAATGATCATTGTTCGGATTATGTATATATCTATTTAGTTTACATATAATATATACAATATTAGGACATGTAAATTTCATTAGATGCATCAAACTATCAATGATTGGAACGTACTTAGATTGAAATATACAATTACCATTTTGTTTTAATAAATGAACATTTGCATCAAATGGAGTGGAAATTACTTTCACATTAAAATGTTTATATTTCTTAAGAACTTTTTCTACTTAATACTTTTGTCATAAAAATACACCATTCAATTTTTTAAAAATCTTCACTCCTATAACAATATTTGTTTTTACTAAATCCTTCATATCAAAATGTGATGCAACAAATGATTTAGTACTATATATTACTTCTAAATTAGAGCTAAGATAAGCATATTATTAATATATAATCATATGTAGCATAAAAGGTCAATTTCAATTTTTATATAAATATATTTATCAACACTAACAATCAAAAAATAATTAGAGATCACAACATTATCAAACTTCTCATGTTATTATTTAAGTGCTTATTTAAACTAATATAAAGATTTAACAAGTTTGCAAATTTTTTTTCTTGGCTAGGAACTACATAAACTTTAAGTTGTAACATATAAATCTCTTTGTCAAGATCACCATATAGAAATGCAATTTTAAAATTCATTTAATAAATAAAGAGATTATAAATAATATCAATGCAATTAACACTTTAATAGATACAATTTTAGCAATAGGAGTATAAGTATCAAAGTAATTAATATTTTTCTTATAAGTATACTTTTTTGCTACAAGTTTAGCCTTATACTTATCAATGAATTCATTTAGTCCAGTTTTTTTTTTTTCCTAAAAATCCATTTACAGCCTATAAGTTTGGCTTTTGTAGGTAAATCTATTAGTTCTTATATATCACTATGATTTAAAGAATCAATCTCATTTTACGTGGACTAGAATTATTATAAGATATTACTTAAACATAGACTAAAAGATCATTATTTACTATAAGAGTATAAAAGTCATTACCAAAGGCCTTTTCTACTCTTTGTCTCTTACTTCTTCTTAATTCTTGTTGAGAATATCTATCAAAAGAAATTCTCTTTAACTTATCTATAAGGGCTAGAGATTGTACTAATTCCTTTTTCATAAGAAATATATGCTCAAAGAATTCCGCACTTTTGGTCTTAATAATAATGTTAGCATCAAAATATCACTCTTAATAACAAAAAAAAAGATAAATAGTACTTTAATTTGCATAACTTATAAACATGCAATTTGAAGTCTTAGAACCTATTTTCCTTGTTTTTGGTTCAAGCAAAAATACTTTAGCAAAACATCCCCACACTTTCAAATAACTCAAATTAAAATAATACCTTTTCCACAGTTCATATGAAATTTTACTAGTTTTTTTATATGAAATCTTATTCTATAAACAACATGTAAAAGGTATTACTTCTCCCTATAAACTATTAAGAGCCATAAAACTAACTAGTATAGCATTTATTATTTCTTTCAAATTATGTTTTTTTCTTTTTGTTAACCTATTTGACTTTGATGAGTAAAGAGGTGTTACCTCATGAATAATGCTATCTTTTTCATAGAAATCTAACAATAATTGAGAATTATATTCTCTTCCCTTATCAAATTTAAGTCTCTTAATCTTCTTGTCTATTTGGTTTTTTAATTCACTTTTATACTTGATAAACACATTATGTTTTATCCTTATCTCTTATAAAGAAAACTCTAATATATCTAGAATAGTTATTTATGAAGGTCACATAAAATCATTTACTACCTTTAGTTATGGAAATTTTTAAATATCCTTAATTATAACAAACTAAACTTAGTAATTTAGTTTCTTGTTTCATTAATTTGCAATTTTTCTTTGCTAATTTAGGTTCTATACAAATATCACACTTACTCACATTACCAAGTAAATTTTCAATCAGACCAAACCATTTTAACTTTTAAATATAAAGATCACATACATGTCTTAATTTAGTATGTCATAAATCATGAGTCAACAATATAAGTAAAAGAAATTGATATATTTTCATTATTAATAACACCAAACACATTCAAAATGAAAAGTCTTTAATTATAGTAACTCTTACCCACAAGTAGATCATTTTTTATCATGATAACTTAAAAAAGATCTTTACTTCAACCTTTCTCAGTTGAGATATAAAAACTATATTAAAGCGAATATCTAGAACATAAAGCATGTCATGTAAGGACAACTTATTTCTTAAACTAAACTTGATAAGGATTTTGTCTTTACCTAAACTAAGTGCTATTCTTGAATCTCTCATAAAGATATTTTCTCCTTCATCCTTTATTGTTGCATAAAAGATAAATGCACTTTTGTCTTATAAATGTGACTAACAACACTAGAATATATTATCCACTCTTTTGAGTTAGTGGTAATTTCAAATAGTGAAACAACAAAAATAACATTAATTAAGTTTTTTAGTAAGAAAAATAAGAGAGTTAAAAGGAATACTTTTTTAGTTGTTTTTGGATGAAGAAGGTAAAGCTCTTATCAAACCTCTTATATTAAGTTTAAATTTTAGGTCATTCTCTTATATATTAGATTTTTCTTAAATCATTGTATTTTGTAAAGTATAAAATAAGTACAATCTTTTAAACAAGTGAAATTTCTTATTTTTTATGTGAGATAAATGTTTTTTAAAATATATTTATTTTTAATGTAACTACTTTATAATACTGTTGATTTCTTGGGATTTGTATGGCAAATGGCAATGCTTACAATGAGGTGCTTTTACTAGTGAGTTAACATCACTAGTAATTGGTGATAGCTTCTATGATACGGCAATTGAGCCTATGATAACTAAGATCACCACTTTAGTTCAATGATTGAGTCTTTTAGACAAAAGGAGCCTGTTGTTCCCATAGCCTTGTATGAGTTGTAATTGTTGTCAACTAGATTTAAGTGTGCAATTAATTTGAAATTATATGGAGGGGTAAGAAAGTAAATCACAATATAGTAAGCCATACTAGGGTTTTCATGGAAGAAAGTATATAAACCAAGACCTTGGAAGACATAAGTGTGGGTAGACAGCAAAACACAACTTTGCAAGAGAGAGAGAAAACCCTACATGGCCAAACAAGAGTGGACAGCAAAACAAGGGTACACGGCCAAAGCACACTAATGGCAAGAGAGACCTTGGTGAGACAAAACCCTACAACAAGAGAGAAACTACTAGCTGGACAGCAAGGAGACAACAAGGCAAAGAGACCTTGGACGGCAAGGCAGATTTGGCCGACTGAAGGAAAACCGTGTGACTAACGGCAAGAGAGAGGACACCACCAGCTGGAAGGAAACTGTGTGACTCACGGTAAGAGAAGAGACTGCACGCCATCGGGAGAGCAAAGGCGACACACACCCACCGTAAGGTAGAGAAGAAATCAGAAGCTCACACACCAGAAAAAAGTGAAAAATAGCCTACACAAACTAGAAATACACCACCGGGAGAGAGAGACAAACTCCATCAGAAGAGTAAAAACACACATACATTAGAAAAGGGGACACGGATACAAACCAGAAGAGGGAGAAAACGTGGAAAACCAGAACTGGGAGAGCCAACGTGAAAACCAGAACCGGGAGAGCCAATGTTGGAAAGAAACGGGAAAGCAAAAGAAAGGAGACCTGGCTGGACGGTGAGAGAAAAACGGATGACATGACAAAGAGAAAATTGTGTGACGGCAAGAGAGAGAAACTCGTGAGAAACAACCACCGGCAAGAGAAAAGACGACAACACAGCAAAGGAACACACAACAAAAGGAAACCCATAAGAGACGATACACCACCAGGAGAGAAAATGGACGAGAAGAACAAACGGCAAAACCAAAAACGCACCACCCCTGGAAGAGAAGAAAACCAAAAATGTGAGGTGAGGGCAAAAACCAGAAATAGGAGACTAGTGGAACCATGAAATAGGCGAAGAGGAGTGCAACAAAACCATGATGGAGGAGTGCAGCAAAACTGTGAAATGGACGGGAGTGCAGTGGAACCGCGTAATGAAACGGATGCAAACTAGAAACGTGCGTGAGGCGTGAGACCAAAACGTGCGTCGGCGTGAGAACAGAACGTGCGACGGTTTGAGACCAAAACGTCGTGATTGATCAGAAGCGTGGGGTAGGCCGTAAGATGTGAAATGGTAGACCAAAAGCGTGAGACAGTCCATGAGACGTGAAACGACAGAACAATAGCATGAGGCAGGCCGTGAGACGTGAAACAGCAGATCTGAAGCGTGAGTACAAGCCATGAAACCATGAAACGGTGAAAGCAGGAGTTATGTAAAACAACCTAGAGAAGGAATTCGGTGAAGCATTGGAAAGAACTCAACGTATTTCTAGATTTCTTCAAGAGAGGTTAAAAAGTGTTGTGGTGGACTTCTACGCGATAGTGAAGCAACCTATTTAATTCAACAGAGGCAAGACAAACTAGAAGAAGGGTAGACACAGTAAGTGACACTCTTTGTATTGTACTTACTTTGTATTTGCAATAGTAAAAGGAATAGAGGATTAAAACATCCATTGTAACTACATTGTGGACATAGAGAGTACCACACTGGTATTCTCAAGTATAGTAGATTGTCTTGGTAGAAAAAGAGTTCCTACCACCGTAGACGTACGTCATATTGACAGAACCACGTAAATCTCTTGTGTCCTTACTTTGTTTTACATTCTGTGTTTTGAATTGAGTTGTGAATGCAGTTGAAGTATCATCAAACCCATAACCTAAAGAAGACCTAATCAAGAACATCCAATCTGTCTAATAGGCAAGGTGTCTGAAAGGTGACTTTAGGGACTATTGTTATTAGTAGATAATAATAGATCTACTTTAGTCGAATCTGAGAAAGAGTTCACTTTTCAAAAGAGTTTGAAGTTGTTCACATACCTGTGTATTGACGAGAGCTAAAGTATTAAATAAGTAAAATACTTTGGCTTAAATTATCAGAATGTGTTAATAAGGGGTGTGATATTGATTCACCCCCCTCTTAGTATCACAAACTAGTAGATCTTAGGGTGAAGTCGAAAACTTCAGAGCCAATGCTTACATATACAAAAAAAGTCCATATGCTTACCTTTTAACTAAATAAATTCATAAATAAAAAAGGACAATGTGTTGCTTTAATCCTTCTATGCCTAATGTCTAGAAGGGAGAAAAGCTTTTTATAGAAGAAAACAGATAATGGAAGAACCTTAAAGTAAATCTAATAGTTTTTATGAATTATTATGAAACAATTATTTTAGGTCTAAAAACAGAGGTCCTAATTAGCAACCATGGTCTTTATATTTTAACCATCACCACATGGAAGTGAAGTTGATTCATTTAATTATGTAGATATTAATATATAATTTATTCATATATCTCAAATTTAAATTTTTGAATTAACTAATTTCTTAACAATAAATTATAAACTTTTATCGTTAAAACAATATAATGCTTTATTCATAGTTTTAAGATTATAAAATTTTGCATGAAAGATTATTAAAAAAGTAATATGTGCTTAATTCTTATACCTCATTTAATAACTTCAGTTTTTGGATTGGACAATAAATCTCATTGTCACCACACTTCTAAAAAAATGGTGATGTATAGAGAAGTTGAGAATTTAATTTCACTTTTTTTTTACGAGAATCCCAAATCATTAGAATATGTGAGATAAATTTTGTGTTCACGAGTCTATAGATTTTATTAAAAACTATGTAAAATTAACCCAAAACCCATATCAAGTGAAAAGGTCAAAACTCAAGATCTTATAAGTTTTTACAGCTTACTTTACCACAAAGTTCACTTTCACATCCTTTTACAACTATTATAAGTTATGAGAGATTTCACCATGAATTGTACTTCATTGAATGGGAGACTTAGAAAATCATCTTCTAACTATTTATCAACAATTGATATATGCTAATTGTTACAAAAAAAGATAAAAACTAAATACATATCATTATGAGTGTTTATGCATACAAAATAAAGTATTGCCCTAAATTTCATGGGTCTATGGTTTCAACTATATAATGATCATATTAAGTAAATAGGGACTTGGTGCAATGATAAAAATTTGGCCTATGATTTAACCAATAAAATACAAGTTGGTTTATTACATTTTTATGAAAAAAAAGAGCAAAAGAATGAAAATCAATAAAAAATAATTTGATTAAATTATATTTGAAGCTAATGACCAAAACCTTTTTTTTTTTTTTAAATCAAGTATCTTTTATATAACCAAATTCATCTTTCATCTTTGACTACTAACAAATGATGATCCACACATTAAAATTCAAAGATCTATATAAAAAAAATATAATAATAGTTGTTTTTAAGTGAACACTGGCTCAACCCTTATAAATACTGTTGAGCAATTAATATACACCTTTAAATAAGCTCATTAAGTTTATGCATGCTCTGCCACAATCATGTCAATGAAATTCATGTTTAGATTGTTGGTTAGACCTTTTAGTTCTTCTTATTTCAAATATTTAATTAGTGGTTGGCTAATTAATTGGTGCTACTTTTGGTTACCCATGTTAAGTAAACCAAATCCTTTAATAACATGCATTTTAGTACATCATAGGTAATAAAATGGATAGAATTCACTAATGATACTCTATCGTGTAATTCATATATCAATTATCTTATTTCTACAATACACACCAATATTCTTTCATTATTATTTTGTCTTGAAAAATTTGTTTATGATAAAATTAAATGACAATAATAATAATAATAATAATAATAATAATAATAAAGAAAACCATTTATCTAAATACTCTTCCTTAACATTTATATCAATCTTTATTTAAAACATTATAGTTTTATTTATAATTGTGAAGATTAGTCATAATTTATAAGACTAATTTGATAAAATCCTTTTAATTAAGAGATTATTTAAGGAAAGTAATTTTAAGAAATAGTTTTACTTTGTATTAAACCAATTTCCTTGATTTTTAGTCAATCCATAACCTTATGAATATCTAATGTCTTATGATTATTTATATTACCTTAACAAATACAATTAAAAGCTTCAAAATTGTTAGAGATTAATTCACTTAAAAAGATCATTAGAGGTTGATCTTTTCGAAAAGATTAATATCTTATTTTTTATATTTCTCATCATTTAGTATCAAAGCGATATTCTTAGAAATTTTGCTTTTGATTTATATGCATACCACTACCATTAAATCGTAAAAACAAAAAAAAAACTACTTAATGTCTTTACAAGATTTGTTAAAATCTTTTAAAATCAAGTTGGCTTATATTGACAAATCCTTGTTTCTTCTTAAAGAATTT
This sequence comes from Ceriops tagal, assembly GCA_021533255.1. NCBI lineage: Eukaryota > Viridiplantae > Streptophyta > Magnoliopsida > Malpighiales > Rhizophoraceae > Ceriops > Ceriops tagal. Next base: position 5,542,535 of record CM038610.1, on the reverse strand, counting down.
TTTCAAAAATTTGAGCAAATTGTTTTAGCTATTATTATTAGTTCATGGACAACAAATTTGCCACTAGGAATGGCATAACATTATAAAAGGTAAAAAATTCTAGTGAACTTATCATATTTTGGTTAAATATTTTAATTCACAAACTAGAAGGTTGAGGGATCACTCAAACAACATTCAATCTTATATTAATGAACTTGGATAGTACTAATAGTTTCATTGATGATGAGATTGTTTAGCAACTTAACTTTTTAAAAACATGTGATAAACATTATTTGAGAGTTATAATTCATAAAATTATCACAAGTCAAGTTAAATGTGGAAAAACAAAACTCTTATTGCAAACTCAATCTTTTTATGTTGAACCCTTTTTATTATTTATTGAGAATTATGAGATTATTCTTGATACCTATTCATTAAGATATATTTTCTATAATATTTCAAAGAAAAACTGTGATGTTAAAGTTAATGTTGCCCTTAGTCATTGTATGAAAAAGGTAATGAAAAAAAAGGTTAGGTAAAAGAAGATAGTTGATTGAAATAAGATAGTTTAAGAGTTTCTAATTAGTCTTAAGGTTAAGATTGTTTTAAAGGGTAAGAGAATAATATAATCATTCAAATTATGAATTTATTAGTTATGTTATTTAATATTTTCTATAGTTAGAAAGGAATAATTTAGGGAATAATTTTAAGGATTTGTTTTACTTCCTTATTAGGCCATTTTCTTTAATTGTTAGGTTAGCTCAAAACCTTATAAATATGTAATGTCTTATGGTTGTTTATATCAAACAAATAAATACAATGAAAAAAATTTAAACTTGTCAAAGGTTAATCTCTTCAAAGAGATCATTAGAAGCCATTCTCTTTAAAAAAATTAATATGTTATTTCTCGTGTTCTTTTTATTGACAAGAAAATTTATCTTTAAAATAAAAAAAAAAAGTCAATATTGTTTGAACAATTTTCCACCTCCAAAGAATGTTTGTCTACTATTACATTTTTGCTTTTAGTTTCTTATCTCTTATAATATAAGCTATCTGTTTACATTAGTAGAAATGGTTAAGTCAAGAAATAAGCTATAAAAGGCAATAAAATATATACACCTATGTACATATGAATATATGTTAAGTCATTCTAATAATTAAAAGAAAACCATATATCTTTTGGTTGATCTTATATCATTGATTAATGTTTCAAACAAAAAAGAACAATATAATGCAGTTAAAAAGTTTTCTTATGGCCATTATATCCAATTTAAGACCTAAAAATGAGAAATAATCATAAACCTAAAAAAAGTTGTGTGGAGAAAGTGCTTGTCATTTATATATGTTTAGTGGCATAATGTTGTTACTTAAATCAAGTTACGTAATCTGATTGTTATTCCTTGGCAGTATATTGTTTCATATGTGTGTATATATAATAAAAGAAAACCCTTTTGTGCAATAAGGTTAAAAGATAAAATATTAAATATGACTTTTTAGATTTTGATGCTAATATAAATTTAGTACTTCAAAATTTTTGAATTTCTTTACTAAATCTTTTTGAAGCAAACCTTTTGTATCATATATCCTATTAATTGTTAAGTCTTTGCAAAAGATCAAAACCCAACTCATTTTTGTTCTCTTATCAAATAAATTTTTTTTGTTTCAAAAACTACAAGACAAAAAAAAATACGAAAAGCAATAAATTGAAAAAAAAAGTCATAGTAAGAGGAAGTGATGTGAATCTAAATTTGTAGAATTCTTTGTTATTTTAAAAATTAAAGAAATAAGTTAACTTAGATTTTTTTTCATTTGAGAAGATGAAAAAACATAAGTGAATGTGTCCTTTCAATTTCTCAAAAAATAATAATTAAGCCAAGTAATGTGTGGAAAATTATAAAATTCTTACATGTTTCAAGAGTTTAAAAATGAGTTCGTTTACATTTTAATAAAAATACATTATTGTGTTATATTCTCATTTAGGTAAAAATACAAACAATTATTGTTTTTTAAAATGAAATTTTGTATACATAAATTACATAAGTTTTATAAAGATTAAATATAATGAATTATGCTTAAAATTAAAGGGAAATGGAGAACAAGTATGTTACATAGTATATCAATGTCACAAAATTTAATTAGATGTATTACATAGATTAGATAAACAAAATCATAAATATATTATCTTATTTTATCCTTTTATAGCATAAAACAACATAAAACTTTTTTTTTCCATGTTTTCATATTTTAATTAATAGTAGACATACAAAACATTAGACAATATACCTCTCAATATAAATTCTTTGTTCTTTTTTTTAATTTTTTATTAAGAGACCTGTTAAATTATAAATTAAACAAAAAGTAATTTAGTTATTTTTTTTATAAAGCTTGGGCACATTTACCTTTGGTTATGGCCACAAACGACATTTAGAATTTTTTTTAATTTAAATTTCTTGCAAGAAAATAACTACATATGCAATGAGTTTGATTAAACGTGCAACAAGATTGATAGGATTGTGCAATATATTATTACACCTTACAATTAGTCTATTACACATCTAAAATAACTTATTGCACATTCACTTAATTAGGCCAAAAAAACTTGAATTTTTGAAAAAAAAAGTACAAATTATGCCATGTGACATCCTCTATGTATACGGTGTAAGTCAAAACTTCTATCTTTTTGCTTTTGATAAAAAAAAAATTTGGTATAAAGACACTATCAATCTCTTTTGTAACTCAAGAATAAAAAATAACAAAAAAAGAAAAGTTTATGCAAACTAGAATAGTAGCATAGCCAGCCGTCTCATTTCCCTCAACCCACAATGAATTACAAACACATAAAACCCTTTCAATTTCTAATTTTGAATTGGGATAATGGTTTGGTTTAAGTGTCTTTTTCTTTTTTTTTTTCTTAATTATAGGCAAAGGCACGTACAAACATTAGTTCAATTTTGGGCATCTTTTAAACAAACCTCCATTTGTTCATCATTTTATGATTCTTAAAAAGAAAAGTGATAAAAAAAAAGTCTCAAACTTATGTGTGTGTGTCCCTTAAATATCTGCCTCTACATTGTTCTTAATTGATGTTAATTTGCTTCTTTATTTATTTCTTTGTTCTTTTATCTTTTCTAGCTATTTAAGAGCCTCAACTCTCCACTTCCTAATTTTAAGGAAGATAGATCAAATTGTCAGTTTCCATGAAGTTGGTTGATCTTCTTATGATGAGGTCACTTACTTTCTTTTCTTAACGAGGATAATATTTTTCACTATAAGTTTAGTGTTTTTTTAACTTATTAACAATGGTTGACATGTGTTTTATCCTTATTTTATCCTACCTAACTAGAATACTACACTTTCTCTTGTTTTCAGGGATGTTGGTTATCACAAATAATTTGTAACTAGGACATAGTTGATTGATACTCAAGGCATAATTGGTTACAATTTGGATATGTTTGGATTGCAATTTAAGTTGTATTTATTGGCTGAAGAAAAGTTAAAAAAAAAAAAAGAATAACCAAAAAATGGAAAAAGAAGAAAAAAAAAGAGAAAAGAGAAGAAAAATTTCAAAGAAAAAATAGAGATAAAAAATTAGTATACAAATAAATTTGTAATTTTGTAACTTTTAATAAATACATCTTGACTCTTTGAAGTAACAATTTAATAATCTTCAATTTTTTTTATAACAACGCTAGTTATTCACTTTAATAGATTCCGTTATTACTAATTACATGTCATAATTATATATGTAGCTACTGATATGGATTAAAGATTAAAGCAAATTGGCTGCCATGTATGATGAAATAGTTCTTAAGTTAAAGTAAGGCTCTTTCAATATGAAGTCCATAATCCATTAAAGTAATTTAAAAATTTAAAATTAAAAAATAAAAACTTAACCAATCTTATTCTTCCAAACTAAAAATACTACTTTAAGAAAATTAAAGAAAAGAGTATTGTTTTGAACTTCTTTTTCCTTCTCCTTCCTCTTAACCCATCACTTCATCAACCATGCATTCATTCCATTATCATTGACTTATCTTATTCATGCAATCTCTCATCTTCTTTTCTAATTACTATAACCAATCAATCGAAACATCAAATTAAAGTCAAAGTTCCAAGAAAGATCCCTATATTCTAAAAAATAATAAATTTTTCAAAAGGTAATAATTAGAAATTAGAAGATAACCATTTGCATAGTTGAAGAAATCAAAATTTACTAAAATTAACAAACTAAAAATAATAATATGATAGTTGAAACCCTTATTGTCATTGCAATTGGATGATCAAGGTGACAAACAACGCCTTTATGATTGATAGCGGCGGTGGAGGTAGAGATGCTATTCATTTTGATGCCGAAGTACTTGCTCCATCGATTCCAGCAATCTCCATGCTTTTCGGCGATAATTCAGGAACCATATTTAGTGCACTGTTGGTAACAAAGTCTGATCCAACCATCAGTGGGCTAGTGGGACCACGAGCAGGGCGATAGGGCGCTATTATGGGCAGAGTTGAATGATCTAGACGAGCTGAAAGTGAGGGGAATCTTGGAGAAATTGTGGAGAGAAGGAGGGGTGACAATGGCTTTAGATGGTCAGCAAAGAATTTTTTTTTTTTTGTTTTCTTGCGGTGCTACTCCTGTGGGTCCATTGTAGGGGCGGTGGAGTTCGGAAGATAACATTTGTCGGAAAAGGAAGGGTCCAAGATGGTTGCAATGTTAGCTCGGGAGAATAAGAAAACTAGAGCAGCCATAAATGGTGCAGGGGGGTTTTGAGGAGGTTAGAGAAGTTGTTACCTAAGGTTTTTAATTATTTTAATCAGTAGATTATATTTTTAGTTTTGGTTAAGAGAAAAATAGATATATTTTTAAATAAAATAATATTTTTAATTAGTGTTTCAATTTAGGATAATTTTAGCCTATAATAATATATTGTTAAAAATTAAAATTATGTATAATTTTAATGTTAAATTACCATTTGGTTTTAAGTGGATTTGAACTTGATCCGATGATGCTTTACTCTTATGTGGTGGCACCTAGTATCTTTGTTTTTAGTATAACTCAACATTTTTAACATGTTAATATGCCATGTTAGCTACTTTAATGATATTTTTTTTTGTTGATCCCATATTTGATGATTAATATTAGATTTGTTGTCAATACTATCTCATACAATTTTATATGTTGACTTGATGTTATGAATGTCGTTGAGATGTAAAAAGTCATTGGGAGAAACTGGTGATGACAGTTCAACCCTAGCGTTGAGAAGTCAATGTTAACTGTGACCCTAAATTTTAAAGGTTCACATTGATTGTTAACCATTGATCATTGACCGTAAATTTTATGACTAAAATCTAGTCATTAATTGTAAGGCAACACGTGGGAATTAACGATAACCGTTAATGATCGTGCTCTATAAATACCCCTAGGTATCTTGTAAAAAGAAAATAAGGGGCTGCAAAAAATTGAGTGGACCACAATGGCAAGGCAGTTGGCCGAGGAGAGAAAGAAAGAGGGCAAGGCAGCTGGCCAAAAGGAGTGCAACAGCCACCAGAGAGAGGCAGCAAGGCAACCGGCCAAGGAGAGTGCAGCAGCTACCAAGGAGAAGAAACAAGGTATAGTTGGCCAAGGAGGAAAGAAAGAGAGCAAGGTAGCCGACCACCCACACCAGTAAACCCTTACCAAGACAGCCATCGCACCAGCAAGCCCTCACAAAGGTGACAATAGCAGTCGACCACCACACCAACACATCCATGAGGCTTTCCAACAGATTAGCAACACGTCCTTGTACGTCTATGAGGGTATACCAGACTTCCCAGCAATAGCAACACATCCAAGAGGCTTCCTCGCACTAGCAACACATCTAGAGGATATAATCACAATAGCAAACACCACCAAGGCAGCAACCACACTAGCAAACTAACAAAGCAGCCAAAAAAAACAAACTAAAAGGAGGCAGAAGCAATATGTGAGTCTAGCAGGAGGTGGAGCAGTAGCACAAGGATCCTACACCAATAACCAACGTGCAGCGATAGGTGGTGCACCTGCAGATAGCAGCAATGACACAAGAAAACAGCTGCAGTGCACAAGAATAGTAGCAACGGTGTGAGAAGACAATCATAGCGTTCACCGATAGCAGTAGCGGCGCAAGCAGACAGCAGCAGTACAAGCGAATAGCAGCAGCAGCATGATTAGACAACAGGAGCACACTTGGATAGTAGGAATAGTGCTTATGGACAATAGCCACAACATTTACGGACAATAGCAATGCGTGCAGATAGAAATAGCAGTGCATACGGACAGTAAGAGTAGCACACATGAACAGCAGGAACAACATGTGCGGTAAGCAGCCATAGTGCGTGTGGACAGCAGGAGCAGCGTGTGTGAAGTGCATGCAAACAGTAGCAGTAGCACAAATGGACAGCAATAGCTACACGTGCGGATAGCAAGAACAACGCGTGTAAAGTGCAGCAGCAGCAGTGTATGCAGATAACAGCAGCAGCGCGTGCAAACAACATTAGTAGTATGCGCGAACAGCATTAGCAGTGCGCATGGACAGCAGTGGCACCACGTGTAAACAGCAGGAGCAGCACACAAATAGCAGTGGCAAGGCATGCGGTCAGCACTAGCAATGGACAACAGGAGCAATGCACATGAACAGCAACGGCAGCATATGCGAACAGCATTAATAGTGGACAGCGTTAGCAGTGTACGCAGACAGCAGTGGTAGCACTGTGGACAGCAGCAACAATGTGGGCAGACAGCAACGGTAAGGCATACGGATAGCATTAGCATTGCATACAGGCAGTACCAGCAACGAGTGAGACAACATCGGTAATGAAGGAAGAAGAAGATCCATATTCTGCTCTAGCAGTCTGTACACATTAAGTGATCATTCTCTAGGAAAAGTTTTACCATAAACTCTTGATAAATTTGTTTAAAAAACAAGGTGGGATGCCCTCGGAGTGATCGTGAGATTCCTTGATTAGAAGATCGTTATAAGTAGTTAAAAAGTAGTCCTTCCACAAGTAGTGAAAGAGTGATCCTTCCACAACATTATTGTATCCCTTGATAGTAAGAGTGGATTATATGATTTAGGAGGGATCCTATCATACCGTGGACATAGCTCACACATGGTGGGTGAACCATGTAAAAATTGTCGTGTATTCTTAGGTGCTTACGCATTGATTTTTTAGTTGTACGGTCGCACTTACATAAAGTAGAAACTAAAAATTTGATCATCAACTCTAACAAGCCACAAAGATTAAATTTGGATCAATTTGTAAAAAACGCATATTTTACATTGATTCACCCCCTTCTCAATGTAAGACCTAAAACAGTCCTTATTATGTGATATTAGAGCCGGTTCCTCTGTTGATCCAATTTTTCTGCTTTGAAGTGAAGTTGTGCATTGCTGTGTAAGTTTTTATCTTTACTGTTGTTTGAGATCATAAATAGCATGAACAGTATTAATAGCAAGGACATCCCTACATTTAATGGACAGAATTATCAATTACTAAAGAATAGAATGCTCCCATATCTGATGTCCTTTGGTCTTAATGTGTTTAAATCTGCTATTAGTGGCTCCGTCTTTGTTGCAAAAGGTGATCCTATGACGCTAGCTAATAAGAAGAACTTAGAGTGTGATGGAAAGACAAGAAATGCCTTATACGCCTCCTTGTCAAATAAAAAATTCACCAAGGTAATAAGGTACAACACAGTCAAACAAATCTGGGACAAACTGAAGAACATTTATGAAGGAGACAAAGTTATGAAGAAAGCCAAGTTACAAATCTGGAGGAGCAGATTCAAAAACATAAAAATACAGAATGATAAGACTATAAATGCGTTCTTCACAAAAGTCAACGAAATTGTGTGCTCCATTAGAGGCTATAGAGAGGAGATCCACAATGCCACTATGGTAAGAAAAATACTTAGAAGCTTACCAAAAACTTACAACACCAAAGTCTCTTCCAGAGAAGATAGAGATCTAGATAAGCTGCCTTTATATGACTTGCACAACATATTAGTGGCTTATAAAATGAGAATAGCTTTAATGAAGAAAAAAAATGTCTAAAATAGACAAGGAGTTGGCCTTCAAGGCAATGAAGAAGTTAAGGATTAAAAACTAAGAAGAGGAATCTGTTAGCAGCTCTGGAGAAGAAGATAATGATACTGAATTGGATGAGGTCATGATATATATCACCAATAATATGAGGAAAGGAAAAGAAAAGTATAAGGGAAAACTACCTTTGAAGTGCTTTAACTGTGAAGTAATTGGGCACTTTGTCGTAAACTATCCAAAGAGAATAGAAGCAAACAATGAGGATGATGATAAGTCAATCTTAAGGAGGAGGACAAAGCAATCCAACTACTATAAAGTTGACAATTCAGGTGCTAAAGGAAAAAAGAAATTCTTCAAATCCAAAAGAAGGAATTTTCTTAGCAAGCTAGATGAAGAGGATTTTGAAGAAGAAGTTGATGATAATTCTGATGATAAGGCTACAAAGGATGTGCTGGTCGCTCAAACAAATGATGATCAAGACTCTTCAAGTGATAAGGAATCAATAAAAGAGGATAAGGACAAGTTAGTGCAATGACTTAAGAATGAATTGAAAACTTGTTTGTACAAAAACAACAAACTGGAAAAAGAGTTTAAACATCTCAAAAAGCTATATGAAAATTCTGCTGTTAATGAATCTAATTTCCAAGTGAAAAAATAGGAGTTTGAAGGAAAAGAGAAAGAGTACTTAAAGAGGATTAAGGAGTTGATTATACTTAAGTGAAAGTAAGGCAAGATACACGAAGATCTTGGCGCTAAGATGATTGCATAAGAGCAAGAGGTGCTGATTTTTCAAGCTAAGTTTCACAAGGCTGAGTCCGAGCTAAAAAGCATAAAGAAAGCTTTATATATACCACAGAAGTGAAAGAAAAGTCATCATCAACAAATGTCATCAAGGAGGATGCTACCAGAAAGTTGAATGAGTGTCTAAGCAATCAAAAACCTCATTTCATGGGGAAAAAAGGACTTGGTTACATCAAAAAGCCAAATGAGAAGATAGAAGAAAAGAAGAAAATTGAGTTTGTACCGAAAAGTAAGCACAATGACGTGATGGAAAAGAAAGACCAACCCAAGTTAAAATAGGTTAGGAAAGATATGGTGGAGACTTCCATCCAAAGGAGACAAGCTGTTAAAGATTGTGAAAAAGGCTGCCATACCAGTTGTTAAAGAAAGAAGACATGAACTTGGTAAAATAAGTAAATCCTAGTTCATAAGTTTTTACTAGAGCTGTAGTAAGTATGGGCACAAGGCTAATGTTTGTTGGTATTCTCGACCTATAATAAAGAGGAGTGTGAGGTAAAAGTCTAAGGGGAGACTTTATCAAGATAGGAAGTAGTATCATGTGGAAATAAGTCATATTCCATTGAGAAAAAGGTTTAATTTGTTAAGAGAGTTCTGTAAAAAATGTGAAAAGGTTGGACACATTATTGAGAATTACTTAACATTACTGCTTGGTCAAAGAGTGCAAAGGAGAACACCTACATATGCTCCCACATTTGACCAAAGAAGAAGAGGAGGAAGAGAAATGTCTATGGTTATAGAAATAGCCTTAAAAGCTTCCAAGAAAGAAAAGCCATAGATCCTAGATAATGTCTACTCTTCATATATGATAGGCGACTCCAAGATGTTCAAGGAAGTAGTAAAATATGATGGAGGATCAGTCATATTTAGTAATGATGGTGCCTTAAAGATTAAAGGTATTGGTACTACTGAAATTGGTGCAAAAAAGCTAAAATCAAAGAAAATGCTTTATATTGAAGGGTTAAAACACAATCTCATTAGTCTTAGCCAGCTTTATGATGATGAACATAAAGTTACTTTCAACAAGAGTGACTGCACAATAAAGAGACTAAGAGATGGTGTTGTCCTTACTAAAGGTGAAAAAACAAATGGAAACTTATACCAAGTTTCCAAAAGTGAAAGCACATGCTATATGAGCACCAAAGATTAGTATTTGTTGTGGCATAGAAAACTGGAACATCTTGGATAAAAGAGGCTAAACTTAAGTATTTAGCCAACCCCTAGAAGCTGAGGTATTCTTTAACTCCTTTCCCCTTCCCTCTTCTATTATTCTTTAGATTTGTTGTCAAAAAGGGAGATATTTTGTATAAATCCAAAAAAAGTGTATACTCATACAAAAGGGGAATAACTTAATGGATAAAGAGGGAAAAGCAGAAAAGGGGAGCAGCAAGTGATGCATGTTTTAAGGGGAGTTATGAATGACAATGTACAGGAGGAGCAATAAATGTCGACAATTGTTATATATGCATTGTTGGATTTAATTTGTTACCAATAAATCCAAAGGGGGAGATTATAGAGTCCATCTTTAATAGCTAATATTGGATTTGTTGTCAACACCATCTCACACAATTATATGTGTTGATTTGATGTTATGAATGTCGTTAAGATACAGTAAGGTCATTGGGAGATACTAGTGATGACCATGACCCTAAATTTTAGAGGTAAAGATTAACTGTTGACCATTGACCATTAACCCTAAATTTAAGAAGTCAATGTTAACTATTGACCCTAAATTTTACGACTAAAATCTGGCCATTAATTGTAAAGCAACATATGGGAATTAACGATAACCATTGATGATTATGTAGCCCTAATTCCAAAGCTTTATAAAAACCCCTAGGTGTCTTACAAAATGAAAATAAGGGGCTGTAGAAAATTAAATGAATGGCAAAGGCAAGGCAACCGACCAAGGAAAGAAAGAAAGAGGGCAATGCAGCCAGCCAAGGAGAGAAAGAAAGAGGGCAAAGCAGCTAGTCAAGGAGAGTGCAGCAACCACCAAGGAGAGGTAGCAAGGTAGCTGGCCAAAGAGAGTGCAGTAGCCACCAAGGAGAAGCAACAAGGTGCAACCAGCCAAAAAGGAAAGAAAGAGAGCAAGGTAGCCAACTACCCACACCAACAAACCCTTACCAAAACAGCCACCATACCCATAAGCCCTTACAAAAGTGACAATAGCTGCCAGCCACCACACCAACACATCCAGAAGGCTTTCCAGCATACCAACAACATATCTTTTCACCTTCATGAGGGTTTACCAATAGTAGCAAACGTCCCTAAAGATCCAGAAGGGTATACTAGTACTAGCAACACATCCCTACACGTCCAAGAGGGTATACCAGTAGTAGCAGTATGTCCAGGACACTTCCCAGTAATAGCAACACGTCCAGAAGGCTTCTTTGCACTAGCAGCACGTCTAGGAGGATATACCCGCACTAGTAAACACCACCAAGTCAGCAGCCACACCAGCAAACACCACCAAGGCAGCAACTGCACCGGCAAACATCACCAAGGCAGCAGCTTCACCAGCAAACCAACAAAGAAGCCAAGGAAGACAAACTAGAAGGAGGTAAAAGCAACATGTGAGCCCAGCAAAAGGTGGAGCAGTAGCACAAGGGTTCTGCACCAGCAACCAATGTGCAATAGCAAATGATGCACCTAAAGATAACAGCAACGCCGCAAGAAAACAACATCAACGCACAGGGATAACAGCAATGGTGCAAAAAGACAACTGCAACGCTCGCGGATAGCAGCAGCAGCGCGAGCAAACAACAACAACGTGGGTGAATAACAGCAACGACACGAGTAAACAGCAATAGTGTGCTCAGATAATAAGAATAGCACATATGGACAATAGCCGCAACGTGTGCGAACAGCAACAACATGTGCAAACAAAAGCAACATTGCATAAGGACAACAGCAACAGCACGCACGGACAATAAGAACAGCGTGTGCGATAAGCAACTGTAGTGTATGCAGATAGCAAGAGCAGCGCATGCGAAATGCATGCAAACAGTAGCAACAGCGCAAGTGGACAACAGTAGCTGCATGTACTGATAGTAGAAGCAATGCGTGAGGAATGTGTACAGACAGTAACAGTAGTGTATGCGAACAGCATTAGCAACGCACACGAATAGCATTAGCAATACGCACGAACAACATTAGCAACACGCATAAACAGCAGTGGCACCACACGTGGACAGCAGAAGCAGTAACAGCAGCATAAGTGGACAGCAGTAGCTGCACATGCAAATAGCAGGAGCAGCGTGTGCAAAGTGTGTGCAGACAGCAGCAACAATGTGTACAAACAGCATTAGCAGCGCGCATAAATAGTAGTGGCACCACTCGTGGACAACAGGAGCAATGCACACGAACAGCAGTGGGAGCCCATGTGAACAGCAGGTGCAGCATATAGGAACAACAGTGGTAGCATGTACGGATAACATTAAAGTGGATAGCGGCAACATGTACAGACAATATTAGTAGTGGACAACGTTAGCAATGTGTGTGGACAACAACGGCAGTGCGTGCAGACAGCAGTAGTAGCACGCGCAAACAGCATTTAGCAGCACGCGTGGACAGTAATGGCAACGTGTACAGACAGTATTCACATCGCGTGCAAGCAACACCGACAGCAAAAGAAGGAAAATATTCATATTCTGCTCTAGCAATCTATACACATTGATTGATCATTCTCTAGAAAAGGTTTTACCATAAACTTTTGATAAATTTGTTCAAAAACAGGGTGGGATGCCTTGGAGTGATCAGGAGTTCAACTCTTTGATCGGGAGATCGTTGTAAGTGGTTAAGGAGTAGTCCTTCCATAAGTGGTGAATGAGTGATCCTTCTACAACATTATTGTATTCCTTGATAACAAGAATGGATTGTGTGATTTAGGAGGGACCCTATTACACTGTGGATGTAGCTCACACATGGTGGGTGAACCACGTAAAAATTGTCATATGTTCTTGGGTGCTTACGCATTGATTTTTTAGTTGTACGGTCATGCTCACATAAAGGAGAAAATCAAAATTGGATCATCGACTCTAATAAGACACATAAGTTAAATCCGGATCAATTTATTAAAAACACATATCTCACACTGATTCACCCCCTTCTCAGTGTGAGACCTAAAACAGTCCTCATCATTTTCTTTGATTAACATTTGGTTAAAATTGTTAAATATATATATATATGATTACTAACTTGTTACTTTAAAAAGTTAAAATATATTATTTAAAAAGCACAAGGTTTCAAGTAAATTTGTATATTAACCCCTAACAAATGTTCAAGTACAATTCCAAAGATTATATACAATGCTTAACCAATTATAGGGTACAAGAGGAAACCTCAACCATCATTAGGTGCTCAGGCTAAGCCTAATATGTTCTCACAAAGAGCCTTCAATTGTTAAGTCTTGCTTAATGTCTAGGAAATTGCTCTTTAGATATCATCTATTTTGGAGGTCTAGAAGCATCATTAGGCCCTCATATAAATTCTTACCTTTCCCAACCAATAATAAGATGGAAGTGTAGCATCTATTTTGATTATGATGCTTAAGGTTTAATACAACAAGGAAACTCACAACCTAAATACATCATGAGACTAGAGATGACAAGGTAGTAACATTTTAGGCCTTCTTCATACTTAAGCAACAAGAGTAGGCCTTTAAACTTCAATAAGCCCAAGCATAAAGGCAACAAGAATGGACCTTTAAACTTTAACAGAAGCACAATGATAGCAAGGAGAAGTTATAAGCTTTAATAAGTCCAAAGGATTTCCAAGTCCATTAGCAAGTCTTAGTGCAATATCTAACCAAAAGAGCCCATAAGATAAGTACTTTATTTATAACAATGTTTAAAGTAAAATTTTAATAGTAAAAGATTACATAAATCTTATCCAACCAATTATGTAGAGCTAAGTCCCCTATAAAATGAGGATCATTTAGCAAGAAAAGCAAGAAAGGGGAAAAAAAAAATAGAGAAGGAAATGGCATCAAATAAAGTATATATATATATATGAGAGAACCAAAAACATAGTATTGCTTTAAGGAAACTTAGAAGAGAGATAGAAAACATAAATTGATTACCAATATTATTGTTATATAGATCGCTTAATCCTTTTATATTTTTATATTTTTAGTAAGAAAGAAAGAAGGGCCAATTGTAAGGACATTCTATTTAATGCACTTAAGGAAGTGATACTCAAGCAACTAAAACATTTATGAAATGCCTTTCTCAATTATTTTATGGATATCATTAAAAATACCACAAGAAAAACATTGGGTAAATTTTCTTTTAAGATAAACAAGTAAATCAATTGTCCAAGAGAATGTTGAAGAAAACCCTTCTAAAGAGCTAATAACCAAACTTAGTAAAAGATCCCCTTTCTCCTTTCTTTTCCTCCTTTTATTCATTTATTTCATTTTATCATTATTCTTCAATTCTTCATTTGGGTTCAACTATTTTCCTTTTTCTATTATCTTTTTACAATTGCCATTTACATTTGTTATTCTCATTTCAAAATTCATTTTCATATATATACATCCTCATTACTTTCTCTAACTATTATTTATGCTTTAATATGCTAGTTACTTCTTTCTTTTTTACCTAGTTAGTTATTTTTAGATTTTTTTTATATCAATTTTATGAATGTTTGTTCCCTTTTTACTATTCTTTAAATTTATATGGCTTGAAATAACTTCACTTAAGTAATACCATTCCATAAGACAATAGAAATTAGTCCTTATTTTATAATCTAAGCCCTTTTTAGTACCACTTATTACCATTTTACTATTCCATTACTTAGTCACTTCAAATAAGACATAAAGCTAAACATTTGACTACATTTTCTAATAAATGCCCAATAACAAATAAGACCACTTCAAGTTAAACTACTGAAACACATCATAAACAATAACCAATAACCAAAAACTCTAAAAGAAAGCATCAAACACTTATTTAAGTTCCAAGTTGCCCATCAGTCAAGTCTACCAACCCCACTCTTCCTCTTTCCTTAATTACTTTATTATATCCTTAAAAAAGAAAATTCAAAGATTAGTTTGCATTTTGATATTGCAAATATAGAGCCAACCAAGGGGCTTTTGTGTGTTTTGTTGTTATAAATAAATAGATTGGTGAAAACATACTTATTGACCTCTTTTTAAATTTTTCATTAACCAGCATTTGAGTTCGATCATCAAATCTACTAATTGGGATAGTGACTAATTATCCTTTCTTCTCTTTTGACCTCTATCTCTCTATTATTAATAAAGAATATAGATAAATTAATTAAGACAAACTAAAAATTTTAAAAAGATAAACAAAAAATCCCAAAAATCAAATACCTAGTCAAACAGGGTTAGCCTTAGTTTAATTGGGTAACTTTTACCAAATTATAGGACTTGATCCTATTTACTTTCCAAAATCAAACCTCAGTCAAATCTAAGATCAGTACCTACATCCATAACCTATAAATATAACCTGAAATATCAAATACACCCACTTTAAATTAACTTATAGCACTTTTTTATTTTTAAAACTCATGTCCATAACCAACTCTAACCATCAGTCACACATACATAAGTGAATTAGCATAATTAATTCAAAAATCATGAAAATAAGGGAAACATTTTGGTCCAAAACACCAAATCAATAATATTCTTCTTATTATATCAAAAATCCTAAAGAACTTCATTTTCCTATCTAGATATTCAGAAATAGCTATTTTAATAAATGGGTACCCCTTAAGCTCAAATTTAACAGGTTTAGTACCCATACCACCTTAAAAATGAGATTTGAAACACTTAATCTTTAGAATCTCTTTCAAATTTAAGCTAAAAAAAGGTAAGAACAAAGGAATAATGATGATTTAAGGACTTTTTATGGACTGAAGAAGGAATTAAAAGTTAGAAAGGCAATGAAGTAAAATGGTCACTTAAAGAGCACAAGGGTCAAAAAAGGAGATCTAATGTTGGGTTGCAAAGATGAGAGAAGGAAAAAGAGAAGCAATTGAAAAGCATAGGGAATTTTGGGTTCCTGTAAAAAAGGAGGAATATATCTCCTTTCCTTTTTCCAAAATGATGTTTTTTTAGGTGTCATAAAGCTCCTCCCTTCAACTTGAAATGATGCCATTTTGAGCATCCTAAAGTAGCCCTGCCACTATGAAACATCATCGTTTTAGGATTAAAAGGCAAACCAAGTTATAGTGCTTTATGGGCTTAGGCTTAATTCTAAGGTATAAGACATGTTTTGTTGAATCATTCATCTTTTTCTTAACCTATTCTCTAAATTAAACTTTGAATATTGTTTCTTTATTTTTTTTGTCCTTTAAAAAAAATAAAAATGCATGTCCTTTGATATTTACACTTTTCTTAAATTGATCAAAATGATGAGTTTTCATGAGTTTTAATTTTCTTAAAAAAATCTTTCAACAAAAAACAAAAATAAAAAATTTTCAAAAACATTAAATCACCCTATCTTTCATAAATTTTCCATGAAAATGAGATTTCAAAGTCTTTTGAAAAAAATATGAATTCCTGAAATTTTTAAATCACCTCATGTTTTTTAAATCTTAAGTCTTGAAATTCATTATTTAAACCTCTGTTTTTGTCAAATTTTAATTTTTTATTTTACTAAATTTAACCTTTTTGAAAAACTTTCATATTTCCCCAAATTCAAACTTCAAAAATCTTTTAACAAACTTTCAAATGTAAGCATTTTGAAATAACTTAAATTGTTTGAAGAATGTTATTTTTAAGGAAATAAACAATCAAATAATACTTTTAAAAATTAAACTCTAAAAAGACGTAGAACCTCTAAATTTGAAATGTGTGTGCTTATGACAGGAAAACTTATTAGCAACATTTTATTAAGAAAAAATTAGTTAATTAATTAATGCAAAAAAACATAAATACAAAATTAATGTTAAATTCATAGAATTGTTATTTGTAATATTTCAAATCCCTAAAAATCTTGATAATGCAAATTGAGTTCAACTAATTTAGAAAATAAGACAATTCTCTAAATTGGTGACTAAGGTGTTTCAACTATATCTTAAATGCTTGGTAATGACTCTGGTATCATAAAATTGATTTGAGATGGCAAAGTTTCAATTTAACATAGGAATCACATGGGTTAAGTGAGTGATAGGATGAATTTGGTAAAGCACCCTTTAAACATGAATTAGACCAACAATAAAAACTCCAACAAGCAAACATAAAAGTACACTCTTCAAAAGGAAAGAGAAAATTCTTATTGAAAGGAATAAGATGTGAGATTATAAATTTCTACTTTATTGAAAAAATAAGAGAATAAAAGTGAAAATTTAGTAGTCGGTCTTTTCTTTGGCAAAAATGACCTAAATAATACCATTACAAATATCAAAATCAATTTTGTAATTCAAGGTAAATTCTAAATAATTAATGTCCTAATCAAAGACTAAGTAATTAGGCTTTATGGTTCCATTGCATGTACATTTAATGATTTAAAGGTCAATTTTTAATACTCACTCAGGATTTACGTTTCACGCGCCCATTACTCTATGAGCATCATTGTGTAGCTACATATATTGAAGCACATGGTACCTATCAAAAGATATTTTATATATATATATATATATATATATATATATATATTACTTTTATATTTATTTCTTTGTGTTAAAAAAAAATATTTGATTCATATCTTTTTGCTTACCATGTAGCCATCTAACTTAAGTAAGGTAGACATTCTTAGGTAGATAGATGATAAGTACAAAAAAATTGAAACAATTATATTTTTCTTCTTGACATAAATAAATAAAATTGAAAATAAAAAATTATTTTAATATTTTCTTGTAACTATCTTGTGACCTAATAAGTATAATTACGCAATAATACTTTTTTTTTTTTAAATGGGGAGTTCAGTGAAGGCATGATAGCTAGATGTAGGCTTATTTAATTACAACATATCTATATACAATATAGAAGAAACTTTAGGTTTGCTCTCTTTTTCATGCCCCTAGGCTTTGTCCAATTGAAGCTTCTTGGATGTTTCTTGACCTGGTGAGCTTCTTTCTAATAATCTGCTTACTTTTGATTTTTGGATTAATAATGCTTAATTCTTTAATTGCTTTTTCCTCTCCTATATTGAATGAAACACTGAGTGATGAAAATTTGCTAAATATTTTCTTATTTTATTTATACATGACTTTGCTAACTGACTTGCAGATTTAAGTACATTTCTCTTTCTAAATCTTTCTCATCTTCATTTTTGCATGTCACGTACATATAATGCAAAATTACTCACTTGCTTATGATATCGAGGCTCCCAGGGTTGTTGTGATGTTATGGTCGCAGGTTATCATAAAAGGTGCAACTTGCCTGCTATTTTCAACATTGCCGAAAAAGGTACAAATTAAATCTTCTATAAGAAACGAATAATTTTTTATACCGGTTTTGCCTTTATGTTTATTGATGCCCCTGAGATTTGTTGAATATATTTCTTCAAGGGCTCCAACACTTGAAAAAGCATCAACGACTTTGTTGCTGTGAATATGTTCTTTCCGTCCCAGAAAAAGATTTTCTCAACCAACTATAATTCTCATCTATTGTAATCTCATTTATCTTTATTTATCCAATTATTAGAAGTAATGTCAACAATAATTATATCATTCAAATTATTGGTTTCAAGTTAAAATTTTTAGTCTTTGATGGTATAATTCTCATATTATAACATAAATGAAAAAAATTTGCGCATAGCTTAAAAACCAATGTGTGTGTGTGTGTGTACACAGAGAGAGAGAGGGAGAGAGCCTAAGTTGTTTTTATAAATTAAAGGTAGTCAAGTGACAATTTTTTTCTTAATTAATAAATTAAGAAAAATAAAAGACAAAAAAGGAAAAAAAATCTTCTCTCAAAATTTCTTTTTTAAATTCTTGAAAAACAAAAGAAAAAATACTTAAATTTTAATTTTCTTTATATTTTATCTTTTTTGAAAAAAAAAATTAATTCTATTTTAATTTTTTTCCTTTTTTCTTATAAAAGAAGAAAAATATATCATTTAAGTTCTTTTTTTAATGACTCAACCCTTTAGAAATAGAAATTTATTTAATTCTCTCTTAATAATTTAAAAGTAATAAAAGAGTTACTTATAAATTATTTTTTTTTAAATTTAATAAAAACTTATTGAAGTCCCTATCTTTTTGTCATTATCTATCTTTTTATTATTATAAGACAATTACAACATAATAGAAGAAAGTGCGCTATAAAATAAGTCTTTTATTACCTCTAAATTTTTAAATTTTTTTATAAATTGTTTATTTGTCTCCCCATCTTTCCGTATATTATTTTGTTTTTTTATTAAGGTTTAGCCGCTGTTTTACTCAAATGTAAAATTGAGGAAATTGATTGAACCAAACATTTTAGTTAACTTGTCTTCTAATATTGGAGAATAGTCAATAAAAAGAAAGAAAAATAGTTTCCATTATTTTGTTAATTTAATTTTAATTTAAATCAATATCTTTGTTTCTTGTCATTTTTTCAAAATATTGTAAATTGTAATAATTCTCTACTAATAAAAATGTCCTACAATATAAATATTAAGACAATTATCGAGTAGATATATATTTTTTTTTCAAGTACATATATAACAAAACTTTTTTAAAAAATATCTAATAAGTTTTATATTATAAAGATATGATTTATAGTGTACTTCTGCGAAAAGAAAGTACCAAATATTGTGATACCGAATATAGTGTACTTCAGGCTCAAGTCCATGGTGTAAACTCTTCCTCGCCTTGACTCTTTAAATCGTTTGAATGTTCAAGCTCTTCTTAGATGGAATGAACTTTCCGATTGGAGATGCGAAAGGCTCTGATGTTGGCATGCCTACATCAGTTATTACAAGTTAGTTTCAAAGAGGATGATGATGATAAGTACAACATCGTGGGTTGTCCACATGACCAGTGTCTAGAGTGTGCCCTTGTATTTGACGTCATTAGCAATTAGCGGGGAGTGGTTAAGGTAATATTGGAGGGGCCATGGTTCAAGGAACTTGTGGCTCTTGTACTTGGAACAATCTTCGTCAATCACTTTGACAATAATTATATTTAAAATTTATACATGTTAAAAAATTATTGACTTAACTAAATTGAAACTCTATCATATTCTATAATTAAATTTGGAAAACGAAGCAAGACATAAGGAGACATTGTCTTAGTGCTAGTTTCTCCATATCAATCTCTTAATGCCCATTTGTTTTTAGCATAGATGTGTAAGAATCACTAGGCAACACATAGCCTATCAAATAAGACAAAGAGCTTTGCACGACTAGAATTTGGCAACGATGTAGACATTCATCATTTTGATGGGAAATTCCAATCGATAGGGACTGATCATCGAATGGTTGCAAACTTGGCAACAATGGAGCTCCAATTATGATACTAAGCAAGCATCTGATGACGACTGAACCCAATACATTTAGAAAGATCGGACATGTCATATAGAGATAAAATAGATACGAGCTCATAAATACTATTATCAAAATTATTTATTGCACATTTTTAGTCTATTAACGATGTTAATTACAAATGTGTAACTAATGGCCAGAATTTTACATTGGAGGCCAATATTTATATCCTGTGTCACATTTTTTGGGTGGTGCAATGAAGCTCAAGAAATACTTTAGTAGTCAACCACTGCTGCTCGGAAAACAAATATCCAGCCTATGACCAATGGACAGGCGAAAGTGCTAAAACAATAGATTAGAGGGGGTATGAGGATGTACGTGCCAAATCATTCAATAAATTATTGCGAAAATTGGCTGCTTGAAATCCTCAAAGTACCTTTAATGTGTACACATTTGTTAGTGGATTGTGCCTTTAGTAACATGCGTAATCAAGAAACCAAAAAGGGAAAACATGCGTGCAAGTTAGTAGTAAGAAGTCCAAATGCACCATCCACCAACATTATTATAATAGCATATAGCCAATTATAAGATGGGTAGATCTTAAAATGATGCACCACAGACAAAATGCCAAAAAAAAATAATAATAAAGCATAAAATAGACGAGGTTAAAGGTATCACAAAAAATAATAAATAAAAACAATTAAATTAAAAATGATTGACTTCATAAAAGGACACAAAATGTGGGAGGAATAAAGTTTTTGGGAGAGTGGGGGCCAAAGTTGGTACATTTCCAAACACACTTCTAGCAATGTTAGAAGGGTCCAGAAACGGGCATTGATCTCCCAACCTCTGGTCTCAATGGAATTGTTAGGAACCCTCATTTTAGAGAAACTTTATGATCACTATTTTGGGACGAAATAAGCCCATTTTTGTCATTAACTCCTCTTTTCTTTTATTATTTTAATTTATATAAAAAAAATTGTTAGTTGTCATTTCATTCAACGAAGTCGACTTGCAGGGCCCCAAAAACAAACTCATTTGAAAGGTAACCCTCAATTAAGGTGGTGACTAGTAAAAACTCGGCGTAACAAGTCAACATGTTTTGTCCACATGATATTTGTATATAGGTGGAAGTCTCTGATTGCTTTTTGCAGGAACTACTGAAAATCCAAAATTCAAGCACATCACCACATTATATATTTGCTTAAACTAGCATTTAGTAGTCAATGAACTTGCATTTAGTGGTCATTCACTGTATAGACATTTAAAACTATTTGTAATGCCTTACGCTATGCATCTCATCTTTTCAAAATTACATTAGATTATTTAGAACATTTTGTGTGGAAAAATGAACATTCTTTTTAGGTTACCAACATCCAATTTCTTATGAACATTTAATGTTTTAATTAGATAGGAGGGTAGCACTTTCCAGAAAATTTAGAAGCCTTCTGCGATTTTTCTCTGTTATAACTTGCATTATTTCCCACAAGACCAACGATGAGCTTAGTTGAGTTTCTTAGTTGCATGGAAAATATAAAAATTAGGATAATAAGTAATCGTGATTTATAAGACTGATAATTGTTTTAATATTGTGGTTATAAATGAGAATAAGCATAATTAAAAAATAATTTAGAAACAGTTTGATTCCTAGTTTGAAATTAGAATTAAAATCAAATAGAATTAAAAACAGAATAGTTATTTTGAAAATATGTTTGGTTTACTTTAAAATTAAAATCAAATTCATTTTATAAGCTCAATTTAAAATTCATTTTATATTTTAACCAAGTGATATTTTATATTCTTAATATTTTTTCTTGACACATATATTGAACTAAATTAATTAAACTAAACATATATTAAAGGGTCAAATCACCGAACAAAAAATCAAATCAACTTTTCTAATATCATATTAACTAATACCTTAAAATTTCAAATTTTCTTAAAATCTCAGACTAATCAATAAAGAATCTATGGACATTATAATTTATATTAGATCTTCCATATCTATATACTTTTTTATGACAAAAAGAAAAAATAAAAAATAAACAAAGAAAATACAGCAACATACTGATGCCTGGTGGAGGACAACCTCAAATTTGGGGATCAATATCAGCTGAAACTCGAATGTTTGCCAGAAAATTGGCAGAAGAGCTTTCTTTACAGAGAGTATGACTCCGCTGAAATCAGCAGTCCCAACAAAGGTGTAAGAAACGAACGCATTCCGCAACAAGAGACTGATATAATTCAATTGTCCATCTTTTTCCTTGAGATTTTTTGAAGGGCAAATTTTGAATCAGACTTCAGGAACGGAAACATTTTTTTAGTTTTGCGACATAAAATTTTATATTCTTAACAAATTAGGACGTAAGGGGTGTTTGGAATGCAAAACCTTATTGGGAATGTTCTCAAGTGTGTTACATTATGATGTTTGAAGTGTAAAATCATGATGATGTTACGTGGCTTACATCTCTAAAAATCTCATCTCATGTACCCCAATGAGGGCAGTCTGAGATTACCTTTTTCTATGGAAACTAGAATCTCACCAGGGAGCCGAAGTTCTAAAACACCCAAGATGACATCAAAATGGTGATTCGCTTTTGATTTGAATTTTGAAATCCAAGAGTTTCCCTTATACTATTTTAGGGGGGAAAAGAAAAAACAAAGAAATTTTAAAGGAAATCGTTTTTGCATAAAAGCCTTTTGTCGGAAGAAGTTAAGTTGTCACTCCAATTACAGCTCTAAATATAAACAGGCACCCACGAACGAATTGACGGTAAAACCAACTCTATTTTATCTGCAAATGCCCGAAAGCCCTCTATAATCTTACTTACTATTTCCAGCAGATCTAATTAATCCTGCTATCATCTGTAGATCTGTAATCATGAATTTCACCATTAATATAACTTAGAATTGTGCATCACAGATGCATTACACTTAAATAACATAATTGTGCCCGTTATTGTCATGAGATCAAAATAATAGATACCAAAGTTCAGCTAAAATTTAAGCGACTCTCAAGTCTTTTGTCCCACAAAACAGACCAAAAAAAAAAAAAAAGAGCCAGGAAATGCGAGTGGCATTTCTTTTGGGTTTGAGTTGACAGCACAGGCGGTGCGAAATTTGGTGGAGGGGTGGGTGCGCCACCAGGGTCAAATGGACCCAATGAGGCAAGTTATAAGGACCCAGTTGGTCACAGCCGAATGCAAATTCATTTTATTTATGTGTTGTCCTACCAAATGACGTCCGGTGCTTTGTGGTAGCAGTTAAATCCAGTCCCCCTCCGTGCCCAACACTTGCTCACTTTTGTGGTGCCTTCTTCTGTCTGCATTTTTAGGTACGCCATATTCGGTCTAGGCATGAAACAGGAACATGAATTATGGATAAATGAAACTGGTGTACGCGTGATGTATGGTTGTTGCTGACGGCTTCTCACTTCGTTTTTGTTTTTTCTTGAATGGATAGTACTAAACAAAAAGACAAATAGTTAATGGACCACGTAAAACGAAGAATTACAAATATTACACCGATGCAGATGAATGGACGCAAGACAATATCGGACATAAATTTATATATTATATTGTTATTATTATAATTATTGGTTACATATTTTTTTATCTTTTAATAATGTTCGATTACAATTACAATTAATGATGACCATTGAAGATAAGTTAAAAAAAAAAAAAAAACGAAAAATTGAGTCAAGGAGTAAAACTAATTTTAGAGGGATAAAATTCTTCTTGTTGACCATCTTAAATCTGTACACTAAAATACTGTCATAAAGGTTTGTACTACTAAGCTATCGCTGGCTTCAGCCTTCATAAAATGGCATGTACTAAAGAACCCAGCACACAATCCATCGCAGCCATTGCCCGTCTGTTTCTTGCCTCTGAAATGCTTAGTTTCAGTCAATTATGCCCTGTCCAGCTTATTAAGGCAACTCGAGTGCTCTGTACGGAGCAGATGTTGAAGAAATGTGTTTTTCTTTTCTTTTAGTTTGTTTCCTTTCCAAGCGTTTTAGGCAACTTATCCGGTATTCGGTACAGGTTTATAAGGACAACAGGCTATTGGGTTCAGGCCAGGACCAGTATCTTAATATCTGAAGATAACGTTCCCCTTTAACTTGTACGGAAGCCATCCAAAGTCCAAGTGCGGCCATGTTTAAAAGGTGCCGCAAGAAACAAATTTGAGGCTGCTGTGCGAAGTGGGTGTCTAAACACAAATACTACTTAAATTCGCCTTCTAAGGGTTCGTTCCATGGAACCTAATTATTTAATTGTTAAACACAAATACTACTTAAATTCGCCTTCTAAGGGTTCGTTCCATGGAACCTAATTATTTAATTGTTAATAACAATTGGTCTGATCCAAAATGAGAATTTAAGAGCCAAGGGAAGCCTTAAGGTGGGGAATCACCTAAATTCGGTAGAGTTTATCGCATAAGCTAAGCAAAAAGTAACGCACAAACCATTTAACGAAATAACTATTTTATATACATATGCGTCTGCAAGTTGCTGCCTCCAAGGATTTGCCACTACTTTTTTGATCCACTCTTAATATTAATGCCTTTATCATTATATCGAGTGGTTCAGAAAGAGATGTCGATTAGCAACAATCTCTATCAACGAACAAGCAAGAAACTACAGGTGAAGCTTTGCATGATGCTGACATATATATTATTTTTTGAAGTGATGGTATTTGTTAGGGTGGTTTAGCTGATTAAATAAAGGCAGCATGCCCATTGCCGATATGTGCGTGGAAGCATATCAGAAATTCGTGAATCCATACTCTAGAAAAGGCATTTATTCTCCCAGCGCATCTCATGTCACACCGCAATTAATAAAATAATATAGTATTATAATCAAAGTATATTAATAGAAAATATATTAAATTTGAAACGTATTATGTAATATCTTTAAAAATAATTTTTGTTATTATAAATAAATTGTAATAGTATAACAAAATATAGTAATAACTTTTTAAAATGTAGTAAATTTTTTTATTAGTATACATAACACATAATAAGATAATAGAAACAATTCAATCATTTAATAATTCTAACAATAGATTATGAATTATTCAGAATGGTATTTTCTAAGTATAAGAGAAAAAAATTATTTATATTATCCAAAATTTAATAATTTATAAATATTTAAAAATACACTAATTTATAACAATAGTCTACTATTTTAAAAGGCTAATTATATTTGATTAATCAATGAGAATATGATATATTCTTTTTAGTGCTCTATAAATGAAAAATTAGAACATACACACCTTTTATAAAAATTTTATAAACTATAACTTCTTATAAACATTAGTGTTTTTATATTATATTTTCTAAGATTATGTTATTTAATGCGATTGGATGCTATTAAACCGTATATATATTTAGTTTATTTTCATGATAGATCTAAAGATTTTTCTTAAAATTTCATAAAATCGATTTTACTTCATTCTCATATAGTTGAATTTATCAAATATACATTTTAATAACATAACATCTATAAGGGTTATACAATTCATTAAAGGTATGACTCAGTGTTAAATATTAAAATTTTTATACTATTTATACTATAAAAAGAAACTTATAATTTCATATAAAGTTAATTAGTAATTTATTATTACCCATATAAATTTATGTTAAGAGATATTTTACCATATAGGTTGTGCTCCCATCGTTCTTGATCATTTTTTATAAACATTAGTTATATTCTCTTTAAACTAATTTGCGCTAATTTTCTACTTAGTAACTTTGTCAAAGGATTGTTTCAATTTATCTATAATTGTACAAAATCAAATAATCACTTCATTGCTTATAAGTTAAACAAATAAGTCTCTTATTTCAATTATACAATTTACTCTTGGTATAAGACAAAATTCATTGATATTCATAGTATTAGTTTGAGTCATAATAAAATTATCAGAAACCCTTTTTTCCCCCTTTACTTTGTATCATATTAGTCATTTCAAAACTTATGAACTTGAATTCCATAATAAAGCAAATAGTAATTATTTGTTTGATATACTTACAAGTCACTACAACCATTCTATAAATGAATACATTTTGTTTGAATTAAAAATTTAGTTAGTATCATTAATACTTTTTTAATACAATGAATAATCCACTATAAATATATCATAGTTAGTCATAAGTATGAAACTTATGACTTAAACTAATACCTCTCAAAAGTAAGGCATCAAATCCATGTTAAAGTTTAAATATATTGCATCATAAATGTCAATTAGTTCATACAATCATATTTTGTAAATAAAAAATTGTGACTAGTACAATTCCCTTTACATGGTTATAGGAAAAACTATTAAAGAACCAGCATTAATGTCCTTTACCAAGAAAAATTAATATAAAAAAGGAACCATATCATTGTGATTCATCTAGTCAAAAAAAACAAAATGTTCTCTAACCTTTCATAACATTATTAAGCAAGATGTCAATAATAACAAGACATTGAAAATAATTACTATTTAATTATCATGTAATAATTAGATAACTTTGTTTTAATTGCATAAAAAATTTATGTTTACATAGCGTAAAACACATATCACTTTAAAGTATAAAATAATTTGCATTAAATTTTATGATAACAAGTTATACTTGAGACAATTTCAAATATTTTAGATACCAAGCTTGCCACATGACTAGTATTTATTCATCAACTCTTGTGGTGGCTCATCACATTAAAACATCTTGTTGAATATAAGCATGTGTGTAGTCATACATGTAATCCTAAGATCTAACTTTCATAAAAAAAAAATCAAAAACTAAAATTTCATATAAAATTCAAATCCAACACCATAAAAAAATCCAAAATAAATAATCTCATGTCAAAATGAGATCATACTCATTCATTATTGTTTAACAAAATAAGAACAATGCACTACAAATTGAGATCATACTCATTCATTAAACAACATTACTTAAAATATAAGTATATAATAATAGACATGACTTACTCAAATTGGCATCACAAAGTAAATTCTCTAAACAATAAATTGGTTAAGTAAGATTGATTGAATTTGCATAATAATAGTCACTTTATAACTAGAATTGTTAGAACCCATAAGATTAACCCTATTATTAACCTTGAGATTTAAGTAATGAAGTTCTAACATTGTATTTCCATATGCTCTATGCAAAGCTTAACATTATAATATTGTTAAAGCAACTTCCATTGTACATTAAAATTATTTATTTGTCTTATATATCCTTTTGCCTTTTAATATCATTTTTTGGGGTAGTCATGGGTTAAGCCCATTGTTCAATGCATTATCAATTATTAGCACAAATTGAATCAACCATCTAACTCGTCATTACTCTTTAAGACCCACATGAAAAATATGTCAAGAATTGGCATATAACATATTAAGTTTAATGGATATATTCTAATGAGTTATATGACAAGAAGATAAGACTTGAAATCTAATCAAAAAAAGGGGGAAAAAAAAGAATTCTAAGAACTATACACTCTTTTCATCATATGCATCATCATTAAACTGAATGACTTTTACCATTACCCATAATAAACAAAGAAATTGCCTTTTTTTTTTTTGGTATAAAAATGAAACCAAATTGAATAATCATGATTTAGGGAGTATATAACAAAAGAAGTTTTGAACATTTTATCTTTTTATTTGGCAACATGTTAATGAAGTGCCCAAATAAAATTCATAATTGCAATAAAGTAAGTCATGATTGCTAATAATGATATCTTTTATGAATAAAAGAAAAAAGTAATTTATATTAGTTATAACTTAACAACTTATATAGTAAAATAATGTTAAGCATAAATTTTGACAATAATAAATAGCTAACATTATTACAAAATATCGTGGCTAATAATAGATATATAATAACTAGTAATAAAAATATATTAAGGAAAGAATAAGTGAAATTTAACCACTTCACTACAACTAAAGTTAAAATTTCTAGTATGTTTAACATTACTAGTATTTTTATGTAACAATACTTAACCCAAAATTTAGAAAAAAAATTAAAATAAAATCTAAATAAACAACAAACTTATAGATTTGACATCACATTTTAACTTAAAATTTTAAGACATTAGATTTATTGGTACTTATTATATGTTACTCACTCCTTTATTTACTTGCCAAAGTGAAATTTTTAACACAAACTTATGCATTGATACTTGAAATCCCAACGTATAGCCTTGTAGATAGGAAGTATCTCTATAAATAAGTGACTCTTACCCCATACAATTTTCTTTTTATATTCTATGAGTAATTATTTAATTACTATTTATCTTTGATATTTATAAAATAAAATATATATATTTTGTAAAATTAATTATAACAAAATTATAATTATGAAATATTTATAGCATTAAATATTATTCATAAATATATTTTTTTTTCATATACTGTTAAAGTAAAATTTATATTTAGTCATGAAACAAATATATAATATTTTAAAAAAAAAGTAGTTTCATAGACTAATATATATACTTGAATAAATAGTAGATATTTGCCAGTTGATAGGAAGTATCTTTATATAGGTTCCTATCTTTATTTTATAGTGTAATAATTAAATATGTATAGATAGGCAGTTGTTATTTACATGCAACAACTACTTCATATACATATAAAATATTTTCTTGGCCCCATTTTTGCTTTGTCATTGTGCTTGTATAAATTATTTTGGGTCTATAAATATTTAAAAATTAATATAATTAGACAAAATATAGTAAACACTAGCAATATACTTAATGTTTGCTTAAAATACTAAAGTGATGAAATAATTGAATAATATCGAGAGATTACATACCGAAAGGTTAGTTAATCCACTTTTACATCTTTTATATTTGTGTTGTGAAGAAAAATACTTAGAAATTTTGACTTTTTGATAGATTGTCGTAAATTACTATCAACAAATTGTTTGGGTGATCTACACAAATGACAAGGGAAAAATAATTCTTATAATCAAAACTTAAAATTCTTTTAGAAGAAAGAAGAGGCTAAAGCCTTTCTATGCTAGCAATATAAGGTGATTGGATACATTAGGTATTTATAGAAGATTGTAACTCTTCAATCTTAATTAGGGTACAGGTAATAATTTTAAATAAATTATACTTTTGCCTTGATATTTTTTAACAAGCCTACAAATTTTTGAAAACTTTTTAATTAAGTACATATATCTTTATTTTAAATTTTCACCTGTTGTCTATATACGTTTGACATGTTGTAATAATAATATATTGCCAATTAATGAAAATTATTATTCCAAAAAATTAAATAAACTAAACTAGTAAAATTTGTTATTAATTCCTCAAAGTAATTAATTTAAATTCATATATTAAGATTATACCTAATAATGTATTATGACATCTAAATCAAATTGTAATTATGTTTGACAAGTAATCATATGCATTGTTCATGTAAATGGCCAATACAAAGGAAAAACAGCAGCCAAATGGCAGTACAATGTTAAAAAGATGACACTGGAAACTGCATACATGGATAATTCAATAACTGTGTTACAAAAAGGAGGAGAATGGGATTAGGTGCTTGATGTTAAATATTTAGATAATTCCAATCAGATGGGCCCCGCCAATCTCAAATTGAATTGCCCTGTGAGTCATCAAAATTGTAACAAAAACGATCATGTGAACTCCAAATATTATTTAATTTGCACAACTTTTAAACTGAACTGAGCTTTCGCTATCCAGCACAGGGTACCATTGGCAAGAGGTTTAATATACACTGAATTTGCCCAGGCCAGTCCGAAAAAATAAAAAAACCTCCCTTGGGATTGACTTTTTAATATTTGCCAACTTTTTATTCTCCTTCCAAAAAATTCCTCAATTTAAATAATTCCATCCCCACATCATCAACCTTTCTGAGGCAAGCATCATGTGTGAGCCAAGCAAAATGATTATCCAAATCTCAAATTTTTCTGATTGCATTCCCATGCATCATCCTTTGGACCATACATAAACCGTAAAGAACATGGATGCACTTGTGTGTGTGAGACCATCACATGACCTGCTTTCAAAAACAACATTTGATTGCATCTAGGAGATCGTGTGGATACACGTATATATCTCTAACCACAGCACGCATCCATATATGATAGAAATCTCACAGTACCGTACTGAATTATTATTTACATTTCTGCTCATGGAATCCCCTGATACTGTTAACTCTTATTGGTGCAATTGGCTTCCACTTCATTAGCCTTTTTCTTCCTATATAATCCCAGCACACTTGATGCTAATTTTATCCTTGCAATAATCTCCAATTCCACACCATCCTTCTTCAAGTCTTATCTTCGAGAATTCGAGCCATGGTTCCAGGTGAATTCACAGGAATTCAGTATGGGGCAACCGAGGACTCTATTCCATTCTATTTCAATAGACTGATAACCAATTTGCAGAACTCTCCGTTCCCTCAGCAGGGACACGAGTTTGTGCCACAGATCTCAATGTTCATCAACAACTCACATTGTAGTGACACTGAAGAACAGCAACTTAGCATCATCGACGAAAGGAAGCAGCGGAGAATGATCTCCAATAGAGAGTCTGCTCGAAGGTCCCGGATGAGGAAACAAAGGCACCTGGATGAGCTGTGGTCTCAGGTGGTTCGGCTTCGGGCTGAGAACCACAACTTGATGGACAAGCTGAATCATGTGTCCGAGTGCCGTGACCAAGCCCTTCAAGAGAATGCGCTGCTAAAAGAGGAGGCTTCGGATCTTCGCCAAATGCTTACTGACCTTCAAATTGGCAGTCCTTATACTTCCTCTGCTTTAAGGGCTATGGAAGAAGTTCCCTGCAATACAGCCCATCTCAGAGATGAGTGCTCCTCAGACCATTCTGTCACTACTTCTGCAGACTTGCTCCGCTGAATCAGAGAGAGTTTGCCATATAGTAACTTGATTACTCACCTTCTAGTTTTCTTCTGTTCTTAACCAGTCTTGACCATCATGTGAACTTGTATGAGATTAGATCATAA
Source organism: Ceriops tagal (assembly GCA_021533255.1). Classification (NCBI taxonomy): domain Eukaryota; kingdom Viridiplantae; phylum Streptophyta; class Magnoliopsida; order Malpighiales; family Rhizophoraceae; genus Ceriops; species Ceriops tagal. The sequence goes on along the minus strand of CM038610.1, from coordinate 5,511,335 downwards.
GGGAATGCAATAACTTCTTTCAATCCATCTTTTCTGCATCTCTTGACAAAACCCACCAACCCCACAAAATAACAATCGGGTAAAAATTCCTTTTTTTTTTTTTTTTCTGATTTTGATAATGGAGGCCGAAAACCAGAGATGTGACCTCTCTACTACGAATTATTAAAAACTAGGCTGCGTAGGATTGGAGCATAAAAGTTGAAAAAAAAATCTTGTTATTTCGTCAAAAATTTGAAACCCACTAAACAATTTCCTATATTTATTGTTGCATTTGTATGGAATATTTCAGGTATTAGAGAAAATGCTACTTGAAAATGCTTTGAACCCAACAGTCCAGTATACACAAATGAAAGCCTCAGTCAGTCATATGCCTAACTTCTTATCTCTTTTAAGAAACTCAGCCAACTTGTTCTATAATTTTCGGCCAAAAAATCTGTCAGAAGGTTGAGTTGAACAAGGAAATGGTACTGCATGTTATGAAATCCTTCGTCATTGCCATACCACAAAGTTTTGTTTTTTTTTTTTTTCCCCAGGGTAACCTGATTTTGGTTCGGTACGGAACCACTCTGTCCAAAAATTGGACTGTGGTCTGACCCACGGTCCACAATTCCGGATTGAATCGGGACCGTCGGGTCTAGTCTTTGTCCCAATTAGTACTTTTCAAAAACCGGCCTATGCCTACAACCGTAAACGTGACAATGAAATCAAATTGTACCTGCCCATACATTGTCGTTTCGTAATGACGCTTCCCCACCACCCCAACCCCCCCAAAAAAAAGTCAAAGGAAAGAGGCTTATTTTATATGAAGGCAACTTCGAGGTGAACATATCTTTTGTCAGATGTACCTAATTTTTAAAAAGGATCTGCAACTTAAGATAAAAAAAATATATATATTTGATTTAATTTTAAAGAACTATAAAAAGTTATAAATATAAAAATAAATAATTAATTATTTTAATTTTTAAATAATGAATCAAAATTATTAAAAATTTTTATTCTTACTTGTGTCTCTTTAAATTACATTCATAAAATAGTGTTCAATTAAAATTTATAGTTAAAAATATAATATTTTATTACTTTATATTGGGATACATGTTATTATCTACTAATAAAAAAATACTTTATTAATTTTTGTAATGAAAATCCTACAAAAGGGGTGTAAAACAAGTTTTATTTATTTATTTATTTATAAATTCTCATTCCTATTTTATCTAAGGCCATATCATTTATTTTAGTAGTTAAATTTTAATTATATACTAATACTTTTATTATTAAAAAATAATTTATTTATTTATTTATTTAGTTATACCCTAAAATTTTTTACATGCACCTAAAATGCCAAGGTTCATAGATAAGGAAATAAGAGAATAATTTTCAAGTTTTTTCTACCTTTGATGAACCCGTATCAATATGTTGTGTTGTTTAGGCTGAGCATTGCCAAATGCATTCTTACGTGGACATTATGTATAGTTGGATTGACAACAGGTTATTGCTTTTAAAGTGTCCGATGAGGGGCATGTTGTTCGTAATATTCTCGAAATTTATACATATTAGTTTATAAAAAGTATAATTTATTTTAAAAAACTTTCAATTAGGATTGATGATACAATACAACTGTAAATACAAAAGTATCAAAGATTTGATAAGATGAGGACACGGCTTGCCGTGATGGCTGAAGGCAACGGGGCGGTCGCCCCCTCCTTTTCTATGGTGGCCTGGTCATCCCCTCTACAAACTCCCAAAATAAATAAATATAAATAAATAAGATAAATAAGATGATGTAAATATATTATCAGTAATATATATTTTCTCATCAAATATATCTGTCACATACTACGTATGAAATTTGTATGTACAAGATAGGTTGACGGGTTTTAGTGTATTCATAATTTTGATTAAAACGATTTTTTTTTTTTTATTTGTGGTCGCGTGATATTACAGAAAAATAAAAATGACGAATAATGATAAATTTTAATTAAAAAAGTGACGTTTTAAGGCAATTCCTCGTATTACCCTAGTAGCCTGACCATAATAATTTTTATATATAAACTTTTCAAATGGAAATTCAAAATATTTTATAGGTATATTTAAAAAAAATATATGGTTTTGAACTGATCAGACTAGAACCAAAATCAACAAGACAAGAACGAAAAATAAACAGCAGCCAGAATAAAATCCGTCTCTGAACCGGAGCCGTGATCAGCCTATTACCCAACAATGGATACAGTTTTAACCTCCCGGAGGACCGTAATGGTCCATTCAGACTCTACTGCGCGCAGTGTATAAAGAAACAAGTAAGTCTAGGGAGGAAAAGCGGACAATTTCTGAATAGGATCCCAAGCCAAAATTAAAGGGAGGCCCCATGGCCAGGCTCAAGCGTTGTCACAATTAGCAGAAGAGCGGAGGGAAGAAGACAAAGTGGTGGTGGAGGTGCTGGTGGTAGTGGCTCATCATGCAAATAGCTACTATTATTATTATTATTAGGATAGGTACAAAAAACACTCCAAAAAGCCAATCCACCAGACCCTCCCCTCCTCCCCCCACCCCCCTAAAAGTACTATTTCTAGCTTTTTTCGTCAGAGCATGGCAACCTTGCTTGCCCTGGCCTAATCAAGTCACTGATGGCATCAATTTGCATCCTTTTATGCTTCAGGTGTTTTTCTTCCATGGTATCTTTCCCTAATCATGGCATGTTCTACTGCCTCAACACCACCCCCCACCAGTACGGCTTCTCTTTTTTTGGCTGCCCGATGCGAAGTAGAGAACATATGTACCATTCAATTTCAATCTTCTTCTTCCGTATTATAACTTAATACATAATTTACATCATAAAGTTTATTTGTTAATTTAAAAATTTGGCTGCTTTAGTTTCTTAATTTAATATAAAAAATTAGTTTATCCTCTCATTTCCACATGTTACTTAGTAGTTTTTTTTTTATTTCTTCAATCTAATTAAATAAAATAAATATTGATAGAGTTTGATATATGATATTCAAACTTTTACTCCAATTTTATTATTTCATATATTAATCTAACCTAACACATATGAAAAGAATGTGTTAAAATAATATAAAATTTCACATTAGTAAAATACAAAGTCTCAATACTTCTTATAATGTCTATAAGCTTTTTTTTATTATTATTTATTAGTTTGAATTCTAAGGTAGATTTAAAGTTTCAATGTTTTATTTGATATTGTATCAAATTGTTAGTTGAATTTTTCATTGTATCTAATTGTGAATTTTTTTAGTTATGTAGACATATTTTTTGTTTATGCTTTTAATCCAAAGAATTTTCTCGTGAGGAGTATATTAAAATTTAATACATGATTCATATGATAAGTTTCATTTAATAATAAAAATTTTTCAATTGAATAATTTTTTAATTTGAAAAACAAATGGCAATTGACTTGATAATCTGAAAGGCTTTAACCTCTAAAGTAGTATTTAAATTAATTAAAAGTATATATATATATATATATATATATATACATATATATTCATAAATAAAGGTTTTAAATTACATAAAAGGGGATCATTATTCTGAATCTATAAAGTCCTCAACCCTTATTTGATAAAATTAAAAATGTATGTTTTCAATTTAAAATACTAAGCATAACTGTTTATAAATCTATTACATTTTGTCTCTAAACCTAATTTTAAAAAAAAAATCAAATAATGAAATAATCAAGCATTAAAAACCACTTAAGGTATGGAACTGAATAGTTTATTTGCTTACATGTGCCATGCAAAGCCTAATTATATCATTCACCGTATTTCTATGGAATCAAAAATAATTTTACACGTTGAGAACCAAAGTGACTTTTTTTTTTTTTTGGTGGCATATGCTTATTCTCCACTAATTACAATAGGTGCTTTGTTCCCCATGTTCAGCTATAATTTGGCAAATCGAAGCTCCTGTTTTACAACCTTATCCAAGAGGATAATGAAATTGGAAAACACTTGGTAGACACTGGAATACAATTGGACAAAAGTAATCATGGAAATATCATTATAATAATGTAAAAAAAAAAAGTCAACGTGGAAAATGAAAAATAAAAATGTGATATTATTTTATTAATTGTAGGAGTAACGCTATTTTTGTGTAGTTTTTTTTTTATAAAGAAATTTAAAAGAATCAGTAAATATTAAATAATAAAGTGTTATATCACTAAATATTGTAGTTTATTAATAAAAATATTTATTTATTGTTATGTTAAAAATTATAAATTTATATTTTTATGACAGTTTGGTAAGATAGTATATATTTTTTATTTTTTTATTTGGTAAGAATGTGGAGTATCATCTATACTTTTTATTTTTAAAAAAAAAAGTGATACATTACATCACTCCTAAAAAAAGTGATAAATTAGATGTTAAGTTTAATTAATTACAAATCACAAATTGCGAAAAAAAGGATTTGTCCAATCAATTTTATTTGACCTATCATATGCATCATTAGGATAATGAACAGTTAACTCCAATTAAAGTTGACATGAAGCCTTTTTTTTTTTTTTGACCAATAAAAAGAATGATGTCATTTCGTAGTAACCATTTAAAATTTTGCTGTTTTGAAAGTTTCTTGAACTAGTGAGGAATAAAAGGACTGGACAATCTTTTATGATTTAGTGCCTGTGCCTGTATCCAGAGGCCTCCGCTGGTTTGGGGCCCGAAATCCGTTGGACCCGGGTGCTCCAATACAAACATCATCCCAGGCCCCAAAAAAAAAAAAAAAAAGCCTGCTCACCCATCTGTTGATATAACAGCAACAAGATTGCCAGTACTTCGATCAAGTGCTCAGAAACGTTAGATTTAGATACACTAGAGAGAATAGGAATTATGAAATAGGAGTAACTTGTGTTAAAAGTTGATTCGACTTGGGGCATGAGCATTACATTATCCTCCCAAAGTCTCTACTCCCCAGACTTAATATTCAAAATAGGCATATAAGTTTTTAATCAGTGCATCCACACTTTGACGTGTGACATGTAGTACTAAATAGTTTAACAGGATTATGAACTTCTAACAAAAGAGAAAAACAATAAAAATTGTAATTATCTGCTACGGCTATGTAAATTGTAAACAAACAAACAAAAAAAAGATAGAAAAACAGCAAAAAAAAAAATTCTACTAAAATAGAAAATAATTACAAAAAAATTCTTTTAAGTGGTTAAATTATAATTATTTTATATAACAATAAAAATATTATTTTAACAAATTATGAAATTGTGATATACTTCTTACATTGTCTTATTATATTAATGTAAATTTAAACTATAATATATTTCTATCGCGTCTAATTTTAAAATTTATTAAATATTAATAAAACTTTATTTCATTCAAAAAGCACAATTTCAAATTGTAACTATAGTATCAAACACGTTTTAACATGTGCTTCTTACAATACCACATCTCCATAGAGTTATATATGTGTGTGTGTGTGTGTGTGGATCCGAAGTGGCTCTTTTTGGCATATTCGTATCCTAAACCAATTAGGATCAGGCTTTGTTTTCCCATATTCTACTACAAATCCTGCTAATCGAAGCTGCAGTCCCACAACATTGTGTGAGAGGATTACAAAATTTACAAGAATCAATGAATATTAGATTACAAAGTGATATATTACATCATTGGGATCATGAACAATTAACTCTAAATAAATTTAACATGTAACATCATAGTCATTTAAGTTTTGTTGTTTTTGACAGTTTTGCCATATCCTCTAACTCTTAATGATAAAGAATAAAAGGACTTGGATAATCTTTATTATTTATTGCCAGTATCCATAGGCCTTCGGTTGTTTGGGCCCGAGTGCTCCAGCAACTCCTGAACGAGAATCATCCTGAATAAAATTGCTATACTCCTGCTCACCTACATGTTGACATACTACCGTGGAGTAGATTACCAAGTTAATAATTTCGTCTCTCCCAAGAGAGACACGCATAAACATTCTGCACTAGAAATGCCAGATTTTGACCTGCCAGCTAGGTTAGGGAATTATGAGATTGAAGTAAGTTGTGCACATTGATCACATGCTAGAAAAACAAATGTCATGAAAAATGCCTTAGTAAGATATTTCCAACATATCATAAGATTTCCTTTCTTGAAAATCCAAACACTTCAACGAAATTCTAGGATTCCTCCTTAGGACAAATATTTTTATACATACTTCTTATGGTTGGTCTATATCATACCCCATTACCAAACACATAATTGTTGATTAATCTAATTATCATTGAACTTGGTAAAATAAAATGGTTAAATAATTGAAAAAAGGGATTATTTAAGAATACATATCGAACACTAAGAATTTCTGGTAGTAGATTCATAATTGAAAAAGCATCGTAGATTTTTATCCAAGTCTTGTATCATTTACTGATGCCATGGACATTGCTAAAAAAATGTAAAACTAAAGTCTATGGCTAACCCAATTAGAGGTACTTGTTGCCGGTGCCTTACAGTTGATCATTAATGGCTAAAACAAATACCTCAAACCAATTATGTGTTAGGTACCCCTTTTACGTGGAGGGAACCTTTGAAAAAAAAAAAATTGACTTAATGAGGTATAAATACCTTATTAAGATTAGGTTTTGAGAAAGAAAGAAGTGAGAGGGGCTGCCCAATCGAGAGAGAGAGAAAGAAAAAAAAGAGAAAAACGAAGGAGGAGAAACCAAAAAGGTAGTGTTCTTTGATCTTACGTTTAGAAAGGATATTGGTGTCGGATCAGCTTAAAACTTGGATGGTTGATAGAGGGCGTTTGGTTCTTATTTTTGAACGGTGGAGATTGGGTTTCGAGCACTATAAGTCCTGCTTCTCTTCAGTTTTCGTAGGTCTATTCTTTGGGCAATTTTCTATGTACAGAATTGGTCAACCGTGTAATTAGAAGATTGTTTGTGGTCCGATTAAGCTGATTTTTGGTCAGTAGTTTGAGGACACATAGATCTTATTTGTGGACGGTTGGATTGAGTTTCTGTGAACTACAAGGGCACGTTTTCCATTCGAACCAAAACCTCTCAATTCTAGTAACTCTCTGCTCTCTCATCTATGGCAGAATTGGTAAACCGCATAAATGATTATTGACCTGTGGTCCGATTGAGCTAAAATTTAGATAGCTGGTAAGGGACATTTGGGGGTTCATCTTGAATGGTTGGATTGCTGCCTTGAGGTCTACTTGTTGAGTTGTAGTTGACAACACGTAGTTAGCCTGTCTTATTTAACTCATTAATCTCTCGTTCAATCCAAATTGAATTTTGTTCAATTTATTTGATGTAATTGAGGTTGTGCACCTCTATTGTACTCACTTGATTATAGTGGAGTTGACCTCTGGTTCGGAGTGTCCGTGGTTTTTCCCTCTTTTGTTTTGAAGGTGTTTTCCACGTAAAATTGGTGTGTTCTCTTGTGTGGTTTATTTGCATTGCCATTTTTGTTATTCAATCATCTCCTCATAGGTTTAAGTAAACGGGAGAAGTTTCTTGGACTACTTATACTCCGCTGCGCACCTTCTCCCATCAAAGTGGTATCAAAGCCTGGTTGGTATATCTGGCTTGTTTGAATGATGGAGGTAAATGTGAATAAATTGGTCTGTTTGAATGGCACAAATATCATATATGGAGGAATAAAATGAAGGATCTCCTATTTGTGAAGAAATTGCATCTGACAGCATTTGTTACTACAAAACCTGAGTCTAAAACTGATGAAGAATGGGAATTTGAGCACGAACAGGTTTGTGGTTTTATACAGCAATTTGTTGATGATAATGTTTATAATCACATTTACAATGAGACACACGCATGAACTTTGTGGAGCAAACTTGAGACTTTGTATGCTTCAAAGTCTGGTAATAACAAGTTGTTCTTGTTAAAGAAAATGATGTAGTTGAGATATAATGAAGGGAGTTCAATTGCTAACCACTTAAATAAGTTTCAGGGTCTCATTGATCAACTATTAGGCATGGGCATTAAGTTTGATGATGAAGTTCTCGGGTTATGGTTACTTGCTACCTTACCTGATTTTTGGGAGACTTTTCGAATGTCTCTCGCTAATTCTGCCTCCGGTGGTGTTTTATCAGTGGAACTTGTAAAGGGTGGTGTGTTGAATGAGGAGATGAGAAGGAAATCTCAGGGTTCATCATCATCCAAATTAGAGGTTTTAATTACTGAAAATAGAGGGAGAAGTCAAGAAAAAGGAAATGGTAAAAATGGTAGAAGTAAGAGCTGAAGCAAGTCATAATCTAAGTACAAGAATGTCCAGTGTCATTATTGCGAGAAGATAAGTCACATTTAGAAAAAGTGTTACAAATGGAAGAGAGAAAATAAAAATGGCAGTGATAGGCACAAAAAATAGAATATGAGTAATGATCGTATTACCACTGCATCCACTTCTAGTACTGGTAACCTCATTATTGTTTATGATGAAGATGTGATTAATTTGACATCTTATGAGACTGATTAGGTTATAGATAGTGGTGCTTCTTTTCATGTTACTTTATATAAGGAATTCTTTTCTACATATACACTTAGTAATCATAGGGTGTTGAAAATGGGTAATAATGGCTTAGCAGAAGTCATTGGTATTGGTGATATTTGCTTAAAGACCAGTAGTGGAGCACAGCTGACCTTGAAGGATGTCAGACATGTCCCAGATATTCGGTTGAATTTATTTTCAACAGGAAAGTTTGATGATGAAGGCTTTTACAATATCTTCAATGATAGTCAGTGGAAACTTACTAGAGGCTCCTTAGTTATGACGCGAGGTAAGAGATGTTCCAATTTGTATTTTATGCAAGTTTCTATTATTAAAGATGCTATAAATGCAGTGGAGAATGAGAATTTGATTGATTTATGACATAAATGATTTAGCCATATGAGTGAAAAGGGGATGAATTGTTTAACGAGGAAAAACCAGTTTTCAGGCATGAAGAGTGTAGTCTTAAAGAAATGTCCTCATTGTTTGGCTGGAAAACAGAACAGAGTCACATTTAAAAGTCACCCTTCTTCTAGGAAATCAGAGTTGCTTAAATTAGTGCATTCTGATGTGTGTGGTCCTTTGAAGGTATGCTCACTTGGTGGTGCTTGTTATTTTGTGACTTTTATTGATGATCATTTGAGGTAACTTTGGGTTTATACTTTAAAGAGTAAAGATCAAGTGTTTGATGTGTTCAAACAATTTTATGCCTTGGTTAAAAAACAGTTAGGAAAAAGGTTAAAATGTGTTCGTACTGATAATGGTGGTGAGTACAGTGATTCGTTTGATGAGTATTGCAGAGTACATGGGATTAGATACCAAAGAACACCTCTAAAAACACCTCAGTTAAATGGTTTAGCTGAAAGGATGAATAGAACATTGATTGAGAGAGTCAAATGTCTTCTCTTAGATGCAAAATTACCTAGATCCTTTTGGGGTGAAGCCTTGAATACAGTGACATATGTGATTAATCTATCTGCTAGTGTTCCTTTGCAGGGTGATGTTCCGGACAAAATTTGGTTCGGTAAAGAAGTCTCTTATGATCATTTACGGGTCTTTGGCTGTAAGGCTTTTGTTCATGTCCCTAAAGATGAAAGAGGGAAGTTAAATATGAAGACTTGACAATGTATCTTTCTTAGTTATGGTGAAGATGACTTTGGATACCATTTATATGATCCGGTTGAGAAAAAGCTTGTAAGGTGTAAATATGTTGTGTTCATTGAGGATCAAAACATTGAACACATTGAGAAGTCAACTCCTCAGGTTAATGATAATCCTGCTAACATTGTTCCATTTCCTCAGATTTCTCTAAGTGATCCTGATGTTCATGGTGATATTCAAGAACGTGATGAGAATGTTCAATAAGATCATAATATGCAGGTTGCAGGTGATATTGATGCTCCAATAGAAGATCATTTGCACATACCTTCACCTCCATTTCAACCACGAAGGTCCAATAGAATTCTAGTGCCTTCTACTCGGTATTCTCCTGATGAGTTTGTGATGTTAAATGATGGGGGAGAACTTGAATGCTATACAGAAGCAGTTGAAAGTGAGCATAGGCAGCACTGGATCGATGCTATGATAGATGAGATGAAATCCTTATATGATAACTTTGCTTATGAGTTATTTAAGTTACCTAAAGGTAAAAGGATTTAAAAAAATCGGTGGATTTACAAAATAAAGTAAGAAGAAAATACTTCACGTCCACGATATAAAGCCAGATTAGTTGTCAAAGGATTCAGTCAGAAACAAGACATCAACTTTGAAGAGATCTTCTCACCGATGGTGAAAATGTCTTTCATTCGAGTTATGTTGAGTTAGCTGCTAGCCATGACTTAGAGATTGAGCAAATGGATGTGAAAACAGCTTTTCTCCATGATGACTTGGAAGAAGAAATTTATATGGAACAACCACAGGGATTTGAGGTGGAAGGAAAAAAGGATTATGTGTGCAAGTTGAAGAAAAGCTTGTATGATCTGAAACAAGTTCTGAGACAATGGTATAAGAAATTTGAGTTTGTTATGGGGGAGTAAGGCTATAAAAAGACTACTTCTAATCGTTGTGTTTTTATTTAGAAATTTATTGATGATGATTTTATCATTTTACTACTTTATGTTGATGATATGCTTATTATTAGTCGTAATACTTCTAGAATTAACAAGTTGAAGCAAGAGTTGGGTAAGTCCTTTGCCATGAAGGATTTGGGACCAGTAAAAAAGATCTTCGGCATATCAATCACTCGGGATAGGAAAAAGAAAAGGTTGTACTTGTCCCAGAAGCAGTACATTGAAAAGGTACTTCAAAGGTTTAATATGGATAAGGTTAAAGTGGTAGATACTCCTCTTGCTACACACTTTAAATTATCCATTAACCAATGTCCTTCCACAGAAAAAGAGATGGAAAAGATGCAAAGAGTTCCATTTGCATCAGCCGTAGGCAATTTGATGTATGCAACGGTATGCACAAGACTTGATATAGTTCATGCAGTTGGCACAGTTAGTTGATTCCTTTCAAATCCTGGTAAAAAGCATTGGGATGTAGTGAAGTGGATAATGAGATATTTACAAGGTTCCACTGATTTGAGACTTTGTTTTGGGAGTGATAAGTCTATCTTTACTGGATTCACAGATTCAGATATGACAGGTAATATTGACTATAGAAAGTCTACTTTAGGTTATGTGATTATTCTTGCAGGGGGAGCAGTGAGTTGGCATTCTCGATTGTAGGAGTGTGTTCCATTGTCCAATATAGAAGCAGAGTTTATTGCAATAATTGAAGCGTCTAAAAAGTTACTTGGATGAAAAGGTTTATGAAGGAACTTGGTTTTCAACAATCAAATTATGTGTTGTATTGTGATAGCCAGAGTGTCATCCATCTTAGTAAGAATTCAGCTTTTTATACTAGATCAAAGCATATTGATGTGCGGTATCATTGGATACGCGATGCTCTTAATTCTAAACAACTAACACTTGAAAAGATTCATATGGATGATAATGTTGCTGATATGTTAACAAAGGTATTGTCAAGAGGAAAGTTTGAGTTGTGTTCTTCATTGGTTGGGATGGTCAACATCTTCACGTAGTCGGGAGGGGGAGAATTGTTAAGTATCCCTCCTACGTGGAGGGAACCTTTGAAAAAAAAAAAAAAGTTGACTTAATGAGGTATTAAGATTAGGTTTTGAGAAAGAGAGAAGTGAGAGGGGCTGCCCGGCTGAAAGAGAGAAAAAGAAAAAAAGAGAAAAACGAAGGAAGAGAAACCAAAAAGGTAGTGTTCTTTGATCTTACGTTTGGAAAGGATATTGGTGTTCGATCAGCTTAAAACTTGGATAGTTGATAGAGGGCATTTGGTTCTTATTTCTAAATGATGGAGATTGGGTTTCGAGCACTGTAAGTCCTACTTCTTTTCAGTTTTCGTAGGTCTATTCTCTGGGCAATTTTCTGTATGCAGAATTGGCCAACCGTGTAATTGGAAGGTTGTTTGTGGTCCGATTGAGTTGATTTTTGGTCAGTAGTTGGAAGACACATAGATCTTCTTTATGGACGGTTGGATTGGGTTTTTGTGAACTGCAAGGGCAGGTTTTCCATTCGAACCGAAGCCTCTTAATTTTGATAACTCTTTGCTCTCTTATCTGTGGCAGAATTGGTAAACCGTATGAATGATTATTGACTCGTAGTCTGATTGAGCTGAAATTTAGACAGCTGGTAGGGGACCTCTGGGGGTTCATCTTGAACAATTGGATTGTTATCTTGAGGTCTACTTGTTGAGTTGTAGTTGATAATACGTAGTTAACTGTCTTGCTTAACTCATTAGTCACTCATTCAATCCAAATTGAATTTTGTTCAATTTGTTTGATGTAATTGAAGTTATGCACCTTTATTGTACTTACTTGATTATAGTGGAGTTGACCTCTGGTTCGGAGTATCTGTGGTTTTTTTCTCTTTTGTTTTGAAGGGATTTTCTACGTAAAATTGGTGTGTTCTCTTGTGTGATTTATTTGCATTCAAGCAAACGGAAGAGGTTTCTTAAGCTACTTATATTTTGTTACGCCCCTTCTCCCATCATTGTGCACCACAGAATTTGGGACCAGGGATCCATCAATGAAAGGGGTCCATGGAAATCCCCCAGGGTTGTTAAGAACCCACTTTACTTTGGCTGGTACACTGAAAAAATCAACTTTTGAAGTTTGCGCCTCCTTTACATGACTATAACCCTTTCTAGAACCATGCTCTTGTGCGGGCTGCAGATGATGTAGCAATCACATTCTTAGTGTGTCATTTGCTTATTCTATTTATGTGAAATGATCTCCTTGTGTTAATACTTTGGGTATACCCATATATTGTTTTCCATCAACAAGGTATCTCTCAACAGCAGACAAGGAACGAAACTGCCCTCATGTGCCTGGCTCAACGTAATACTGCACAACAAAATAGCAGAAAAATATCATAGCCCAAGATTCTGCAGCTTCCGCTAAGGATCTACATCACCATGCGATGAATCCAGGTTTTACTGAAACAAAACTTAAAAAATTTGTACGGTTACAATGGTAACTCTGCCAATGTAATAAGTACATGGTTAGAAGAATGAGACTTGGGAAAGTGAACTATTCACAGTATCAGAAAAATATGCCCATAAATGTTTTTGTGTGTGCGAGCGCATATTTTATTTTATGCATATGTATAAAGCATATGCAAATTTAGACATATGTACAAAATTCTTAACAAATGATGTTGTGCCAGTAGTTCTTAAGAAGTACATGACTGTGTCGGCTTCGGTTAAAACATGAAGATAAAGGGGCCTAAAGATTAACTTTGACCAGTACCCTATCAATGTGACCTACATAATTGATGTTCTTCCGTTGCTTTTCCTCAGCAAGATTGAAGGATAAGTGATCCTTAAAGGCGTATGGAGCTATCTGCATCTGCAGCAGTAAAATCAGTTTCCCCCCTTACTTATTTAGTGCTCGCTAGCTACTTCAGGAATAGTCAATTTGAGAACTCACACATTTTCCATTGTCAGGTTTCAAATACCTTGGCATTGGTGCAACATTTGCTTCCCCACTCAGGTCTCTAAGCACATATCAAAGAACAAAGTTACTTTTCTGTCCCCAGGTTCGGTGCAAATTGCATTTTAGGATGAGACTTGACTGGTTATCTAACTTGCTGTATAAAACAAAATTCAATGGAGGGAAGCAGATACATGTACAGCAGTAAATACTCGTGATGTACAGATTATTTTCTTCCACAAATGCCCAGTCAGTCATAAACACAAAAGGCTTTTGGAAGGACTGCCATTATCCAAAGTTTGGGAAACATACCTTAATCTTTGTAAAGGTTTTCAGGGGGCATGGCCCCTTACGTAAGGGACAATGGTGCCATACTGCTCCCACCTTCCCTATCACCTGTTATTAGTTTCAATCATATTTAAGACTGCAAAGCCACATCATTGACAGTTTTACAGCTCTATTAGGCTTATTACAAACATGGATCCACAAACACCACTTGAAAAAAAAAAAAAATCTTGCATGAAATACAGCCATCCATCTTAGACCCCATTTAGCATGTGGTGGCTTTCCACAAGCCAGAGGGACTTACACCGCACAGGAAAAGCCGGGGAGCCTGTCCCAGGCCCAATCAACATTGTGGCTCAGTACTTAGGCCCCTCAGTTACATGGTCAATCAATCACAAGGATCGTGATTGCACTTCAAATCCCTTGCAAGGCATAAAAATGACCAAAATCAAAACCTTCTGGTTTTTTAAAATCACAGTCAACGTATACCGGGTGAGGGTGAACCCGCATAGTTGGGCCAAGTCACGGTCAAAATGCATTAGATAGGGCCAGGGTAAACGCAAATACTGGGTTCAAGATCACTGTCCACCTGAATAAGGTGGGTAGGCTATGAGTGAACCCAAATTCTTGGGTCTTACAATCGAACAAAGCAGTGCCAAATCCTGACATGGACAAACCCAGCAACCGAATCCAAAGTCATCCCACGTTTTGGGCTTAATTCATGTGAGATGGAAGAACATGTACTCAGCTTCGCTTGTCACATAGAACATGTCATTATCATAAATTCTCAAATTAGTCTTCTTAGAGTCAAAAACTAAGCAATACCCCACCACATCCACATCCACATCCACATCCACGTCCACATGCATGCATACATAATAAACAAACAAGCATTACCACCCATCCTATCGGCATTGCCAGGGGAGCGAAAGCGGCGCCGTTTCACGACAGCTCAACCATCAGGTAATTGGGAGTGCGACCTGGTGGACCTTGCAGTGGGACCCAAAACCTTCAATTTCACTTTCGGTGATTGAGTTGGGTCTCTCAATCTTTGCCGTCCGCCGCAGGCAGAGGCAAGCACTGCGCCCAAGAATGCACGAAGGAATCTCCCAAACAGAATTTGTTTGATTGTGTTCTTGCGTTGGATTGGACCAGATAGGCACACTGTCAATGTCCGCCGGTGGCGATGACAGTGCGTCGCTGACGGGACAAAGTTACAAAATAGATTCCGTTGCACCAACGCAGGTTTGGACAGACTCCTCAGAAGCGATGATATGCCGGGTGGTGATTCCGCTCCACCTCACATATTCAATGGAACAACCCGTGTGAGTGGGAGGGGATTGAGTCATTCATTTATCGAATTTCATGTCAACTCAAATTAGTTATCCCAAAAAATAATAATAAAAAAAAACAAAAAAGAAGCCTATTATACCAGGGAACGTTGTTTCCCAGGAACCTGGCAACTTTGCGGGGTTCATTACAATAACAATAAAGGCTTTCAGTGAACTACTGAAGCCTATCGAGAGAGTAGTAAATGCCAACGGTGACGAAGGTTACCAACTTTCCGGGGGGGGGGGGACGCGGAGCCAACGAGTTCAGTTCAGTTCAGTCGAACAGCGTAACGAGTCAAGAAGCGTTTGCCAACTTTGATAGGTATACCATTGCAAGCAAACAGAGCAGTCGGTCCACCAGGGACAACGTTACCGCTTTTACTTTAGTGTTCAATAAAAATAAATTTGATGTACAAGAAATTTATAATGAAAAAGACATTATTAAAATTTTAAATATAAATATATAAATTATATAATTAAAAAATTAAAAAATTTATAATTATAAAATATATAAATTCTCTTTCAAAATATAATATCAAATTTATAAGTCTTATTACTTACTCAAATTTTTTCATATTCTATTTGCCCTAAAACACCATGAACAATAGCAACATTACAAGATGTTTAAAATAAATATTTTATTTTATAATTATAATTTATTTAAAATTTTTTATTATTTAATAATTTAAATTTATTTAAAATAAAAAATAATAAAGTAAATTTATATAAAAGAGCTTATCTCTTTCGCTTCTCACACTGCCGCTCAAAAGGCGGATTTTGTATTTTTGTCTCTGAACAAAAATGAAGGCTCTCGCATCATTGGCATTGCCGTCGCCGTTGAGGGAAAATCTTTGCATAGTTTCTCCAATCCTTCCATTTCACGCCAAGATCATCCACTCCCTCCAGCCTCTCGCTCTTGCATTCCTCAACAGAAACGCCTCGCTCCGCTTTTCGGCCTCTCCTAAGGTACATTACATTCCTCCTCTCTCTCTCTCTCTGTTTTTTTTTTTTTTTTTATAAATTTTTGTTGTCGAAATTAGTTAAGCGCGCTTGTGTTGGCATCGTTGTTAGGTGGCTGTTGAAGCGGTGAGGTTCGATGGTCCGGTGGTGGACGCGGCAGAGTTGGAGGATGAGGACTGTGAGGTTGTTATAGAAATGTGCATTACCAGGACTCTAAAGCCGGCAGTGACGCTGGAGACTGGTATCCAGAGGATTAAGGAGGCTGTGGAAGAGTTGAAGCTGAATCCTCCTCTTTCTAGCTGTGGCGTTTTCAGATTTCAGGTTCTCTTTTTCAATTCAAATATTCTGTTTATGGTCTGCCTGCGGTACATTTTTTTCAAGTCTGTGACGAGCAAGAGGAATGCCTGCTTATATTATTAACAATTTGACTCTCTTTTTTTCTTAGATTGCTGTGCCGCCGAGTCCAAAAGCTTTGATTTGGTTTTGCTCTCAGCCGGCCTCTTCTGGTGTTTTTCCTCAATTTTTTGTATCCAATGACACCAACAATCCTTCGTGTAAATCGCTCTTTTTGAATGGAACCCGTGGAGTATTTGGAATTGGAGCAGCAATCTACTTTGTGCATTCCAATTCTTCTGTCTTGTGCAAGCACAGTTCAGTCAAAAGGTTGTTTTCATCCTTTCTTATTTTTGTGAGCCAAAATCTTCTTACATTCTACAGTTGGTTAATGCTATATTGTCATGATGGATGTAATGGGGCAGCAATGGCGTTGTCACCCAACCCCCTTGCCTTTCTCTTTCATCGTTTCCTATAGGAAGTTGCAATTTGTCATTTCATTAATATTAAGCACTGTTTGCCTTAGACATATTTTTCTCACTTGATGCATATTGTAAATATAGTTAGTTAATATATTATTGTGTATATATAATAGGTAAATATAATTATTTTATTATAGGGATGATTATAGGACTAATTATAAAATTTGATTTTGAGAAAAATTAATCTTCTATTTGTATATATTGGCATCTTGTACCATGAATGATGATATAGAAGAAAGAGTTTTTTTGACTACATGGTGTTAGAGTTAGTTTAGAAAGATTAGAGGGAAGTCTTTGAAGAGAGACAAAAAATTTTTCAAAGAGAAGTCTCTTAGGAAAGAGACAAACCAATTTTTCAAGAGAAAGAAGTCTCTCAAAAGTGAGACAAAAAAATTCTCTTAAGAGAGAAACTTTAGCAAAGCTACAGTTTTGAGCTACAGTACCATGCTATATTAACAATGTTTTGGCACTTTTCTTTATTTCTTTGGTTTAATCCATTAATTGTGTGGTTTTATTAAGCCACCTTTTTTCATTGGTGTTGTTCATTTTGATTATAATGACTAATAGTAAATGGCTAAAAATAGACTATAATTTCAAATATTCCTATGATAACAAAAATTACAAAACATAAACTTAAGAGTATGAGTGTATCTCCATAATGTTGATAAGGATGATTATCTTATTGATGAACGACTATTTGACTCTAAAGTAAAAAAGATTTGGTTAACAAAAGGTATCAGGATATTTTTGCAGATTTGCAATTATATTGATATTTAAGTAATTGGATTCATTGATCATTATGAGTTGGTTAAAGAACTTATGGACTAATTGGCTTTTGTATATTTTGGCAAGGATACAAAGAAGTAAGAGAGGTTTCTTATTGAATATTTTATGGATTTTAAATTGGGCATAAGGAGCTCAATGCTCTTCTTATTTTAGTTATGATGTGAGAATTCAACAGTATCAATGTAAATAGATGACTATTATGCTTTTTCTTCTAAGATTGTTATTTGAATTTGATGTTGCTTGAACATAGGTCTTCTTTAGCTTGGAGATTACTTCTTTTCATGACATCTTTACTCGATTGAAATGTGCAGAAAGATTTTAAGCTTTTACTCCTAATACTTCTAGTACCCTTGTGATTTAAGTATTTAGAATGAGCTTGGTCATAGTAGTCGTGGTGGTAAAGGTGGCCGAGGTGGCAAAGATGGTGGTGGTCGTGATTTTGGTTGGAATAGTGGTTGTGGATAAGAAGATTAAACTAAACTAAATTGCTATCATTGTGGTGAATTAGGTCATACAAGACATAATTGTTGAAAGGTTTTATAACAAATCTTAGTAGCAATCTTATGTTGCTAATATTGTGATTCAGTAGAGTTATCATGTTATTGCAGTATTTTCTTCCACTAATAAGTTTGTGGTTATTTTTATTAATCAGTTTGTTCACTTTAGTTAGTACCAAGTCTCGCAATAGTCTTCTACTCTTAGTCTAGTCACTAGTGATCAGTCAAGTAAACCAACTACATGTCTTATGTCATCGCCTAAAAAAATATGTTATTGACTTAGGTACAATATATCATATGATAGATAATACAAGTATTCATTCATCTTTTAACTTATAAAAATCTTCCAAGTGTCACTTTAGTTGATGGTTCAACTACTTTTCTTATAGGTTTTGGAATTGTCATTCCTATGTCAGACCTTTCATTATTAGCCATTTTGTTTTTACATAATTTTTCATTTTATTTAATTTCTATTAGTCAAATTACTCGAACCTTAAATTGTTTGGTCTCATGTTTTCCTAATTATTGTCTTTTAGAATCTTATAACAAGAAAAATTATTGGTAGAGGATGAGAGTTAAGAAGTTTGTATGTTTTGGAAATCATAACCTTGGTGGTACCAACACCCAGTGCTTGTTTAAGTTTTCTAAACTCTTTTCATTATCAGTTAGGGCACCCATCTTTATGTGTTTTGAAGAAATTATTTCCTCCTTATTGGTTGGGCTTTCAAGTGTGAATATGCAAATTGTGTTGTTAAGAAATCTTACATTGGAAGTGAGAGAGAGAAGTAAGTAATATATAAGTAGAAAGAACCATAAACCTAAGTATTAAAGTTTTGGGTTGAGATGTGATTTTGAGTCTGCAAATTTATTGCTTACTTCGACCATGCTTGGAAATCTCTCCTATTTTAGGTCTTCATGTTTCCCTAACAAGTGGTATTAAAGCTGATAGATCGATAAGGAATGAGTACGAACAATGCATGTTTCTTATGGCTACTACCCTTGTGTTTCTCCTTCAATAAGTGGTATTAGAGCCGATGGTTTGGCAAGGAACAAAAAACAAATATGAGCAACATATGTTGAACAAATACAAATAGTGCATATTTTTTATGGTTGTTGCCTGTGGTTCTAGAATAAGAGTGGTAACATGTGTGCTGAATAAAGCTCGAGTCAGATTACACTCACCAAAAATAAAGCTCAAGTGTGCATATTTCTTATGATTGTTGTCTCAGGAATAAAACTTAGGTGGAGTGGTAAGGTGTGACTTTGGAGTAAGATTGGTAATAAGTGTGCTGAATAAAGTTTGAGTCAAGTTACACTAACCAGGAATAAAGCTCAAAGTGGTAACATGTGTGCTGAATAAAGCTTGAGTTGGATTACATTCACTAGGAAAAAAGCATAGTTAAAGTGGCGTTTTCCTAACAAGTGGTATCAGAGCAATGGTTTGGTAAGGAACAAGTACAAATAGTGCATGCTTTTTATGTCTACTAGAATAAAGCTTAGGTGAAGTGGCATTTCTTCAACAAATGGTATTAGAGATGATGGTTCAACAAGGAACAAGTACGAACAACGCATGTTTCTTTGGTTGCTACCCTAGGAATAAAGTTCATGTGAAGTGGTAAGGCGTAACTTTGGAATGAGAGTGGTAACACATGTACTAAATAAAGCTTAGGTAGAGTGATAAGGCATGGTTTTGACACTTTTAATGAAAGTAGCTTGAAAGTGGAGTGGTAATTGGCTCTTGGTGTGTTGACAGATGCACACTTCCAATCAAGTAAAGTAAGGTTGGCTCACAATCAGGCCTAAAGTGTGAGATTGTTGGGATTTCAAGTGTGAATTTGTAAATTGTGTGTTTAAGAAATCTCAAATTGGAAGTGAAAGGGAGAGTAAGTAATATATAAGTGGGAAGGATAGAGATGTGATGTCAAGCTTGTGAGTTTGTTGCTTATTTAAACCTTGCTTGGAAATCTCTCTAGTTTCAAGCCCTTATGTTTCCCCAATAAGGGCACCCATGCTTATCTATTTTGAAGAAATTATTTCCTAATTTACAACATTTATCAATTTTATATTCTGAGTCATATTGGTTCGCCAAACATCACCATGTATCTTATTTCCTTAGGATTAATAAATGAGGTACATCACGTCACTTTTTAAGTTGATATATTTTGATGTTTAAGGTCTATGTTTAGTTATCTCTAAATTTATTTTTTGATACTACATTATTTTTTTTGATGATTATTTTCAAGTTACTTGATTATATTTAATGAAAAATCATTCATAATTATTTTCAATATTTTGTGCTTTCTGTGTTGAGCTTAAAACATGGTATAATGTTTTTATTTGTATTTTGCAAAGTGATGATGTCAAAAAATATTTTTCTAAGTCTTTTAATTCTTACATGTCTCAAAATGGAATACTTCATTAGTATTTGCATGTTAACGTTTCAACTCAAATTGGAACTTGTTAAAGCACATCTTCTTCAAATGAAGGTTTTTAAGCAATTTTGGGCTGATGTTGTTTCTACAGCTTATTTTTTAATTAATCATTTGCTCTTGTAAATTCTTAATACTAATATTTCTTACTTTATTTTATTTCTCCATCATTTATTATTTTTGATTGAACCACATATTTTTTGGTGTACTTGTTTTATTTTATAATGTTTGTTTGTAAAAAGGGTATAGGTGTTACTTTCTTGAATTGGGTTGTTATTTGATCCCTATTTATGTTCAATTTTTGACATTGCTCCATTCTTTCTTTACTTTCATATTTATGGTAGTGAGGAGGAGAAAGATGATCTTCTAGTCTACAATGTAACTACTACTATTGGTTCCATTAAACCCACTAAACTACATATTACTCATATTCTTGTCTTGTTTTGATTTACGTCCTCCATCGGCTCCTCCGTCTACAAATTCTAGTCTTGATCTTCCTATTACTTTTTGAAAAGGTATATAAACATGTACATCCCATTTCTTCCTTTTTGTCTTATGAATATTTGTTGTTTACTTTGCGTTGCTTTATTTTTTTCTCTAAATTTAGTTTTATGACAAAAGGCTTAGGTGTGTTAAAATATTTCTTAGGCACTGAAATTGTCAGGAATGAAAAAGGGTATCTTTCTATCATAAAGAAAATATATCTTTGATCTTTTTCAAGAAATTAGAAAATTAGGGTCAAATCTTGTAGCACTTTATGGATACCAACATGTAACTCACAGTAGATGATAGAAAATTATTTCCAAATCTTGAGAGGCATTAGAGGTTGATTGGAAAATTGAATTATCTTATAATAACTTGTCTTGATATTGCATATCCTACTAGTTATGAAGTAGTTTATGTCTTCTCCATGACTTATTCATTGGGAAGTTTTATAATAGATTTTATATTATTGTAATGGATTTGTGAGACGTGGTATATTATTTAGTAATCATGGTCATATTTATAGAGTGTTTCTCAAATGCAAGTTGGGCAGGTTCCAAAGTTGACAAAAGATCTACTACATGTTATGCTATTGTGTTTTTGTTGGAGAAAATTTGGTATCTTGGAAGAGTAAAAAGCAAAGTGTAGTGTCTTGATTTAATTTAGTGGTAGAATATAGAGTTATGGCACAATTCATGTGTGAGTTGCTGTAGATATATCAATTGTTATGTGAGATTGGAGTTGAAAATTCAACACTTATAAAACTATGGTGTGACAATCAAGCTGCTCTTCACATTGCGTCAAATCTGGTTTTTTTATGATAAGACTAAACACAATGAAGTTGATTGTCACCTTGTTCAGGAAAAGATTTAGCAAAATCTCATTTTTAGTACCCATGTCTCAATCAGAGAGTAGTTAACTGATATTTTTACAAAAGATGTAGATATATCAATTACTATGTGAGATTGGAATTAGAAATTCAACATCTATAAAACTATGCTATGACAGTCAAGTTGCTTTTCTCATTGCATAAAATCCATTTTTTCATGATAGGACTCAACACATTAAAGTTGACTGTCACTTCATTTGTAAAAAGATTTAGCAAAATCTTATTTCTAGTAGTCATGTCTCAACTAGAGAGCATTTAAGCGATACTTTCACATAAACTTTAAGTTTGAATATATTTGTAACAAGTTGGATGTGATTAACATCTATACTATAGCTTGAGAGGGAGTGTTGTATATATAGTAATTCAATATATTATTGTGCATATATGGTAGGTAAATATAATTGTTTTACTAAAGGGACAATCATAAGACTGATTAAGAGACTTTATTTTAGGAGGAATTGATCCTCATCTTGTATATATATTGATATCTTATACTATGAATGACGGTATAGGATAAAGAGTTTTTCTTCTACAATATTTATATGCTAAAGAATGCCCTTGTAGTTTGTCTGCAGGTATCTCTCCAGTGATTCAATCATTTTGAGGACTTATGGCTTGATGGATGTTAACTGGAACATAGAGATATCTACAATCAACCATGAGGCTGGTTCTTCTTTCTTTCTAATCCCTGAGGTGCACTTGTAATCTTCTGTTTGCTGATTCTGGGACCTTTTAGTTTAGCTTGCCTCTCAGTAGTTTGTACTAGATTCACTATATGGTTATGAGATTAACTTAGTTTATAGGTTTCACTTTGTGCTATAGTTGAGAGTAGTAATAAAAATGTAGATGCTATTAATGTGAAAGTGGTGTCAACAGATTGAATTGGTGGAGCATGTAGATGTCTCTATTATGTCAGTGACTGTGGCTTGGGATGATGCTTTCTCTTGTACATTCAAACAGGCAATTCAATCTTTTGAGTCTACCATTCACCAGGTGATGTAGATATGCCATTTTAATTTGATAAGTTTTTCAACCTCTTCCTCTACATCTCTTCCTCCACAAAACCTAGAAACACAATAATTGTTAGAGATTGAAAGAGTAATAATTCTTCTTATTCTTAATAATATATTAGACAATAGCTTTATAGATGCTAAACCTAGTAAAAAAGGAAATTGATTAAAAAATAAACAATACATCGAATCCCATAACTTATGGGGGACCTTAAAAAACCTATCTAAATTAGTTTATTTCTAAAGATATATTCTAAAAATAGTTAACTATACACAATATAAGCCACTAATCACGTTTTCCTACACTTCCCCTTAAGCTGGTGAATAGGCATTTTCCATTCCCAATTTGGATATTATACTTTGAAACATTGAATTGTTTGACCTTTTGGTAAGTACATTAGCAAGCTGGCTGTGTGTAGGCATGTAAGGGGTACAAATCAACCCACTCTCCAAGTGTTTTTTGATAGTGTTTGTCGATTTCAATGTGCTTCGTTCGATTATGTTGTACTGGGTTGTGAGCTATGCTAATTGTAGACTTGTTATCACAATAGAGTCTTGTTGAGCCATCCCACTTAATCTTCAAGTCTTTTAGAATGATCTTTAACCAAAGTACTTCACACACACCTTGAGCCATTGCTTGAAATTCTGCTTGTGCACTAGACTTGACTATTACATTTTGTTTTTTATTCCTCCATGTCACAAGGTTTCCACCAAGAAAGGTGCAATATCCAGTGGTTGACTTTCTGTCAACAATTGACCCTGCATAATCAGCATTTGTGTATGTCTCAAGTGCTAAACCTCCATTCCTTTTGAATAAAATACCTTTCCTTGGTACTCCCTTAAGGTACTGTAATACTCGGGGAGCTGCTTGTAGATGAACTTTCTTTGGGTTATGCATGAATTGGCTAATCACATTAACTGTATATGTTATATTTGGTCCTGTGTGAGACAAATAAAGTAGTCTTCCTACAAGGCGTTGATATGTTGCCCTGTCTATTGCAACATCCTCCTCTGCTTTTCCAAGTTTGACATTCTGATTTATTGGAGTACTTGTTAGTTTGCATGCTGTCATGCCTGTTTCCTTGAGGAGATCTGTGACATACTTTTGTTGGGAGATAAAAATGCCCTACTTAGAGTGAGCAACCTCAATCTCAAGAAAATATTTCAGCCTTCCTAACGCCTTGATCTCAAATTCCTTGCCCAAACAATGACTCAGGATTTGTTTTTCTTTGTCATCATCTCCTGTCACTATTATGTCATCGACATAAACCAAGAGAGTTGTGACTCCCCCTGAACTTGAGTGTTTAATGAACAATGTATGATCCCTTTAGTTTTGTTTATATCCCATAGTTATCATAACTCTAGCAAATCGTCCAAACCGTGCTCATGGTGATTTTTTTAGACCATATAAGGCTTTCTTCAATTTACACACAGTCTAAGAATCCAAGTTCTTTCCATAACCTAGTTGGACCTCCATATAAATTTCTTCCTCTAGTTCTCCATGCAAGAATGCGAAGGACAATAGCTTTGATACCATGTTAGAGATTGAAAGAGTAATTATTCTTAATAATACATTAGACAATAGCTTTATAGATGTTAGACCTAGTAAAAAAGGAAATTGATAAAAAAGTAAAAAATACATCGAATCCCATAACTTATGGGGATCTTAAAAAACCTACCTAAATTAGTTTATTTTTAAAGATATATTTTAAAAATAACTAACTATACACAATATAAGCCACTAATCATGTTTTCCTACAATAATACATGGTGTGTATGCTCTTTCCATGTCACTCTCACATCTTAGACACTTCAATTGCTTACATGAGAAATTTTGTTTCAATGTTCTGTATGTGGTGTGAGTATTGCTTCAGAACTGTCTCTATGATTAAATCATGTAGTAACTCACCTGTAGAAACATGATTTAGGGTAGTGCAATCATATTTGGCTCAAATTTTGTTCCAAGGAGTCTATTTTCCCTCTCGATGTTTCCTCTAGTTTGTTTTGTACCTGCATCTCTCTCATTGAATCCTTTCAGGTTGGTTGCCAATTTTTGCCGAATACTGACAGATTACAAATCAACTCCATAAGGTCTGCTCTAAGAAATTTAAATTTGGCTGAGGCTAAAAGTTTCCAAATGGTACATTTCTCATTTTAAGTGTTGAGCTTACACCTTGTCATGATTTATTTTTCATGTTATGTTATAATATTTTTCCATTTACTGTTGTCTCCAAATTGGAACATATTATGTCACTATGTATTTGTTCTTATGTACAAATCAATGCACAAATAGTTGGATGAGGCATGCCCCAGAAAATGTCATTTGGGGTTGACTACCGGTAAAAAAATGCAAATGTGCACTCTTCAACTTCTGATTGGAATCTCACATGCTCACTTTGTAAAGATACTAGACTGGAGATACAGAGTTAGGAAGAATGCAAATTGGGTTATGTATATTTACTAGAAAAACCAAAGTTCCAAGTGTAAAACAAAGCAAATATATTCTTTCTGGGTGCTTAAAGATGCAAAGTCTTAAAGTTCTATATACTTGGACAAACAAAATATTGATCTTCCTATTGAATAAAAG
This sequence comes from Ceriops tagal, assembly GCA_021533255.1. Taxonomy (NCBI): domain Eukaryota; kingdom Viridiplantae; phylum Streptophyta; class Magnoliopsida; order Malpighiales; family Rhizophoraceae; genus Ceriops; species Ceriops tagal. Next base: position 5,485,796 of record CM038610.1, on the reverse strand, counting down.
ACATCCATTGTTTGACCTACATATTCTTTGTTCAGCAGGTTTGTACAAATGCTCTATTATTGGACAAAAAGGACTGTCAAGTTGACCCTTTGGAATTGGTATCCTCATAATTGTTCATCTGCAATATTTTGCTTCTCAATTTCTGTTACTAGCATTGTTCTGAAAACATGAGCATCAACTAGAAAATGTTATAATGCAGTTACTTTCCTTCAATAAGGCTGTTATAGGTGTGTTACACATGCTAAAGCTAAATTTCTTTGCAGAGAGGCACCACAGACTATTGTCAGTTTTGTTTTAAGCTTTCAGCAACAAGTGGTGTTTCCAGTATCATGGTATGTTATTCTTATGTATGTTAATTTACAGAGAATTCCTTATAAAATCTTCTCTTTTTTTTCTCCATATATAAAAGATGGAGACACAAGAAGCATTGGAATTATGCTTAAAGGATTAAAAAAAATAAAAATGCTGCGGCTCTTTAACAGAGCTGATGCATATGCAGGGCTAGGTATATTGGAAATGTTTACGTTATCATGTAATGACTATTCTTTGAAGTCACCAGTAGAAAGGAAAGAGAAATAACTATTTGGGCAAAATATGAACTTTTGTGTCCGTGTTGGCCTTAATTGTTCCACATGTGTTTCCCATGCAGAATGTGCCATTGAATCCAATTTCATCTAAAAGTATCTTTGGGCTGATTTGTGTGTTGCTTATTATAACATTTTTGAACATGTTTGAATCAAGAAAGTTGGATGATGATTCTTCAAGTTTTATGTCTCTTTTGACCATCAGTTGGATCATGCCAGAGAAACAAGTTTCTCCTTGCAAGATCATGCAAACATCAATGCAGTCTGGGCATCAATTATAGTAGAAGAGTGCACGCGCCTTGGCTTAATGGTGGGATCAAGAACTCATTATTTTTTGTTTCAACATCTATTCTGGTACATTTCTTTAACTGGTGCTTTGTTCCAGTATTTTTGTGTAGCTCCAGGATCAAGATCATCCCCGTTGGCAATTGCTGCTTCCACTCATCACCTAATAAAATGTATTCCATGTTTTGATGAACGCTCACTGGCATTTCATGCTGTTGGTTATGCAAGGGGTTCTCACAAACCAGCAGTCATCATAACAACATCAGGCACTGCAGTTTCAAATCTTCTTCCTGCTGTAAGTTTTATCGAATTTATGTCATACTGAAAACTTTTCTATTAACACCAAGCAGAAATTTCACATTTAAAAAAAAATTATAACACCATATTTCTGTGGTTATAATTCTAAAACATTTCTTCATCATAAATTATTGTTTTGGGTTGTCAGCAACTGGGACCTTTACAGTTAAAGAATAAATTTAAAACCACCTGGCCTCTATCCTTCTTCCTCTTATTCTTTTAGCATTTATGTGATCTGTGTACTGATGTGCACAAGGGCAATACTCTTTCTTAATATTAAGTTGCTGATATTCATTTAGGAGAGCAATTGATCTCTTTCTTCTGAATCTTTGCTTTACATTTCAGGTCATTTATGTATGTTATCTGAAGTTGGAATATTTTTCTCATCTTGTATTATTTTGCCAAGTGATAACCTGCAGGTTGTAGAAGCCAGCCAGGATTTTGTGCCACTAGTACTACTGACTGCAGATCGTCCTCCAGAGCTTCATGATGTTGGTGCAAATCAAGCAATAAATCAGGTGTATAGTAATTAGTTTCACCTAGATTATATGGATGTGGTGTTTGCAAGTTGTGGTGGATGATGACACTTTTTCCATTTATTAGCATGCTTGTAGCTACGTACCTATTTCTTTACTTATGTTATTTCTTCAGAAACCTATGTTGATGTATTTACACACCACATCTTGAATTTTTATATTAGGTGAATCATTTTGGTTCCTTCACAAGGTGTTCCTTCACCCTTCCTCCACCTACTGACAAGATTCCTGCACGGATGGTGCTGACCACAATAGACTCTGCTGTCCACTGGGCAACCTCTTCACCATGTGGCCCTGTTCATATCAACTGTCCTTTCAGAGAGCCATTGGATGATAGTCCAAAGAAATGGATGGCAGACTGCTTGAAGGGATTAAATATTTGGATGTCTGATTGTCAACCATTGACAAAATACATTCAAATGCAAAATTCTCTTGCATGTAATGGTCATTCTTGTGGTTTATTGGTAGAGGTTTGTGAAATAATTCAACAGTCTAAAAGGGGGCTTTTACTTGTCGGTGCAATACATAGTGAAGATGACACATGGGCTGCTCTTCTCTTGGCTAAACACCTTAATTGGCCAGTTGTAGTTGATGTCTTGTCAGGTTTACGGTTAAGAAACCTCTTATCATCATTTCCTGAGGTTGAAGGGAAAATGTTCTTCATTGATCATCTGGACCATGTCCTGCTCTCAGATGCAGTCAGGAGCTGGGTACGATTTGATCTGATTGTACAGGTGTGTCTATTTATGTATCCTTCTACCGGTGCTCTGCTTGTAGGATTGGGATCAAATTACTTGTGCAGATGTTGGGACACCATAAATGAAATTCCATGCAGCTGAATATCATACATCTGAGATATTTGATATGTTTAGAAGGACTAAGAAAGGAAGGTTCTTCATTGTCTGATGGGAAAACAAAACTATAGTAATGAACTGCTTTAGTTGTGTATTGTACATCATTGCATGATAGTTTAAGAGTGTAAGGTCATTATGATTCTACGTAGTCCTAAGAAAATTGTGGAAAGTCAGTTGCAGGAAAATGAGTCCTGTCATGGTTATTATATAATGAGCTCTATTCCTTATTACTGGTTTTGTCTCTTCTGAATTTTAATCAGGTTGGAAGTCGGATAACGAGTAAGCGGGTTGCTCAAATGTTGGAGAAACATTGTCCATGCCCATATATTTTAGTTGATAATCATCCATATCGTCATGACCCATCACATCTGTTAACTCATAGGGTCCAATGCTCCATCCTTCAATTTTCTGACCATGTAATAAAAGCTGGATTTCCGTATAGGAGCAGCAAGTGGTGTTATTATCTTCAACAATTGGACAAAATGGTATTTTATCTTCCAACAAAGTTCTTTTATCACATTGAATTGTCTCATCTTCCATTTGTTGAATATGATTGATGCCACTGTTTTTACGGCTGCATGTTTAGACATGGCTTCACCACAGAATGGGTGTTCTAACTGGGGCTGATACAGTAACAATTGAATTTTAAATGTAAGATTAAATTACAATGTAGGGAGAGCTTGATATAATTAATGTCTTGTGGGGACATTTATTTTATGCTTATAAGGTCTTTGGGCTTTTTATGGTAGCTTGCTCCTGTTGCAGTTTTTTGTTTCAACTTTTTAAAATTTTCTCGCTGTCTCTTGCAGGTTGCCTGGGACATAGCATTTCAGATTCATACAGAAAACTCCTTAACTGAGCCTCATGTTGCGAATGCCATTTCAAAATATCTGTCAGCTGATTCTGCAATTTTTGTTGGCAACAGCATGGTAGTGCGGGATGTAGACATGTATGGACAGAATTGTGCAGACAATGCCCATAGAATATCAGACGTGATGTTACACTCTGAGCTTACATGTCGAGGGACACGAGTTGCTGGAAACAGGGGAGCTAGTGGCATTGATGGTTTGCTCAGCTCAGCAGTTGGCTTTGCCATTGGATGTGGCAGACAAGTCAGTTTTAAGATTATGTATTTTCAAAGAAGCTATGCTGTGAAAATCTGCTATTAGTTGCAACTTTTATCCTGCCATCTGGACGATAACATTATTGTCCACTTCATCTTGAGCGAAGTTGATCTTTGGTGATAAGTTTTAGATTTATTATTTCTCTTGTGTTTCCTTCATTTGCTCTAATGCAGTGGATGTTAGGAAAAATTTTCCAAACCCTCCACCCCCAACCAAAATCCCTCTTTCCTATTTTTATCTTTTTGCCTTTTATGTGGTAAGATTACTGCCATTAATGCAACCCAGAGAGCCATGGCAATTTAAAATCATTTGTCCTAGTGTCAAATCTGGATTTTCATCGGGGCCATAGGTTTTTGTGGGTATTCTTTTCTACTTTTTTTCTTTTTCTTTTCAGTAATTATTTTTAGTTTCACTAAAAAAAGAAAAAAAGAAATGTTTCATATTTTCTGCAATTGTTTACAGGTGCTTTGTTTGATTGGTGATGTATCTTTTCTTCATGATACAAATGGTTTGACAATATTGAAGCAGAGGTAGAGTATTTTGTTTTGGCTTGAGGACTTGTCCACAATTTCTTTTTTCCATGTAGCCTAATTCTACCCGATATATTCTGAAGGATGTCACGGAAACCAATGACAATACTTGTCATAAATAACCGAGGTGGAGCAATCTTCAGCTTTCTTCCTATTGCAGATGGAACTGATCCTGGAATACTGAATCAATTTTTCTACACTTCCCATAACATTTCAATTTATGAGCTTTGTACGGCGCATGGGTAAAAACTTCTGCTTATTCGATCAAGTAGCACAATAAATTACCTTTTCTACATTGCCTGGTTTCTTGCCCTATATTCTGATTAGTCCTCCCTATTGTTTGACTTTATTTTTGTATGGATAAATGCGACCTACATTTGACAGGAAATGCTGTTTTACTTTAAGTAACCCCTATGTTGATTGATTAAATGCCAGGCTTCATGTAGTGTGACTGAGGAACTAACTAGGAACAGGTATCATAGAAATTGTAGTGGTCAAATATTTGACACTTAGCATCTTATGAAAAGCCCAGTTCATTCCAACTGTGCCCTTATTGAAAAACCTTGGTTGAAGATGCTAACAATTTGTTCAATATGTTCTTTGGGGCAGTTTTTTTTTTTTTTTCAGCAAGACATTAGTTTTATCTAGTTAAAGTCTGCAACACATTATATGTGATTCTTTTTGAATTTAGTATAAGCTCAATAAATGGATTACAGTGTGAAACATTTACATGTGAAGACAAAATTAGAACTTCAAGATGCCTTATCTCAGCGTGAGAAAGATTGTGTCATTGAAGTGGAGAGCTGTATTGATGACAATTCAGCATTCCACAGGTTGTTAAGTTTTTTTTTTTTTTTTCTATATTGAAATTCTTAAAAGTTCAGAGCCTATTACCTTTTGCCTCTGCTAACAGATCGTGGCTTTTATCTCAGTCTTTTGAGGAAATCTGCATCACGTGCAGCAGATCATGCTCTGAGTGTTCTTTCAAGACTTCCAATTTCAGATTGCTTCTTTATCTGCAAGATTACAAAAATGGAGTACTGCCTCTACAGGTTAGGGATTTCTCTGAATAACAAACTTTACACTGCACCAGACTTACTAATTTAGGCACTGTTAGAAAATCAAATTAAATTTCTAATTTTTTGCAGTTAGCTGAATTATATTAAAAATCAATTTAAATGTCTGATCCCTTGAAATTAGCTAGCCATTGATTTTATGCATTGGTTGATTTTTTTTTCTTAAATGATTTTTTATATTTTCCCCATAATTCTAGGGCCTATTAGTTTGATATATATATATATATATATATTTATATATCTTGTTGTTGAATAGAAATTTGAGTGAGAAATTCTATTTTCAATTCTCATTTCATGGTATCAGAGCCTTGACAGTGGTTCAATTTTTCTGGTAACTCTCATAGTATTGTTATCTCTACTGTTTCAATTCCAGCAAGTTATATGTTGCCATCATGTCAGGCAAAGCAAAGTCTGGTGCATCTTTATCATCAGCCACTATTGAATTCTTTTAGTGGTCCAATTATTTATACTATCTCATCCATAATCTCACAGTCATTAGTGCTCTCTAGTCTTGATTCCCCATTTCTGCAAATCGCTCAATATAACCTAAATGAAACTAATTTTTGTGAGTGGTTCCACTTGGTCCTCTTGGTGATGAAAGGCAAGGGCAAGAGCAAGGTTGGATACCTTAGCGGTACCAATTCTAGGCCATCACCAGAATCAGCCACTTATGGCACTTGGGATGTAGAGATCTCTATTGTTAAGGCATGGCTAATCAACCCAATGAAACTAAAGATTAGTTAAGACTACCTCTTCTACAAAACTGCAAAGGACATTTAGGAGGTAGTACAAGAAATTTATTGAGACTTATCAAATGTAGCTTAGTGCTTTGAGATTTGCTCTGTCCTTTGTAGTACTAAGCAAGGAAACATTACTGTTACTAAATATTATAAGGTTTTAACTGAACTTTGGTAAGAGATGGACCTCTTTTTTGATGCAAATTGGCATTGCCTAGAAGATGGAATTAAATATAATATTATGTTGGAAAAGGAGAGTGTGTTTGATTTCCTTTAGGGTCTTAACAAGGATCTTGATGAAGTGTGTGGACAAGTACTTGGTGCAAAACCTCTATCCACCATTTGAGAGGCATTTGCTGAGGTTCAATGTGAGGAAAGTCACAAGAGAGTGATGCTAAATCCTTCAACCAATTTAGTTGTTGATCTAATAACCCGAGGATCAACCTTAGCTACTAACCACAGTGAACATTCTTCTGATTCTCAAGGTCAACAGACTAAAGACAAATGTGGTGTAACCACTGTAACAAGCCCTATCATGCCAAAGAAAATTGCTGGAAAATTCATGGAAACCTTGTAACCAATGCAAGCCCAACCACTCAGCTTATGTTGCAGAACTATCACATGATGCTGAAAAGTCAAATGAATTAAACCTTTCTGCATAGCAAGATGAAGTGTTATAATGGATTCTAAATCAAACTAAGCTTTTCAAGGTTACTCAGTCAATTGTCTCTCACTCTCCTATAGCCTTTGTTGCCCAACAAGTTAATGCACAATACTGCTTTGTATCATATATAATTTCAGGGAATTCATGGATTGTTGATACTAGAGCATTTGACCATATGATTGGGTCTTCTATTCCTTTTTTAACATATGAAATTCTTGGGAATGATACAAAAATTTTAGTAGCTAATGGAACTCTCTCAAAGACTGTTGGTCAAGGAACTGTTATTCTTGCTGATTTAACATTGAAATTTGTTTTACATATTCCCAACTTCTAGTGTAACCTTTTCTTGTGAGCAAATTAACAAAAAATTTAATTGTTCCACGACATTTTTTCCTTCCCATTGTAAATTTCAGGACTTATTTTCGAGGAGGATGACTAATAATGCTGAGAATTGGAATGACTTGTACTATTATTTTGGTGTGTGTTCTCCTTCTAAATCACCATCATTTAGGATCTTTTTTTCGTCAGCAGTTTCTAATTCTAATGTAATACCATGGCATCAATGGTTTGGGCAGCCTAGCTTCACCTACTTCAAAGCCTTGTATCATTTGGAGTCCTATTTGCATTTTAAGTGTCATTGGGACAAGGTGGTTCATCACTTTTATTGATGATCATACTTGGATTTGTTGGGTATTTCTTGTGAAAGAAAAATCTAAAACTAGTGAAATTTTTAAAAATTCCATAAATTTGTCCAAAATGTTTTTCAATCCTCTATTCACATTCTTTGTATAGACAATGACTATGAATACTTTACAAATGAGCTTACTCAATGTGTTAGTATGGTATTTTTCATCAAAGTTCATATGCTTACTCCCCATAGCAAAATGGGATTACTAAATGGAAGAATCAACATCTCCTTGAAGTTGCCCGGTCAATGGTGTTTGCTGACGACATTTCAAATTCCTTTTAGGGGGAAGCCATTCTTAAAGTATCCTATCTTATCAATTGCCTACTTTTTAAAAGTTTGCAATTTTGAACTCCTTTAAGTGTTATGCTTGAAATGTTTCTTCAAATTTACTTTTTGCACTTTCTATAGCCTAAAGTCTTTGGTTGTAGTATTTTTGTTTACAATCATGATCCTACTTGAGGTAAACTTGACTCTAAAGCTCTTAAATGCAGTTTATTGGTTATTCTTCCATCTCTTAAAAGGTTCTTTGTGTCATATAATGTATCTTTCCTTGAACAATAACTCTTCTTCTCATTCAAGGGAAGAAAGTGAATGAAGAATGCCATTGGGATTCCCCAATTTCTTGTCCAATTTTACTTCCATTAACCCAAATTAGTCCTAAAACTAAATCATCCCAAGGTACTAATCTAAGGGGAGAGCATGTACCAAAGGAGATCATGCCTTTTTGAATGGGGAATTGGAAGAAGAAATTCATATGAGAATTCTGCCTAGCTTTGAGACCAAAGAAGAAATAGGAAAAGTACGTGTTGAAAAGATCCCTTTACAGATTAAAGCAATTTCCAAGAGCATGGTTCAAGAGATTTAGCAAAACCATGAAGAATTTGGGTACACCTAAGGACAAGCAAGTCACACTTTTTTCACTAAATATGTAGATAATTGAAAAAAAAAAAAAATCTAATTGTTTATGTGGATGACATTATTGTAATTGGTAATGATTTTCAAGAGATCGACAAGCTCAAGAGACACCTAAAGACAAAATTTAAAGTTAAAGACTTAAGGACTCTTTAGTATTTCTTAGGGTATTTTTATCTCTCAAAGGAAATATACCTTAAATCTTTTAAAAGAAATTGGAAAGTTGGGTTGTAGGCGAGCTGGAACTCCACTAAAAAATAATTGGAAAGCAAAAGATATAGAAAAAAATGTTCTAGTGGACCAAGGGAGATATCAGAGATTAGTAGGGAAGCTCATCTACCTATCTCTTGCTAAACTTGATATTACATTTGTAGTAAGTATGATAAACCAATTTATGCATTCTCCTACCCAAAGATATTTAAATCTTGTAAATCAAATTGTAACGTATGTAAAAGGAACACCAAGGCAAGGGCTCATGTTTTGAAAGAATGAGCAATGAGGAATTGAAGGCTTTGTTAATGTTGATTGGGTTGGCTTGATTAAAGACAGAAGATCTACCATTAGTTATTGTACTAAGGTGTGGGGTAATATGGTTACATGAAGAAGTAAGAAGCAATCAATGGTATTTCGAAGTAGTGTTGAAGTAAAATTTAGAGCTATCGTTCAAGGAATTTGTGAATTATAATGGCTGAAAAGATTAACAAGTGACCTTAGAATTCCTTTGTCTAGTCCCATGAAAATTTACAATAATAGTAAATTTGCAATTAGTATAGCTTACAACCAAATCCATTATGATAGAACCAAACATGTGAAAATTGATCATTACTTTATTAAAGAAAAGATTGAAGATAGAGTGATTAATTTGTCCTATGTTTTGTTACTTTATTAAAGAGAAGATCGAAGATAGATCAATTTTTCCTATGTTCCAACTAAGTTCCAAGAAGTAGAGATCCTCACTAAGGTTATACCTAAATTGGGATTGAGTTCTTGATAAACAAATTAGGAATAATAGGTATTTGTTTTTTAGTTTAAGGGAGAGTGTTAAAAAATAAAATAAAATATTTAATTTCTTACAGATAATTCAGGTATATTAAAAATCAAATCAAATGCCTAATTTTTAGAATTAATTGGCCATCAATTTTATGTATTTGTTAATTTATTTTTTAAAATAAATTTCTATATTTTTTTTCATAATTTTAATGTCTTGATAAAAAAATTAGTTTTATACACACACACACATTGAATAAAAATTTAAGTGAAAAATTGTATTTTTAATTATCATTTCAGATACTTTACATCATTCATATTTTTTGTAACAGGATCCATCTTTGTGCTCCTTCTACTTCGAGTCCAATCAACCATACTTGTGATAATTTGTACAGAGAAGGTTATATTTTATCTGTATCTCTTGAAGATGGCAGTGTTGGCTATGGTGAGGTTGGTCTTAGGTCTAATCCTATGTTTCTTGTTCACTTCTTTCAGTTCTCTTGTATGCATGACTTACTTGATATACAACTCCCTGGTGACATAATTCCCAAATTCTTTTAGTTTGACCTGAATCCCCAGTTGTTGGGAAATATAAATTTTCCTGCATTAAGCTCATTGAAGTGATTGAGCAGGTTTCACCTCTTGCAATCCACAAAGAAAACCTGCTGGATGTAGAAGAGCAGCTTCGATTTCTAATTCACGTGATTCAAGGAACCAAGATTAGTTCTTTCCTTCCACTGCTGAATGGTTCATTTACTTCTTGGATATGGAACAAATTAGGAATCCCGGTAGGTCTTTGCAGTTTCAATCTCTTAAAAAAAAAAAAAAATAATGTATATAGTTAGTGAGTCAAGCATCAATGGAGACAAGTGCAAATTTTTTCAGCATTTATGCTGAAATCCTTTGTAACTTTCAGCTAACTTAGAATTGATAAACCATTTTATGCAGGAATGCTCAATATTTTCAAGTGTCAGGTGTGGTCTGGAAATGGCTATCCTTAACGCATTAGCGGTAACACAAGATTCCAGTTTATTATGCATACTTTGGCCCTCAATAAAGACTGATGAAATGCCTGAAAGGCCATCAATGGTTAAGATATGTGCCCTTGTTGATTCTACCGGGACACCTGCTGAGGTTGCCCATATTGCCACCTCACTTGTTGAAGAAGGATTCACAGCTATAAAGTTCAAAGTAATTTTCAAAGGAACCAGTTGTTGCCCAGTAAACTCATTTTGATTTTGAAAGTCTACATGGTAATTGAGAAGTAAGCAAGAACATTGAAAATTATGCTGCAACAGGTAGCACGTGGGCGAGATCCAGCTGAAGATGCTGCTGCTATGCAAGAAGTAAGAAAGAAGGTTGGAAAGCAGACTGCAATTCGTGTAGATGCCAATAGAAAATGGACATATGAAGAAGCTATTCAGTTTGGCACTCTTGTAAAAGGTTGTGACCTACAATATATTGAGGTGTGAACTTAAACCACTCTTTTTGTTGTTATTTTCAAATGAACTGTATGAAATTTTCAGTCTCATGTTTTATATTTGCATGCTTCATCTTCTTTTTCAAAAGGGAGAAAAAATGGAATTTGCATTATCTCCCTTCTGATCTCTGTTAAATTTGGGGTGGTACTGATACTTGTAAAATATCATTGACTTCCCAAATGAGTATTGATGTTTTAGTCTTCCTTTGGTGACTGTTTTTCATACAAATTTTATCTATTTCAGGAACCTGTTCAGGATGAAGATGATATTATAAAGTACGCTGAAGAAACTGGCTTACCTGTGGCATTAGATGAAACTATTGATAACTTACAAGACAATCCTCTTGATATGCTTGCAAAATATACTCACCCTGGAATAGTTGCCCTGGTAAGGAATTCTGAACTTTTACTTAGATGATCTGTATGCATGTGGTGGTAACCTGTTACAATAAAAGGCATCCCTAGTACACCAGGCTCCCAGCATTGCAAGGATTGGGGAGGGTCATCTATTGTATGCAATCTTCCCCTTACATTTTAGCTAATAGGCCATTTCTGTGACTTGAACCAATGCCATTACAAGAATAAAATGCATTGTATCAAGATCTTTGTGAATTGCATCTATAAGGTTTCTACATATGAATTTAGCCCATAAGTGCTAATCACTAGTCAAATCATCTTATGAGTGGCTGAATGCCGAACTTTTAAATGCTGGCTGCCTCGTACAGGAGTTTTACTGGTATTTATAGTATATTCTACCCATTCGCTTGTTGTCTTCATATCATCTTCATCATTGGCATTCCACTGCTGTGATCATAACTATCAGTTTCATGATACAATTTAGTATTACCTTTTTTAGTGCAAAACAGGATCATAAAAAACCAGAAGAATTATTGAACCTTCAAATCAAAGGAAGCACTATCACTGCTTAAGCATGATTACTTCTTGTTGTACTTCTGTGTTGTTTTCCAGTAGAGTTTGTTCTCAAAATTTTCACTTTTGGCCTATATTACTGTTTCTGTTAGGTTATCAAACCAAGTGTCATTGGTGGGTTTGAAAAGGCAGCTTTTATTGCACAATGGGCTCAGCAGCAGGGGAAGATGGCTGTTGTTAGTTCTGCATTCGAAAGTAGTCTTGGTTTATCAACTTACATTCTGTTTTCCCATTTCCTAGAGCTACAGAATGTTGATTTGTGTAATGTTATCGGCCGCAAAGTGGGCCCTTCTATAGCCCATGGTCTTGGAACATACAGATGGCTTAAACAAGATGTTACATGTAAACCCCTTAAGTTTCTTCATGACCACCGTGGTGGTATTGTTGGGGCATCTGTCAGTGATGCCACTCAATTCCTTCAGAAGTTTCAAATTGACCACAGTATTATTCAGCAAAATTATACAAGGGAGCAAGTTCGTAGATACCATTTGACTGTGAATACAAATAGATTCTCGTGTTCTGTCAAAGTGTACGAAGTTGGGTGGACAAATCATGTATGCTTGCCTTCCCTCTACCTTTGGCTCAGCATGAAGAAAAATCCTTATGCTGCTTTTGATGTTCTTGGATGCATATTCATTTGCTCATTTCATGTGATTTTTCCATGCAGGATAATGTTCTTCTTCTTCATGGGTTTCTTGGAACTGGTGAAGATTGGATCTCTATCATGAAGGCCATCTCTGGATGTGCAAGGTGCATTTCATTTGATCTTCCTGGCCATGGGGAATCAAAGCTATGGAATAAAAAGGGTCAAGCCAAAGAGGAAGCAACTTTGTCAATTGAAACAATCTCTGACATGTTATATAGGTTGATCCAAGAGGTAGTTCCTGGAAACTTTACCATAGTTGGATATTCAATGGGAGCAAGGATTGCATTGCACATGGCTCTAAGGCTTGGTGATAAGGTATATTGTCAAGACGTGAGGATTCGATTGCATTTAACGTGCAAATTTATGACAATGTAGTTCTAACACTATAATGTAGATTAATGGAGCAGTTATAATTTCTGGAAGCCCTGGATTGAAAGATTTAAAGATCAGAAAATTCTGCCAAGCTAAAGATGACGCGAGAGCACATTTGCTAATTACTTATGGTTTAGGGCTCTTTCTAGATGCCTGGTATGCTGGAGAGCTCTGGGATAGGTCAGTCATTATAAGCTTCAATCTGCTCATGGCTAGGAAATCTATTCCTGTACATATGTCCCTTGGTTAATGTTTCTGCACTAACAGCTTGAGAAGTCATCCCCACTTTAAAGCAATAGTTGCCAGCCGCCTGCTGCATGATGATTTGCATGGCCTTGCAAGAGTTCTGTCTGATCTGAGCATTGGAAGGCAGCAGTAAGTTGAATGAGGCTTTATTTTCTTTCTATGTAATACAATTTCCATCTGAATATTTCTCATGCATTTGATTTAATGATAACTAGTGAATTCTTACAATTTTAACAGGATAGAAAAAAAAAAAGTCACAAACCTTTTAAGTTTATTAAATTTAGGTCGCAAACTTTTAATTGTCAATTTGAATCATGAACATTTACAATCCAGTGAATTGAGGTCAATTGCTAATGGGCATTTCTATTCAGCCCTCAGGGCACCAAGTAAGCTTTTTTAATCTTGTCAATTTGGGCTGCGAATTTTTGGGCATTTGTTACTTTGGGTCATGAACTTTTAATTGTCATTTTGGAGTTATGTTCCTTTGAATTTTGGGCAATTAAGGTCCTTGTTAGTGCAAATGTGGTGACTTAGTTGCCTCTAAATGCTGATACATGGGCGTAGTTATCAAATCTGATTGATCCAATCTATTAGGTCAGAAACTTGGTGTTCCAGGCACAAGGCCTTGACCATGGAAATTTTTGTAGAAGGACAAGAAGGAAAATTGATGGAGCCTTCCACAAGGAAAAAAGAACAAAATCTTCCCTTTCTTGACTTCTTTGTTTCTTGTTTGAGCAGGCATTAAAATGATGTCATTTCAAGGTAGGAGGTGTAGAATTTAGAGAAAAGAATTGTGATATTTTTAATATTCTTGTACCAGGATTATAAAGTTATTTATAGGACTTCTACAAATACTAACTAGGAAAAATCGATCTGTAAAATACTGCTATAATCCCACAAACCAAGGGATACTAATAAATTATTTCTTAACTAATTATTTACAGTTATTTCCTAATAATTATGATCCAAAAAATCAGCATTGAATATTCCTAATAATTAAATCCTAAAAATCAGGATAATTCAACACTCCCCTCAAGCTGAGGAATAGATGTCTTCCATTCCTAGCTTGAAGATTATTTCGTGAAAGATCCCGCCATTAAGTCCTTTGGTTAGCACATCAGCTAGTTGATCTCTGGAAGGTATGTAGGACATGCAGATCAACCCCTCTTCTACCTTTTCTTCGATGAAATGCTTGTCAATTTCAATATGCTTCGCCCTATCATGCTGTACGGGGATTATGAGCAATATTAATTGCTGATGTATTGTCACAATACAGCTTTAAAGGATCCTCCCACTTGATTTTCAAGTCTTCTAGGATGATTTTCCTTGGGCCATTGCTCGAAATTCTGATTCAGCACTTGATCTAGCAACTACATTTTGTTTTTTACTCTGCCAAGTCACTAAATTTCTGCTAAGAAAAGTGCAATAACCAGATGTTGACCTTTTATCCACCATGGATCTTGCATAGTTAGCATCGGTATAAGCTTGTAGCACCAGTTTTTGATTTCTTTTGAATAGGACTCCTTTTTTGGGACTTCCTTTTAAATAATGTAGCACTCGATTGATGGCTTGTAAGTGTGATTCTGTTGGGTCATGCATAAATTGACTAATCACACTTACTGAATAGGCAATATCTGGCCTAGTATGAGCCAAATAGATGAGTTTCCCAACCAATTTTGATACATTTCTCGATTTACAGCAGGTTCTTCCTTTGCATCCCCAAGCTTTTTATTAGGCTCAATAGGTGTGGCTACTGGTTTACAACCAAGTTTCCAGTTTTCTTCAAGAGATTAGTCACATACTTCTGTTGTGAGATAAATTCCTTGTCTAGAGTAAGAAACTTCAATGCCAAGAAAGTATTTGAGTCTTCCTAGCTCTTTGATTTCAAACTCTTTAATCAAACATTGCTTTAGCTACTGTTTCTCCTCATCATCGTTACCTGTAACAATAATATCATCAACGTACATTAGATGTGCTATCATCCTCCCTCTTGCCGAATGTTTAATAAAGAGGGTATGATCACCTTGGCTTTGTTTGTAACCTGAAACTTTCATAACTCTGGAAGATCTCCCAAACCAGGCTCTAGGTGATTGCTTGAGCCCATATAGTGCTTTCCGTAATCTACATGCTTTATTTGTTGTCTTTTCTCCTTTAAATCCCGGTGGAATACTCATGTAAATCTCCTCTTCTAGGTCTCCATGTAAGAATGCATTCTTCACATCATACTGTTGAAGTTGCCAATTAAAATGAGCCGCCAAAGAGAGTAAAATCCTTACAGTGTTCATCTTTGGCACCGGAGCAAATGTCTCCTGATAATTTATTCCATAAGTCTGAGTACAACCTTTTGCCACCAATCATGCTTTATATCTTTCAAGAGAACCATTAGCTTTATATTTCAAGGTAAAAACCCATTTGCAGCCCACAAGATTTTTTTCCTAAGGTTTTTTGACAATCTCCCAAGTCTGGTTTTTTTCTAGTTTATCAATTTCTTCTCTCATTGCATTCCTCCATTCTTCTTTAGACAATACCTCAGATAAAGTATTTGAAATAGAAAAGGTGTTTAGACTTACAATGAAATTTTATGAGATGGTGATAGGTAGTCAAGTGACACATAGTGAGATAGAGGATATAGGGGTTGCTTTGTGCACTCTTTAGTACCTTTTCTAATAGCAATGGGAAGATGCAAGTCATTTTCTAGCATATCAATTGATTGTTTATGCAAAGGAGAGTCGGAACTTACCGGAAATTCATTTGTAAAACCCGGATGGAAATCTTGAATTTGTGTTTGGTCTGGAATTATTGTCTTTCTTAAGTATACCTGAAGAAATCTCATAGAGTCAAAAATATGGGTAGATATGGGAGTGGACTCTTGTTCTAGAATAGACTCAATTGTAGAGGGTGAGTTTGGGATTGAAGTGACATGAACTGATTCATGAGGGGCTTGTTGATCAGAGTTAGAGGCTGATTGGTCTGGAGTTGATTGATCAGGGATTAGTTGATTAGAAGTGGGAGCTCGGATTAGAAGATTATTAGGAGGTAAGTTAAGATTAAGGCCATTAAAGTCTTTATCTTCAACTAATGACTTCTCCTCTTAAAGATAAAACTGTAGAAAATAAGGTTTATTTTCTACAAATATAACATCGGCTGATATATAGGTTTATCGAGAAGGAAGATGATAACATTTGTACCCCTTTTGTGTAGAGGAGTAACCAAGAAAGACACACTTGATTGCTTTAGGATTTAGTTTTCCCCTTTGCTGATTATGAACATGTACAAATGAGGTGTAATCGAAGATTCTAGGTATGAGGTTATTTGTTGTCTTGAAAAGGGGATAAAAGATAGAAAGAACTGCCAAAGGAGTTTTGAAATCTAATACTCTTGATAGCAATCTATTAATTATATATGTAGATGTAAGGACGGTTTTCCCCCAATAAAATTTAGGGACATTTTCATGAAACAATAATACTCAATTAGTGTTAAGCAAATGACCATTTGTTTTTCTTTTAGCCATCCTATTCTACTGTGGTGTGTTTACACAAGATAACTCATGGATGATCCCTTCCTTGTGGAAGTAGGTTGACAAGATCTGATTAAAGTAGTTTCCAGCATTATTTGATCTAAAGCTCTTAATTTTAACCCCAAATTGATTTTGAACCATAGAATTAAAATTAGGAACAATACTACTTACATTAGATTTGTGTTCGAGTAAAAATATGCATGTGACCTTAGTGCAATCATCGATTAGAGAAACGAACCATCGAGCCCCTGAGATCTTTGGAATTATGGAGGGTCCCTAAATGTCACTGTGAATCAAATCAAAAGGATGAGAACTTCTTTTGTTGCATATAAGAAAAGATACACGGGTGTACTTAGCAAATTCACAAGTATCACATTGGAATTGACTCATATCTAATTTTTTGAACAAAGAAGGAAACATGATATTTAAAACACGAAAAGATGGATAACCAAAATGAAAATGGTAAAGGCAAATGACATCCTTATTTGAAGTACTAAGAAATAATAAGGGTGAATTGTTCATGACTTTCTTTGAAATCCTTGGCGTCTCAAGATAATACAACCCATTCCTTTTCTTAGCAAGTCCAATCTTCCTCTCTGAATCCTGTTCTTAAAAAACACAGTAGGTAGGGTAAAACATTGCATAACATTTGAGGTCATTGGTGAGCCTTTGTATGGAGACTAGGTTGGCTGATAGTTTCGGCACATGGAGAACATATTTTAGAGTGAAAATAGGCGTATATAGATATCATCAACTTCTGCAACAGTAGCCATAGAACCATCTGCCACCACTATTTTCCCATTGCTTAGACATAAGGTGTAGGTAATAAAAAAATGTGTAGTGTGAGTCATGTGATCAGTGGCACCTGAGTCTATTATCAAAGTTTCACTTGAAAGTTTTTCTGAGGCATTTAGACTAAAAGAGAATGAAGACTTACCTGAGAGTGCCAAGGAACATGCATCGGAGAGTTTATCAAAAGACTCTAAAAGCCCTTTAATTCTTTCTATTTCCTCACTGTTGAAGGATTCTTTCACTTGTCCTTTATTGTGACTGATTTGTTGGTTGGTGTGTTCAATTAGATGAGCCTGAGGCCTTGGCTGTCTTCCTTTGTTTCCCCACTTTCGGCTTGAGGTTGTTGGTTTGCCATTCAGCTTCTAGCATGTTCCTTTGTATGCCTTGGCTTCTTACAGTAGGTACACCATAAACTGTCTTGATTATCCCTCCATGTAGACCTCGAAGCATCCACCTTTCCTCTTTCTTGTGTTGACACATTGTGAGTTACTAATGCTGAGCCTTCCACAGCTTGAGGCTCTAGCATTATTTCCTTTTGACTTTCTTCTGCCTGGATTAGAGAGATTGTCTTTTCCAAAGAATGAATTTCTTCCTTTCCAAGTACTTGAATCTTAACTTGGTCAAATTTAGAATTAAGACCTGCCAAGAAATCATATACTTGATCCTTTTCAATGAAGGTTTTCAGAGTTGCAGCATCATCTGCACACTTTATCTCAAATACTCGATAATGATCGAGTTCTTGCCATAGATTTTGAAGGGAATTGACATATTCCGTCATCGTTTTGCTCCCTTGTTTTGTTGCACTTGTCTTTACCTTGATTTCATATACTTGTGCTGCATCTCAAGCCTTTGAATAAGTCCTGCAAATAGAATCCCAAATCTCCTTTGTAGTTTTGAGAAACATACATGTATCACTTATGGCTGGATCCATTGAATTCCAAAGCCATAACATGATCATTGAATCTGCCTCATCCTATGTGTTGAACATGGGATCTTCTGGTATTAGATCTGTTTTGAGAAGATGACTGAGTCTTTCTTTACCCTTCAAATAGGTCTTGATGAATTGAGACCATTTGAGATAATTCTTTTCATTCAGCCTATAAGTTACTCTCACATTTTGTAGATCTCTGGTCATATGGTTGGTGTTGGGCTCCTCATTTTGACTCGAAGTATTTCCAATCAGTTTTGTCTCAGACATGGATAATTCCAGGTACAAAGAACATACTTGGAAAGGAAGGGCAAAAAATAGAAGCAATAAAGGCTGCAAGTGAATGAGGTTTTAGGGCAAAAATTAGGACAAGTTTAGAAGCAAAGAGAGAAAAATATAGCTAAAGTGATCACAATAATGATAGTTGCAATCAGATGATTAAGGACAAAGACAAACCCAACAATGAAAGCTGTGATTGGAAGATTATTGCATCAATGAAGGATGCACTACAACACTAGCTCAGAAAAATGAGCCTATAACTCTGATACCATGTAGAATTTACAGAAAAGAATTGTGATAATTCTTTATATTCTTGTACCAGGATTACAAAACTATTTATAGGACTTCTACAAATACTAACTAGGAAAAACAAATCTGTAAAATACTGTTATAATCCCACAAATCAAGGGATACTAATAAATCATTTTTAACTAATTATTTACAGTTATTTCCTAATAATTAGGACAAAAAAAAATTAGGATTGAATATTCCTAATAATCAGATCCTAAAAATTAGGATAATTCAACAGGAGGCACTATCCATTTTTGTTTTTATTCCTTTCGCTATTTATAAAAATGCTTGTGGTCAAGCTCCCTGCACTGAATCTGCTATTCCTCACTTCTTCTCTTACTTCTGGGAGAATACATTTTTTGCTTTGTTTGACCTAGATGGGTTCTTAATGAATTTTACTTCAACATTTGCCTAGAATTCTTCTAATACTTTTTTAGGGTTAGTGTCATTGAATGAAATTCTTTCCATTCTTAAATTTTTGAATGGAAATCAAGTTCACGACTTTGGATAATTGTAAAGCAAAGTATCAATTATTTTTGAAAATTTGCTAGGAGAACACAAATTTGCAATGGATAATGCACCTTTTATTTCCTTTTACAATCTACTTCAGTGCAAACTTCTGCATGTTCAATTATTTCCATGTTGTTAAGTCTAAACATCCATCAATCTTGGAACTTGCTACTTGTATTTAATGGGCATATTCAATGAGATTACTGTAGGGTTCAGGGTTAAAATTGGGATTTCAAAATGGTGTTGGTATTATTGGCTATTGTCAAAGGAAATGCAAACCATGTAATTTACAATAGGGTTTGCTGGGGGGAGAAAAAATATTGGATTGGAAAGAATAATTTTGATATTTGTTCACAGAGAGTGAAATTTCAATTTACTGCTAATTATTTCATATTCGTTTAAAGGTATGTGAAGCACCTTTTCTGCCCTTATCTTTCTCCTTCACTTCTTTTTCCGCTATCTAACTTCTTATTAAAGCTTACGAGCTTGTTCTTATGATGCCATGAAATCTTCTTTGAATGATGATATAGAAAATTGATTCTTAGTACACACTTTTGCCTTAAAAAAGTTCTTGTTAAGCATAGTGATATAGTTGGATTTTGCAGAACTTGATTTTACTGCATAGAATGGGATATGTATGAAGGTGATTGGCTCCTTTTGATTGTTTTGGTTGAACATGGTCATGTAGAATTTGAAGAAGTTTTTCAAATGAACCAACATATGTTTTTTGAGTAGCTAATATTTGAAATGTTTAAATTGGTAGTCCCTTTCCATTAGGCATTTTACACATCACTTGTTACTTGACTTTGAAGAGTTTGAGACCTGTTAATTGAAGTAAGCCTTTGATTGCACCCCTTGGAAGATTGAGCAATAAATGCATGCGTGGAGAAATTGTTGTTGAATCACTGCCAGTAATTGCAAAATGCATGTTTCCTGACAAGCATTGGTTATTGGTGGAACTTTTGGCACATTGTTCTTTTCTGTATCAATTTGAGTTATAGTTTTCTTATTTTTATATTTTTTCCTTTTTTTTTTCTATCTTCTAATAGGCCATTGTGGGATGATTTGGAGCAATGCAAGATACCCCTTCTACTTATCGTTGGAGAGAGAGATGGTAAGTTCAGGGAAATTGCACAAAGAATGCACCATATGATTAGCCAAGCTAGAAAAGGTAGGGTCAAAATTGGGAACAATATATGTGAAAAAGTTGAGGTTCCCAAATGTGGTCATGCTGTTCATCTAGAGAACCCTCTCTCTGTTATCAGAATATTGAGACAATTTTTGATGAGGCTAAGAACTGTGGATGTTGCATAGCATAGTGAAGACATGATGTGGCACTTCTAAGTAACACTTGAGAACTTAAATATTATGTCATTGTTTATCACAAAATTCTTCTAGTTTCTTCTTTTGTTTTGTCTTCATCTCCTTCTACTTCATCAATTCTCACACTTCATCTCCTTCTTACATTTAACTACTGTCAATGATTTCTTATCCTCCTCATTTTCGTGAATCATCTATTGGTCACAATCTTTGACTCCTCTTTCTTTTTCTTGATCTTTATTAAATATTGTTCTACAAATAGTTTTTATCACAAAATTCTTGATTTGCTTTAAAAATGAAGAGATGTAATTATTTTGAGCTAAGTTAGTTTACTCATAATTGGCTAATCCAACTCATTAAATAAAAGTTGAAGGGAGTTAAAATATCTTCTTTACTATAGTTATGCGATGTAGAAAATGTATTGAAAATTATAATATTTATATCAATAAAATAGTTTTTCAGTGCTTTTAGAAAGAGAGAAATAGAACAAAATTTTCTTTTTTATTAATCTCTCATGTTCTAAAATAAGAGAATATATATTCATTGATTCTTATGATAAGAGGTTTTTGGGTTGTAAACAAGGTCTTATTTGGTGTAGTGATATCACTTGGATGGCGAGAAATGTTCAATTTCCTAATAATCAATTTATTGTTAATTTCTGGAGGTTTTGAAGGGTAACTATGATTCTAACTTTTATTGGTAATATTGGTACTAGAGCCATATTATATTGATTTTGATATGAAAAAGAGTATCAAAATTGTTATTTAAGTTTTTTTTTATATGTAATTTTTGTGTGTATTTTGAATTGATATGTTTAAAAATTTTTTTCTCACATTCATTGTTATCTTTTTATGAAATTTTGCATGTGATGAAATATTAAATTGTATATTATAATGTAAAAATTTCATAATTTTTTAGTTATGCACTTTGTGAGAAAAATATTTTTGTTATTGTTAGAGATTGAAAGAGTAATAATTCTTCTTATTCTTAATAATATATTAGACAATAGTTTTATAGATGCTAGGCCTAGTAAAAAAGGAAATTGACAAAAAAGTAAAAAATGCATTAAATCGCATAACTTATGGGGACCTTAAAAAACCTACCTTTAAAAAAACTTACCTAAATTAGTTTATTTCTAAAGATATATTCTAAAAATAGCTAACTATGCACAATATAAGCCATTAATCACGTTTTCCTACACTCTCCCTCAAGCTGGTGAATACACATTCTCCATTCCCAGCTTGGATATTATATTTTGAAATATTGAACTATTTAACCCTTTGGTAAGTACATCAGTAAGCTAGCTGTGTGTAAGCATGTAAGGCGTACAAATCAACTCACTCTTCAAGTGTTCTTTAATAAAGTGTCTGTTGACTTCGATGTGCTTCGTTCGATCATGTTGTATTGGGTTGTGAGCTATGCTAATTGCAAACTTGTTGTCACAATAAAGTCTTATTGAGCCATCCCACTTAATCTTTAAGTCTTCTAAAATGATCTTTAACCAAAGTACTTCATACATACCTTGAGCCATTGCTCGAAATTCTGCTTTTGCACTAGACCTGGCTACTACATTTTGTTTTTTACTCCTTCATGTCACAAGGCTTCCACCAAGAAAGGTGCAATATCCAGTGGTTGACTTTCTGTCAACAATTGATCCTGCATAATCAGTATCTGTGTATGTCTCAAGTACTAAACATTCGTTCCTTTTGAATAAAATACCTTTCCTTGATACTCCCTTAAGGTACTGTTATACTCGGTAAGCTGCTTGTAGATGAACTTTCTTTGGGTTATGCATAAATTGGCTAATCACACTAACCGCATATGTTATATCTGGTCGTGTGTGAGACAAATAAAGAAGTCTTCCTACAAGGTGTTGATATGTTGCCTTGTCTACCGCAACATCCTCCTTTGCTTTTCCAAGTTTGACGTTCTGATCTATTAGAGTACTTGCTGGATTGCATGCTGTCATGCCTGTTTCCTTGAGGAGATCCGTGACATACTTTTGTTAGGAGATAAAAATGCCCTGCTTAGAGTGAGCAACCTCAATCCCAAGAAAATATTTCAGCCTTCCTAATGCCTTGATCTCAAATTCCTTGCCCAAACAATGACTCAGGATTTGTTTTTCTTTGTCATCATCTCCTGTCACTATTATGTCATCGACATTAACTAAGAGAGCTATGACTCCCCCTGAACTTGAGTGTTTAATGAACAATGTATGATCCCTTTGGCTTTGTTTGTATCCCATAGCTATCATAACTGTAGCAAATCGTTCAAACCATGCTCGTGGTGATTGTTTTAGACCATACAAAGCTTTCTTCAATTTACACACAGTTTGAGAATCCAAGTTCTTCCCATAACCTGGTGGGACCTCCATATAAATTTCTTCCTCTAGTTCTCCATGTAAGAATGCATTTTTTACATCGAATTGCTGTAATTCCCAACCATAGTTAGCTGCCAACGACAACAAAACTCTAACAGTATTCATTTTTGCAACTGGCGCAAAAGTTTCCAGATAATCAATTCCATAGCTTTAAGTATATCCTTTGGCTACTGACCTTGCCTTGTATCTTTCTATCGATCCATCTGCTCTATACTTCATTTTATACACCCATTTACACCCTACAAGTTTCTTTCCTACTGGTAACTTTACCAACTCCTAAGTTCTATTTTTCTCCAATGCCTCCATTTCCACATTCATTGCTTGTTTCCATTTCTCATTGGACAACGCCTTGGATAAGGTGGTAAGAATGGTAATGGTGTTTAAGCTAACAAGAAAAGATCGATGAGATGGTGAAAATTTCTTAAAAGACAAAGTGTGCAAAAGGATATAAAGGTCGTTTTGTGCACTCTCTTATTGCTTTCCTAGTGGCAATGAGAAGATCCTGGTCATCCTTACTCATATGAAATTCAGTTTCATTTTGCAATGTAGGATAAGATATTGTTACCTCATTCTTAGGACTTGGGTTGGACTCTTGGACCTGCATAAATTCAGGAATGGTCTTCTTCTTTGTGAACACCTTGCCCTTGCCAAATCTCACATTCTCAAGTGC
Organism: Ceriops tagal; assembly: GCA_021533255.1. Taxonomy (NCBI): domain Eukaryota; kingdom Viridiplantae; phylum Streptophyta; class Magnoliopsida; order Malpighiales; family Rhizophoraceae; genus Ceriops; species Ceriops tagal. Next base: position 5,462,161 of record CM038610.1, on the reverse strand, counting down.
AGAATTTGTTTTTTCTTAAGGATTTTCAGACATAAGTTCAGGTTTATACATGGATTTAAGAGAATTTTCTAACATATAGTTTGGGTCATTTTCAACTATATGTTTAGGAAGATTTTCAGACACACGGTTTGGTATAATGGGACAAGATGAACTGGATGGTTTACACATGAACTGTGGCAATAGATCAAGTAAAACATCCTTATCCTTATTTTTTATTGTTAAATTCTCCCCCTGAAAATAAGGATGGGTGAAGTAAGACTTATGTTCATTGAAAGTGACATCTATTGAGACATAGAACTTCCTTGATAGAAGATGGTAGCACTTATATCCTTTTTAAGTTGAGGAATACCCCACAAAGATACATTTTATTGCCCTTGGATCTAATTTCCCCTTAGTTGGACAATGAACATGAACAAATGATACACACCCAAATATCCTAGGAATAAGGTTATTTATAGTTTGTAGGTTAGGGTAGAATGTGAAGAGTATTTCCATAGGACTTTTGAATCCCAAAACTCTAGACGGCAAACGATTTATGAGATGGTTAGTAGTAAGAACTACTTCCCCCCAAAACTTTTTAGGCACATTATTTTGGAACATAAAGGCTTGGGTTTTTTCAAGAAGGTGACCATTTTTCCTTTTGGCTGCTCCATTTTGTTGTGGGGTATTGACACAAGATGATTCATGTACTATCTCTTCCTTTTGAAAATATGGAGTTAGGGTTTGATTGAAATATTCCCTAGCATTATCTGACCTAAAACCTTTTGATATTAACTCCAAATTGATTTTTAACCATGGAGCAAAAATTTGGGAGAACGGTAATAACATTTGATTTATGCTTGAGTAAAAAAATCCAGGTAACACGAGTACAGTCAATAAATGAAACGAACTATCTTGCCCCAAAAATATTAGGAATAGACGTAGGACCCCAAGTATCACTGTGAACGAGATAAAATGGAACAGAGCTTCTTTTGTTACTGGTTGGAATTAGTATACGCTTATGTTTAGCAAGTTCACATACCTCATAATGAAAGTTTTCAACATCTAGATTTTTAAACAAAGAAGGAAACAAAATTTCAATAACTTTAATAGATAGATGTCCAAGTTGGCAATGATGAAGCCATACTTTTTCTTTATTGGATGAAAGATTTTTTGACATAAAAGAATGAGATAATTTGCCCTGAGTAATGTTTAACTGACTTGGTGCTTCAAGGTAGTAGAGACCATACCGTTCTTTAGCATGTCCAATCATCTTTCCTGAATCCTTGTTCTGAAATTTATAATAGTTGTGATGAAAAACCACATTGCAATGTAAATCTTGAGTAAGTTTTTGTATAGAAATCAAATTTGTGGACAATTTAGGGACATGGAGGACGTTTTTAGGATCAGTGATGGACTTATTTTAACATTCCCTACATCTGTTACAGTGGTCACAGAACCGTCTGCTGTGGCTATTTTCCTACTGCTTAGACATGGGGAATACGTGGAAAAAATATTTGGTAAGTGAGTCATATGGTCAGTAGCTCCTGAGTCTATGACCCATGAGTTGGCAAAGGTTGTTCTCAAAACATTTAACCTAATGGAGAATGGAAACTCACTTGAATATGGTAAAGAACAGGTACCTGAGGGTTTTTCAAGGTTGTTGATAAGTGATTCTGTCCTCTTGATCACTTCTTGGTTAGGACTACCTATCTCCTTTGGTGTTGATTCACTTAGTTGTACTGTAGCAACGTGAGCCTGCCTATAGTTCTTTGGTTGTTCTCCTTTTTGTCCCCATTCTCGACTGGGAGGCTTTCTATGAAGCTTCCAATACCTTTCACGAGTATGGCGTGCCTTATTACAATAGGTGCACCACAAGCTGTCACGGTTTTGAGCTTTTGGTTGATTAAGCTGTCCACTTCCAAAATATGGTGCTCTTTCCATATTTGTGACTAATTTGTTGTCACCCTTATGTCATGGCCCGTCCCAAGAGCATTGCCAAACTAGGCTCGTTGGATGCCTAGCCCAATTGTAGCCCAAAGACTTAGCCAGAACATTCTAGACGAATTATTGTAAAATGTGCCTTATCTTTTTGTAAAGTGTAGAGTAATAGGAACTGTTAAGATCAAATGGATCCTAGCCACACATTGAGGAGGTGGAACCACTATAAATACCCCACTCCTCTCATTTGTAAAGACATCATTGAATTGAAGTTCTCTCCTTTGTAAAGCTCTCTCTCTTGTGCTTTCAGTTTCCTTGTCCCTTTCTAGCCTCTCCCGACTCCAAGTCGATTCTCTCAAACTCTCTAAGGCTTACTTAGCATCTTCTCTTGCAAGATTGACTAAGTGCCGCGCAGGTTAGCACATCTAAAGCATGTCCAAAGCCTAACTCCGTGACAGGTGGTATCAGAGCAAGGTAATCCTAGTCTCTACTCTGTTCTTGTTTAAGTTGTGATTATGGCAGGTGAGGAAGGAATTGTTGTTGCCAATATCGAAGAGCAACAGATTGAGCTTTAAGCTCGTGGTCGAGAGGAGCAGCGTGCTCTAGTTAAACGTGAGAAGTCCAAGGCCATAACAAAGGAGCCTGTGGAGTCTTGTGTGGCTATCCTAGAAAGGAGCATCACGGATGTGAGTTCCTTGGTGGGAGAACTAAGCGATCAAATTGACAATTTGATCCATGAGAACGCTGAAATCACCAGGGCTGTAAGTCCATGATCGGGGAATTCAGCTATTCATGCAAGGGAGAACTGAGCTCCCTTAGCCAAGAACTGGCTGGCCTACGAAAGTTCGTTGAAGGGGAGATTCACGATCTTCGTAGGGAGATGGGTTCACTTCGTCGAAGCAGTCCACCTTCGACGAGTACTGCTAGCACAAGCAGCACTATGGTTGGGCACGGTCTAAAAGTGCCTAAGCTTGCCATGTACAATGGCACTCGTAACGCCACTATTGTGGAAAACTTTCTATTCGGCCTTGAACAATACTTTGAGGCCATGGGAGTTGTTGATGACATTGCTAGGATAAGCAATGCCCCAATCTTCTTCCGGGATGCTGCTCAACTATGGTGGAGAAGGAAGCATTTCGAACAGGAGAAAGGCCTGTGTGTAATCAACACATGGGAGCAATTCAAGGTTGAGTTGTACAAGCACTTTGTCCCTCACAATGCGGATAGCGAAGTCAAAGGGAAGTTGCATCGTCTCGAGCAAACAGGTAGCGTTTCTGAATACGTTAAGGAATTTATTACTTTTATGCTTGAGATAAATGATTTATCCGACAAGGACTTCCTCTTCCACTTTAAAGATGGCTTAAAGGATTGGGCAAGAGTAGAATTGGAAAGGTGCAATGTGCAGACTTTGGACGATGCCATTGCTGCAGCTGAAATGCTAACCGACTACTCGGCCCATTCCAAGAGTAAAAAGCCTAACTTTAACAAAAGTAGGGGAGAGAAGCCTGGATAGAAAAGAGAAGCAGGCCAAAAGGAAGGAGGACATAAAAAATCCTCAAATGGCAAACCCAAGAACTCTTCGGGCAAGTGCGATGGACCTTTGAGGCCATGCTTCATTTGTGACGGACCACATTGGGTTAAAGATTGCCCTAATCACAAGGCGATGAATGCTATTATGGTGGAACTCAACAAGGAGAGGTCCAAAGAGGAGCCTCAAGTTGATTTGGGAGCTATCCAACACTTGGATACTCTCTCCAAGCTTTTTTCTCCAACGTTTCCCAAGGAGAAAGGCTTATTGTATATTGATACGTCTATTGGAAGTAAAGTCGTGGGTGCTATGCTGGACATAGGAGCCACACATAACTTCATGGACATACAAGAGGCCAAACGTCTAGGTCTCAAACTTTCCAAGGGAGTTGGCACCATCAAGGTCGTCAATTCCGAAGCCAAGCCAATTCATGGGATAGTAGAGGGAGTAGTTGTCAAGATTGGTGATTGGTAAGGTAAGCTAGACTTTACCATTGTCCCTATGGATGATTTTAAAATGGTTTTGGGTTTTGCTTTTTTTTTGCAAAGCTTTAGCTTTTCCCGTTCTCGCATCAAATTCCCTTGTGATTCTTGACAACCACAAGATCCCAGTGATTCCGTTGAAAAGCATGGAGAAATCTAAGGCATCAATGATTTTTGCCTTGCAATTCAAACGGGGTCCCAAGGTGGATCAAAGTTACGTTGCCACCATAAAGGAATTAAGGGATGAGGAAGACATGACAAAGCCTACTCCTGCACGGCCACAACGCATTCATGTTGTCCTTGAGGAGTTTAAGGACGTGATGCCTTCGGAGTTGCCTAAAACATTGCCTCCCAGGCGAGATGTAGATCATCACATCGAGCTGGAATCGGGTGCCAAACCTCCTGCCATGGCGCTTTATCGCATGGCACCTCCTGAACTCACGGAATTGAGGAAGCAACTCAAAGATTTGCTTGACTCAGGCTACATCCAGTCATTAAAAGCCCCTTACGGTACTCTAGTCCTATTTTAAAAAAAGAAGGATGGATCACTACAAATGTGCATAGACTACCAAGCCTTGAACAAGGTAACGATCAAGAATAAGTACCCAATTCCATTGGTACCTGACCTTTTTGATCAATTGGGGAAGGCAAGGTACTTTTCAAAGTTGGACCTAAGGTCGGGGTACTATCAAGTTCGTATAGCACCTGGTGATGAGCCAAAAACTGCGTGCGTAATGTGTTATGGAGCTTTCGAGTTCCTAGTGATGCCTTTTGGTCTCACCAACGCCCTTGCTACCTTCTGCACGCTAATGAACAAGATACTTCATCCTTTCCTTGACAAATTCGTTGTAGTGTATTTGGATGACATAGTGATCTATAGTAACACTCTTGAGGAGCACAAGATCACTTGAGACAAGTCTTTCAAGTTTTACATGAAAATGAACTGTATGTCAAGAAGGAGAAGTGTTCTTTTGCATAGCAAGAGGTGGATTTCCTTGGTCACAAGATCAAAGATGGCAAGCTGATGATGGATCAAGCAAAGGTCCATGCCATTCAAGAATGGGAGCCTCCAACAAAAGTCCTTGAATTGCGATCATTCTTGGGACTAATTAACTACTATCAACGGTTTATTAAGGGATATTCTACCATAGCCGCCGCACCATTGACAGATCTACTCAAGAAGAACATCACATGGCATTGGTCAAAGGAATGCCAATCTTCCTTTGAGAAATTGAAGCACTCAATCTCTAAAGAACCCGTTATGGCACTGCCCAACTACAAAAAGGCTTTCGAAGTCCACACGGACACATCTGACTTTGCTATTGGGGGAGTCTTGATGCAAGATGGGCATCCCATTGCCTATGAAAGCCACAAATTGAATGATACGGAGAGGCGGTACACCGTCTAAGACAAGGAGATGACTGCCATCATCCACTGCCTACGCACATGGAGGCACTATTTGCTTGGAAGTTAGTTTGTGATCATGACTGATAATGTCGCTACAAGTTACTTCCAATTATAAAAGAAGTTAAGCCCCAAGCAAGCTCGTTGGCAAGACTTCTTGGCCAAATTCGACTACAAGCTTTAATATAAGCCAGGTAAGTCTAATGTTGTTGCCGATGCGCTAAGTCGAAAGGCGGAATTAGCATCATTATCTGCGAGCACACCAAGGAGTGACTTCCTTAAACGAATCAAGGAAGGCATGTCACAAGACCATTTGGCCAAGAATTTGCTAAGGATGGCTAGCGAAGGGAAGACTCGATGGTTTTAGCTAAATGATGGGATTCTCATGACAGTTGGCCATCGAGTCTTTGTTCCTAAGTGGGGAAACTTATGGAGGGACATTCTCAAGGAATGCCACGATTCTCTATGGGCTGGTCACCTAGGTATGGCACGAACCCTTGCCCTCATCCAACAAAGTTATTATTGGCCGCAAATGCAGGATGATGTTGAGGCCTATGTGTAGACTTATCTTGTTTGTTAACAAGACAAGGTAGAACAACAACGCCCTGCTAGTCTACTTGAGCCACTACCAATTGCTGAAAGACCTTGGGAAAGTGTCTCAATGGACTTCATCGTGGCCTTACCTAAGTCTGATGGGTTTGGAAGTATCATGGTGATTGTTGATCGATTCAGCAAGTATGCCACCTTCATTCCAGCCCCCGCTAATTGCAAAGTCGATGAAATAGCTCGCCTATTCTTCAAGAACGTGGTAAAGTTGTGGGGAGTACCTAAAAGCATAGTAAGCGATAGAGATCCTCCCCTCACAGGCAAGTTCTGGCGCGAGTTGTTCAAATTGTTGGGGACTGACTTGAACTTCTCAACCAGCTTCCATCCCTAAAGCGATGGCCAAACTGAGCGCATCAATGCTTTGTTGGAACAATACCTATGACACTATGTTAGTGCCTACCAGCGAGATTGGGCAAAGTTGCTTGATGTTGCCCAATTTTTTTACAACCTCCAAAGGAGTGAAGCAGCAGGCAAAAGTCCATTCGAAATTGTCACGGGACAATAGCCTCTAACCCCAGGTACTGTTGCCTCTTCCTACACGGGAAGCAACCCTGCTGCCTCCAAATTTGCAAAGGAATGGCATGAGGAGGCAGACATCACAAGAGCTTGCCTCAACAAAGCTACCAAATGGATGAAAAAATGGGCCGACGCCAAGCGACGCCTAAAGGAATACACGGGGGGAGACTTGGTGATGGTAAAATTGCTACCTAACCAATTCAAGTCCTTATGCAAAGTGCACAAAGGCTTGGTGAGGAGATATGAAGGACCATTCCCTATAATCAAGCGAGTAGAGAAGGCTGCCTACCAAATCCAACTTCCCCCAAGACTCAAAATTCACAATGTCTTCTATGTAAGTCTTCTAAAGACCTTCCATGAAGACACCGAAGATCCGAGTTGTGGGGAATCCAAGCGTGCACCAACTGCCGTCATCACCGAATTCAATAAGGAAGTAGAATGCATCCTTGCTGATAGAGTGATACGAAAAAAGGGAGTTCCTAACTACACCGAGTACTTAGTCAAATGGAAACATTTACCAGACCATGAGGTTAGTTGGGAACGAGAAAATTTGCTTTGGCAATTTGCTGACCACATTCAACGTTACAAGGATGAAGGCGTGACGAGGACGTCACGAGATCAAGTGGGGGAGGATGTCACTGCCCGTCCCAAGAGCATTGCCAAACTAGGCTCATTGGATGCCTAGCTCGATTGTAGCCCAAAGACTTAGCCAGAACATTCTAGATGAATTATTGTAAAGCGTGCCTTATCTTCTTGTAAAGCGTAGAGTAATAGGAACCGTTAAGATCAAATGGATCCTAGTCACACATTGAGGAGGTGGAACCACTATAAATACCCCACTCCTCTCATTTGTAAAGACACCATTGAATTGAAGTTCTCTCCTTTGCAAAGCTCTCTCTCTTGTGCCTTCGGTTTCCTTGTCCCTTTCTAGCCTCTCTCGACTCTAAGTCGATTCTCTCAAACTCTCTAAGGCTTACTTAGCATCTTCTCTCGCAAGATTGACTAAGTGCTGCGTGGGTTAGTATGTCTAAAGCACGTCTAAAGCCTAACTCCGTGACACTTAGCTATCATGATTGAGTTATCCATCATTTGTGATTCTAGCATCAGACCTCTTCTACTTTCCTCTCTTTGGATTATTGCCACCACCTCATTAAAACATGAAACTTCTGACTTGCCAAGAATTTGGACCCTTACTTGATCAAATTCAGGGTGAAGACCAATGAGGAACTCATAGACCCTGTCTTACTCAATAAATGCCTTTAGAACTGCTGCATCATCTGGACATTTGGTTTTTATCACCCTATAATGATCCAGCTCTTGTCACAAGGATTTCAATTGATTGGCATATTCAGTGACTGTTTTATTTCCTTGTTTTGTAGTCATTGTCTTTACTTTGATATCATATACTTGAACTGCATCTCTAACTTTAGAATAGGTTTGTTGAATTGCGTCCCAAATATCCTTGGCAGTGGTTAAGAACATGCATGTGTCATTAATTTTAGGGATCATAAAACTCCATAGCCATGCCATAATCATGGAGTCTTCTTCATCCCATGCCTCAAAACCAAGATCTCCTGGCTTAGGTCCTGTACCCATAAGATGACTGATCTTCCCTCTTCCTTTCAGCATTGTCTGAACAAGTTGGGACCACTTAAGATAATTTTTTCCATCCAATCTATATGCAGCCTAGATACTTTGTAGTTCTCCAATTTGTTAAGATTGAACCCCCTCTGATTGGGCTATAGAAATTGTCTTTACAACCTCAGACATCTTTTATGGAAAAATAACAATTCTAGGCAATTAAGGCCTTTCACGTGAAGTAGAAATCACCAGCAATAAAAGCTAGCAAAAATACTCTGTTTTGATGTCAGGAAAAAAATAAAACAGAAAGAAGAAGACTATGATGAACCAAGCTCTGATACCATGTTAGAGATTGAAAGAGTAATAATTCTTCTTATTCTTAATAGTACATTAGATAATAGCTTTATAGATGCTAGACTTAGTAAAAAAGGAAATTTACAAAAAAGTAAAAAATACATCAAATCCCATAACTTATGGGGACCTTAAAAAACCTATCTTTAAAAAAACTTACCTAAATTAGTTTATTTCTATAAATATATTTTAAAAATAGCTAACTATGCATAATATAAACCATTAATCACGTTTTCTTATAATTATCATACATTATTTTTCAAAATTAACTTTGAAAATGACAATTTCATAGCATAAAATTTGTGTATAAAAGTATTTATTGTGGAATTTTTAACCATATATTATTTGTGAATTTTAGATGTTCCAATTGAGAATAATTGAGTTTCAAAGTTCTAAATTGAATCTTAAATTTTGAGAAAAATATGAAAAACTCTTAAAGTGATTTTTAGTCTTATGTATTTAGATGTTTTTTTTTAATAAACATTTTCATATGTTATTTTTTAAAACCAATTGTATCAATGAATTAAAGAGGTTAAATTATGGTATATGTTAAAATTTCATGGTCACTAGAGCTCTAGATGATGGTAAGTACCCTAGACTTTGTGGGTAAATGAGTGCAATGAGATGTCTATTTGACTTATTTGGCGTGGAAAAGACCATTAATGCACATAATAACTATTAGTGAGAAGATGTCTTAGCAAACTAAACCAATGTTAAAAAAAGGTAATTTTGATTTTATATTTTATGGACTAATTAGAGAGTGACACATGTTAGTGTGCTATTGTAAGCACTCAAAAGTAACATCTAAACTCTTGAAAATGTATATAGTAGAGTGAGGACAGATCATTTTGAACATTTAGTGATATCTTATGTTGCAGTGAATAAGGAAGGGTGTTTTAAATATAATTAAATTAATCTAAAAAATTGAAATAATTAAAAAAACAATGCAAAGTAAAATGTCGAGTTTAATTAAAGACAAACATTGGTCTAGGTTGACATCCACCATAGGAAATCCATAATTGATCATTGATGCAAATATATCAATTTATACTTTAAATACTCAATGGGAATTAATTTTCTAATACTCCTTATTTATAATTAATCAGAATACATATGGTCAAATTAATTACCAAACAACTAAGTGATAAGTGTTAAAGGTTTAATCTCATGACAACTTTAAGAATTAAGAAAATCGATGAGACTAGATAACACAAACATATGTGGTTGTATTCAATCTATTTGTAGTCTTTTTTAAGACCTAATAATCTTTAATGCAATAAATCATTAATATGATTGTTTTATAAATTAGAGGGACAAATAATTACAGATTTAATATTTAACTTAATGATTAGAATGTAAAATGTCAGATTTATTCTCCCTTAATGTTGAGTCTTTTATACTTATTTTAGCTTAATTGCACTTATTATTTTTATATTTTGATTTAGGATACAATTAGAGGTGTTAAATGCAAAACAAAGTTAATTGGGTAATTTTGGATAGTTTTGATATTGTTTCATAGTTTGAGTATAACACTCTCGTTTGAGTTTTAATTGAGATGATTCAAGATGCTATGAAAAAGATCAAGAAGAGTTCTATAACTTTTGTGTTTTGGGTCTTGAGAGATAGGGGCTGTATCAAGGTTGGATTGGGGCTTGAATTTGTTATGTGTGCACTATCATGATTTTGGAACATTCCTTAATTTAAAATTTTAAAGTATAGATTTGAAGACTTGTTTTAGAAATTTTAGTGGATGAAGTTCAAAAAGAAGACTTTTTCTTTTTTTATTTTTTTTGTAGCATTAGGGTTTAATTTTATTTTTAATATTTTTCCTCAATTAAACAAATTGGAATTTTTTTTTGAGTTTCTAAAAAGGTCATTAGCCTATAAAAGTGAGAGGCTAGTGGGTAGAAGAAAAATAGATGACACCATAAAACGCAACATACTTTAGCTGTCCCTTTTCCCTTTACCATATTCCCTCTTTCATATTAACATATATGACTCTATATGGGTAAATTTTTACACTTGGTCAAATGAAACGAAAACTTAGGAATGAATAACTATAAGATATAATTTATGTTTATTGTTTGATTTATACTTTGAGTATTGGATGTTTTATTATGCATATATTTTTATGATTGTCTTAATTTGATTAGTAGGAGGTCTACTAGTCCATTAATTATTACAATTTACTATTAAGTTACATATCAAATTCGTAATTATTTGATCTCTTTAATTTATGAAACAACTAGGCTTGATGATTTGTTGTGTTAGAAATTATTATGTCTTAGGAAAAACTATGAATAGATTAATACAACTGCGTGTGCTTGTGTTGTTTAGGCTTATCAATCTTTCTAATTCTTAAAGTTGCCACAAGATTAAACCTTTACCACTTGTTTTTTGGTTGTTTGGTGGTTAGGGTTAGATTGCTTGTGTTGTAATTAACTATAAATAAGAAAAGATAGAAAATTGTTTCCACAGTGAGTATTCAAAATATGAATTGATATATTTGCATTAATAATTAGTTGTGGATTTCTTAGGGTTGATGTCAACTTAGATTGAGGTTAGTCTTTGATTAAACTCGACATTTTATTTTGCGTTGTTTTCTTAATTGTTTTCATTTTTTAGATTAATTTGGTTGTATTCAAAACACCTCCCTCTTTGTTCACCACAACATAAGATATCACTAAATACTCTCCATGGGAACAATTTATACTCCTTTTACTACATATATTTTCAAGAATATAGATTTTACTTTTGAGTGCTTGCAACAGTACAAAATTTTGGTGCCTTTACGAGGGAGTGATTGTAGTTAATTTTTGTGCTTTTAGTAATCTTTGCTTTGTTTTTAAAGTTTTGAAAAAAAAAGTGTGTTAATTTTTTGTTAATAGTGTTTGTTCGTTTTTTCAAAGTGTTAGATTTGGTTTCAAAAAAAATTGGCTTTTGGTAGAACAAGGCATTGACACTAGGGTTTCCTAAAAGAAAATGACATTTTGAACAAGAATAGTTGCTTACGGCTCACTAGCCCCCCCCCTTTTAAGGCCAAATTCTATTGTTTTCTAGGGTTTTTAGACATTTTCCTTCTTAGTGTTTTAGGATAGGATATCAATTTTTTTTTATTGATTGTTTACAATTGTGACTCAATCTTTTAACCAAGGTGATTTGCAGTATAATTCAAAAGTAAATAAAACTTTGTGCAAGTTAAGGAGAAAAACTCGAAGAAATTTGGAGGTCAACCTAGTTGCCAATTCCTTAATTGCTAGCCTTTTTGATTTAGGAGAGGAGGAAGTTATGGTAGATAATCAAACCTTGAAAGAACTTGTTGCCCTTAATTTAAATCAATAGTCCTTGTGCATAATGTTTCTTATCTTGGATGTTACTACCACTTTTGAATTAAAATCTAAGTTAATGCATGTCTTGCCTACTTTTCATGGTATTGTAGATGAAGATACTAGTATTTAACAAAATTTCATGTATATGCACAAGTATGAAATCCACAAGGGTGATTGAAGAGCAAATTAAATTACAAGCTTTCAATTTTTTTTTAAAGATTCAATTAAAAATTGACTTTATTATCTAGCATCTGAGAGCATTACTACATGGAATACGATGATGAGGCTATTTTTAGAGAAATATTTCCTAGCTTTAAAGGTAGTCAATATTCAAAAAGAAGTATGTGATTTAAAGTAATACAATGGATAATCTCTATATGAATACTGGGAATGCTTAAAGAAATTATGTGTAATTTGTCCTTGTCATCAAATTAGTGAACAACTACTTATCCAATACATCTACGAGGGCCCTTTACCCATTAATAGGAGCATGGTTGACGCCGCAAGTGGAGGAGAATTGGCAGATAAAACTCTTAAGACTGAGAAATTTGATTGCAAATATGATAGCAAATTTTCAACAATTTGGTACTAGGTTTAAGCATACACTTAGGTTTGTTAACAAGATAAATATTATCCTCTTAGAACAAAAAATTGTGAGTTTAACTTCTTTTGTTCATCAAATAATTGTAGGTCAAATGTATATGGTGAAGGTATGTGGGATATGTTTGGTAGTCGGACAACCAACCGATATGTGCTCAACTCTTTAAAAGGAATCTATGGAGTAAGTAAATGTGGTGGGTGGTTTCACTAGACAAAGACAAAGTGTCATCCACATTATAGTACATACAACCCAAGATGGAAAGATCACTCCAATTTTAGTTATAAGAATTTGTAGGCAAGCCAACATATGAATCAAAATTACCTAACCTTTTAGTTGTACAAGAAGCTATATCTTCCAAGACAATAATAGGACTAAGCTTTTAATTTTGGTATGTCTTTAGAAGATATTGTTAAGTCCTTTGCCATTAATACTTTGCAATTTCAATAAGAAACAAAAGTTGACATTCAAAATTTAGAAAACTAGATGGGTTAGATGGCAATTGCCATTAATTGGCTAGAAGTGCAAATAGTGGAGAAATTATCATTTTAAATAGTAGTGAATCCAACAGAAAATGCAAGTGTAATCATTTTGACAAGTGGTAAAGATGTTGAGATTCCAACAAAAATAGCCCCTGTAGTGTCAAAGTAAGAAAATGAGATAAATGTCATCAAGGATAAGAACATTACCAATGACAATGGCGCATCTAAGTGTAAGTTTTTATCTCTTTTTGATTATAAACCAATACCCCCTTTTCCTCAAACTTTGACAGAAAATAAAAAATAGAAAATATAAATGATACAGTGATTTATATAAGACATTTTGTAAATGTGAGGTGAATATTTTACTTTTTAATGCTGTTAAACAAGTGTCTCATTATGTAAATATTTGAAAGAATTGTGTACACACAAGAGAAAATAGAAACTTAAAAAGGCACGAAAAGGTAAGAGTTATGAGAAAATGTGTTTGTTGTCATTCAAAGAAAACTTCTTATAAAGTATAAAGATCCAAATATTTTTACCATCCTTTATATTATAGGCAACACTAGTTTTGAGAAGGCTATGATAAATTTAGAAACTTTTATCCATGTCATGTTATATTCTATATACGCTTCTTTGAAATATGGACCTTTGAATGAAATTAATGTTGTGATTAAGTGGCTAATAAATCTAGTACCTATCTTAAGGGTGTATTTGAGGATGATTTAATTTTTCCATGTCATGTTATAAATCTAGTACCTATCCATGTCATGTTCAAGTTAATGATTTAATTTTTCCTACAGACTTTTTATGTGTTTGACATAGAAAATAGTAATCAAACTAATCCTATTTTGTTAGGCAAAGCATTCTTAAAGACATCTAAGACTTTAGTCTTGGAATTTTCAAATGGCACACCATGGAATTTTCAAGTGAAGTTATTAAGTTTAATCTTTATGATAATATGAAATATTCTGGTGATGATAACTCTTTTTTTACTCTTGATATAATTGATTTTTTTAGCACAGGAAGTATTTGAATTTGATAGAAAAGATGAATTAGAAGTTGCCATTAGTGAATATCTTAAGAAAGAAGATGAGGAGTTAGCATTAAGTATTGAATTGTAAGAAATTGTTATAGCATTGAATGATTCTTCCAAGTCCTAACAATTAGGTAATGATCCTTATATTGCATTACCAGTTTCTAATGAAAGACCTTTACCTTTTATTTTGCAAGCTCTATTATCGATTTAAAGCCTCCCTTTAGTCACCTTAAGTGTGTGTTCCTTAGAGATAAGGGAGGTTGCCAGTAATTATCTTTAGTATACACTAAGAAGAAAGGCTTGTGTAGGTCATTAAGGAATATAAAATGACTATTTATTGGACAATTACAAATATCAAAGGAACTAGCTTGTCTACATGTGTGCATTATATCTTACTTACAGAGGGAACAAAACCTTCCTATCAACCATAGAGGAGAATGAACTTGCCAATAATGGATGTAAAGAAAACTTCTTGAAGTTGAGGTGATTTATCTATTTGGAATAGCAATTAAGTTAGCTTGGTTCAAATGGTTCCTAAAAAAACGAGAATAACGATTGTGAAAAATTAGAATGAGGAATTAGTCCATTAGATTATAGATTATAAACTATGTAATGAATGGGTAGTAAGATTGTGTAGATTATAGAAAATTAAATGCTGTAAGCTATAAGAATCACTTTCCTTTACTTTTTATTGATTAAATGGTTGAAAGGTTGATTATTCTTACTATTGTTTTCTTGATGGTTACTTAGGGTATTTTCAAATTGTAATTGCTCTAATGGATTAAGAAAAGACAACTTTTACATGCCCATTTGGAACTTTTGCATATTGTTTTATGCACTTTGCTCTCTGTGCAATGCCCCAACTACTTTCCAATAGTGTATGGTTAGAATATTTTTAAATTATATTAAGAATATCATAAAATTCTTTATAGGTGATTTTATAATTTATGAAAATTTCTTTGATTATTGTTTACATATCCTAACACTTATTCTTCAAACATGCATGAAGACTAACCTTGTGTTAAATTTTGAAAAATGTCATTTTATGGTTGAATAAGGTATAGTTTTGGGTCATATTATTTTATCTAGGGGAATTGAGATAGATAAAGCTAAATTTGACATTATTTAATCTTTGCCTTATCCCATTAGTGTGAGGGAAATTCATTCTTTTCTTTTACATACAAGTTTTTACTAAAGATTCATCCAAAACTTTTCTAAAATAGCATTACCCTTATGCAAGTTGTTATAAATGGATGCAGCTTTTGAGTTCGATGAAAAGTGTAGAAAAGCATTTGGTAAACTAAAGTAACTATTGACTTTTGCCCCAATTGTTTAACCCCTTGATTGGAACCTTCCTTTTGAGATAATGTGTGATACAAGCGATTATGTAATGAGCACTGTTTTGGGTCAAAAAATTAAAAAAGCATCTTATACTATTTACTATCTTTCTAAGACTTTGAATGATGTGTAAAGAAATTATTCTACCATTAAAAAGCTTAGGGCTAAAGTCATTATTTACTCTAATCATGCAACTCTTCGTCATTTGATGAAGAAAAAGGAGAAATTAAGATTGATAAGATGAATACTTGGGTGAATTTGATTTGGAAATCAAAGATAAAAAAGGGATAGAGAATTGTATTATAGATCACTTAAATTGTTTAGTTCATGTAAAGAATAAACTTCATTTGTAGGAGACATTCCTTGATGAGCAATCGTTCTCCATGTATATGATATTGTCCTAATATGCAAATATTATAAATTATTTGGTTACAAATATATTACCCCCAAGAACTATTTAATATTATAAATTATTTAGTTGTTAACATGTTACTTCATGAATTGTTTGAGACTTAAAGAGATAACTTAAAAGTGATGTCAAATGTTATGTATTGGATAACTCATACTTGTGGAAGCACTATGCCAATTAAGTAATAAAAAGGTGTATTTTTATAAAATGAAATTAATTTTATCGTCATCTTTTGTCACTTTTATGTTTGTAAAGGTCATTTTGAAGTGAAAAGGATGACAAGGAAAACACTTAAATGTGGTTTCTATTGGCCATCTTTATTTTGAGACTTATTTTTTTTTGTAAGTTGTGTGATCATTGTTAAAAGATAGGTAATATATCCAAAGAAACATGATGTTGCAAACCTTTATGCTATTTTGCAAAATTTTGATGTTTGGGACATTGATTTTATAAGAACATTCCTTGTAACTTTTGGTTATATTTGTATTTTACTTACTATTAATTATTTCTCAAAATGGGTGAAACCTAAAGCTATTAGGATTAATGATTCTAAAATTACAAATTTTATCAAATCGAACATATTTTCCAAATTTGGAATTTTGAGAGTATTAATAATTGATCGAGGTATTCACTTTGTTGTTCCCACAGCCTTGTATGGGTTGTAATTGTTGTCAATTAGGTTTACGTGTGCAAGAAAGTAAAGCCACATGGAAGGGCAAAAAGGTAAAACCACACGGAAGGGCAAGAACGTAAAATCGCCGCGTAAGCTTTATTAGGGTTTCATGGAGTAGAGTATATAATGGTCTTGGAAGACAAAGAACAGGGAGTCGGCAATATTGAGCATTCAGCAAAATCTAGACAATCAACCGAGAACACTAAACCCTACACGAAAGAACACCACGGGCAAGGACGAAGAGAGTGAAC
The DNA here is from genome assembly GCA_021533255.1 of Ceriops tagal. Classification (NCBI taxonomy): domain Eukaryota; kingdom Viridiplantae; phylum Streptophyta; class Magnoliopsida; order Malpighiales; family Rhizophoraceae; genus Ceriops; species Ceriops tagal. The sequence continues at coordinate 5,445,657 of CM038610.1, read as the reverse complement.
AGTGCAGTTGATGGACTAAGAGCGTGAACAGTGCAGTCGTGAACAGTATCCGTTGTGAACAGTAACCACACAGTGAAACTGTCGTCGGAGATAGGAAAGAAACAGATATAACGGCGAGACGATCGGTGAGGAGACAACACGGCACACGGCAACCCTACACCATCGGTAGAAAAGAGAGACGATCGAAACAGCTGGTGAAGGGGGCGATAGCAAAACGATATGGAAGAGAGAGAGAACCATCGGCAAAAACAGAACCATCGAAAGAGAGAAAGAGTCGACGAGAAGGAGAGAAAGAGAAACCCGACGGCCAGAAAAGAGGAGTTGACGGGAAGGAGAGAAAGGGAGCGAAGCTGTGCAGCAAAACCGTGAGGGAGACCAGATCCGAACTGGAACGGGTGAGATGAGACCAGATCGGGAACGGGTGAGAGAGATCCGGTGGCTAGACGTTGGAAGAGAGAGAAACAGACGGTCAGAAAAACAGAGAAATCGATCGACGGGAGAGAAAATCGGGAACGGCCGAAAAAGGCTGCATGGCAGGATGAAGAAAAGCAGACCACTGGTAGAAAAGGGAGGAAATCCGGCCAAGTGGGTGAACGGAAAAGTGAAATCCGGTGAAGAGAGAGAAATTCGGCAGGAAAAGAGAGAAATCTGGCAGTAGGAGAGAGAAATTTGACTGGATAGTAAGAGAGAGAGAAATGGACAGGCGAGCCGTGAAACAGTGAGATCGTGAGACAAGGAGACGGGTGAGACCGTAAGACGGTGAAAGCAAGAATTGTGTGAGACAACGTAGAGAAGGAATTCGGCGAAGCATGGAAAGAACTCAACATATTTCCAGACTTCTTCAAAAGAGGTTAGAGAGCATTGCAGTGAACTTCTAAGCGGCAGTGGAGCAGCCTTTCAATTCAATAGAAGCAAGACAAGCTAAAAGAAGAGTAGACACAGTAAGTGACACTCTTTGTATTGTACTTGCTTAGTAATTGCAATAGTGAAAGGAGCAGAGAATTAAAGACATCCATTGTAACCTGAATTCTTAAGTATAGTGGATAGTCTCGGTAAGGGAGAGTCTCTACCACCATGGATGTACGTCACATTGACAGAACCACGTAAATCTTGTGTGTCTTTAATTTGCTTTACGTTCTGTGCTTTGAATTGAGTTGTGAACGCAGCTAAAGTATCAGCCAACCCATAACCTAATGAAGACCTAAACAAGAACATTTGTATTGTCTATTAGGCAAGGTGTCTGAAAGGTGACTTTAGGGACTATTATGATTAGTAGGTAGCAATAGATCTACCTTAGTCGAGTTTGAGAAAGAGTTCGCTTTTAAGAAGAGATTGAAGTTGTTCAGTTACTTGCAAATTGCGAATTGTGGTGATACTGATTCACCCCCCTCTCAGTATCACAAACTAGTAGATCCTAGGGAGAAGTTGGGAACTTCACACTTTTGTAATCAAACTATGAAGGCTTTATTAAGAAAGTACCATATAATTTATAAAGCATCAATTATTTATCATTCGCAAATTAGTGGACAAACGAAGTATCAAATCAAGAAATCAATCCATTATTGGAAAGATGATTAATTCAAGTAGAAAAAATTAGAGTTTGAGTGTGGATGATGTCTTATGGGCATTTAAGATTGCATATAAGACCTTTATTAGCATGTTACCTTATCGATTAGTGTTTAGGAAGCCATGTCACCTTTCGATTGAATTAAAACATAAGGCTTATTTAGCTATCAAACATTTTAACATGAAGATGGATGATTGTGAAGAGTATAGAAGGTTATAGCTACAAGAGTTGGAGGAAATTCGTAATGAGGCATATGAGAGTGTAAAGATTTACAAGGAGAAGAAGAATGTTTTTCATAACAAGCTTATATCTATAAAGGAGCCTAAAGTTGGTCAAAAATTCTTATATTATTCATGGCTTCATTTATAGTAAACTTGAAATTCAAAGTGTAATAACTTTTAAGGTAAGGTGATCATAGATTTAAGTCTTTCTATAAAGGTTTCCAAGTGGAGAGTGTGGCAAAATTGGACCTTAAGGATTCAATTTATAATGAGTGAAGAATTAAACATTGAGTTAAGCCAATGACAATAAACAAAGGTGTAACAAATTCAAGTCCAAATTTGGTCTTAATGTAGTCTATATCTCTTAAAACCCAAAACACAAAAGTTATAAAGCTCTTCCTGGACTTTCCATATCATCTTGAATCATTGCAATCAAAGTTCGAAAAAAGAGTTATACTCAAATTATAAAGCAGTGTCAAAACTATGTTAAATCACCCAATTAACTTTGTTTACACTTAACACCTCTAATTACATATTAAAACAAAATATAAGAATAATAAGTGCAATTAAATTTTAATAAGTATAAAAGACTCAAAATTAAGGGAGACAAAATTTGACATATTACATTTTTGTCAAATTCCCCTACACTTTACTTTTACTTGTTCTTAGTCAAAACTCAAATTTGTTTTCCTAAACATACCAAAATCGTATCTCATTAGCAAAGACCACATGTCATAAACAAGTATCCTTAATTCACTTACAATCACTTAATAAGCATTTTCACTTGAAAATGAAATGAACTAAATATGTAGACCCTCACAAAAATTAAACACTCAAATCTCATGTTTTTAAAGGTGTGCGTTTCACTCAAATTCATTCCAATGGAATTAATCTACCATAAGTTTGCATATCTTCTCATACTCTACCATTGGGATTACATGCATAACACAAGTCATAAGGACTTTTCAAGGGTTGTAACGGGGTTTAGGTTCAAAGTAGGGAAACATTTGGGAATATAACTTAAAAAGTCATTGAAACTAATAGAGTAAAAATAAATCAACTTAATTCTATGATCATTTACCTTGAACACCTTAAAAGTTACTACACTTTAAATTTCAACTACACTATGAGGAAAAATATTAGTAACAACAAAAGGTTTTATCCAATGAGAATGTAATTTATGTGGAAATAAATGAATTCGTGAATGATATAGGACTTTTTGACTAATTTTAAACTCCTTCCTAGAATTTAGCTTGTCAAGAAAAGCCTTCGATTTTTCCTAATAAATCCTTATAATCTCATATGTCTTATTACAAACTTTCTCCAACTCTAACAATGATAACTTTTAGTGCTCTCCACAATCATTCAACTTTGTGTTAAAATGTTTGATAACCTAATAAGCTTTATGTTTTAACTCAACTAGAAGGTGACATGGCTTCCTAAATACTAACCGATGAGGTGACATATTAATGGACGTCTTATATGTAGCCCTATATGCCTACAAGGTATCATCCAAGAACAAACTCCAATCTTTTCTACTTGGATTGACCGTCCTTTCAATAATGACTTTGATTTCTTGATTTGACAGTTTTACTTGTCCACTAGTTTGTAAATGATAAGTAGTTGATACCTTATTGTTTACGTTGTACTTTCTTAGTAGTCTCCATAGCCTGATTGCAAAAGTGAGTTTCTTTATCACTTATTAATGCTCTTGGAATTCCAAACTTGGAGAATATGTTAAATTTGATAAAATTTATAACAACTTTAGAATCATTAGTCTTAGTGGCTTTAGCTTCCATTTATTTTGAGACATAATCAACAACAAGCAAAATATAAACATAATTGAAAGATATAAGAAACAATCTTATGAAATCAATGCCCCAAACATAAAAAATTTTGCAAAATAGCATGTTGGTTTGTGGCATCTCATTCCTTTGGGATATATTATTTGTCCTTTGACAATAGTTACACAACTTACAAAAAAAATGTCTTGGAAAAAAGATGACCAATGGAAACCACATTCAAGCACTTTTCTTGTCATCTTTTATGCTCCAAAATAACCTCTACAGTGTAAGAGTGACAAAAGCTAAGAGTAGAATTAATTTTATTTTTAAAAATGCACCTTCTTATTACTTGATTGATACAATGCATCCATAAATACATAGTATTTGACATCATTTTTAAAGTTGTTTTTTTGAATCTTAGACAAACCAAGAGGTGACATGTTAGTAATTAAATAATATACAAATTTGTATACTTAGGCAATGTTATATTCATGGAGAACAATTACTCATTAGAGAATACCTTTTACAAACAAAGTTCACGGTGAACTAAATGGCTTAAGTGATTTGTAACATGATTCTTTGTCCTTCTTTTATCATTGATCTCTAAATCAAATTCAGCCAAGAGAAATATCCATCTTATTAATCTTGGTTTCACCTCTTTTTTTTTTTTTTCATCAAATAATGATGAGCTATATGATTAGAGTAAATAATGACTTTAGTTCCAAGCAAATAAGATCAAAACTTTTCTAAAGCAAAAACAACTAAAAGTTCTTTTTTAGTGGCAAAATAATTTCTCTTTGTAACATTTAAAGTCCTAAAAGCATAGTAAATAGCATGAGATGCTTTTTTAATTCAACTTAAAACAACACCTACTTCATAGTCATTTACATTGCACATTATCTCAAAAGGAAGGTCCCAATAAACAGGTTGGATAATTGGGGCAAAAGTTAATAGTTCCTTTAGTTTATTAAATGCCTTTTTACACTTATCATCAAACCAAAAGATGCATCCTTTTATAGCAAATTGCATAAGGGTAATGTTATTTTTAAAAAGTTCTAGATAAATTTTTGATAAAAACTTACATGTCCAAGAAAAGAACAAACTTCCTTGCACTAATGGGATAAGGCAAAGGCAAAATAATGTCAAGTTTATCTTTATTTACCTTAATTTCCTTAGATAAAATAACATGACTTAAAACTATATCTTATTCAACCATAAAATGACATTTATTTGAATTCAACACAAGTTTAGTCTCTATGTATCTTTAAAGAACAAGTATAAGGTTATGCAAACAATGATAAAAGGAATTTCCATAAATTGTAAAATCATTTGTGAAAACTTCTATGATATGCTTAATATAATTTGAAGATATGCTAACCATACATTATTAGAAAGTGGCTAGGGCATTGCATAAACCAAAGGGCATATGACAATATGCAAAAGTCCCAAATAGGCATGTAAAAGTCATCTTTTCTTGAACCATTAGAGCAATTGCAATTTGAAAATACCCTAAATAACCATTAAGAAAACAATAGTAAGAATGAGTAGCTAACCTTTTAAGCATTTGATTAATAAAAGGTAAAGGAAAGTGGTCTTTGTGAATTACAGCATTTAATTTTCTATAATTTATATAAACCTGCCATTTATTTTGAACATAGGTGGGGACTAATTCCTTAGACTTTTCACAATCGTTATTCTTATCTTTTTAGGAATCACTTGAATCAAGCTAACTTAATTGCTATTTGAAATCAGATAAATCACTCTAACTTTAAGAAGTTTAAAGATCTCCTTCTTCACTATACCCATCATTGGCAGTTTCAGTCTCTTTTGTGATTGATAGGGAGGTTTCACTCCCTTTTCAAGTAAGATATGATGCACATCTATAAGTTAATTTCTTTGATATTTGTAATTGTCTAATGAATAGTCATTTTATGCTTAAGGACTTACATAAACCATTCATCTTGTTATGTACTAAGTTTACTAAAGATGATTGCTAATAACCTCTGTCGTTCCCATAGCTTTGTATGGGTTGTAATTGTTATTAACTAGGTTTAAGTGTGCAAGAAAGTAAAGCCATATGGAAGGGCAAGAAGGTAAAAGCCACATGGAGGGGCAAGAAAGTAAAAGTAAAGCCACATGGAAGGGCAAGAAAGTAAATCCGCCGCGTAAGGGCAAGAACGTAAATTCACTACGTAAGCCCTATTAGGGTTTCATGGAAGAGAGTATATAAAGACCTTGGAAGACAAAGCTAGGGCAAGGCCAACATAATTGAATACACAGCAAAACACAAGAAAGGCCAACATAAGAGTGAATACATGGCAAGAAGAGAGGGTGAATGGCATAAACACAAAGAGTGAGTTCGGAAAACATAAGAGAAACCGTTCAACCAGGGGAGCAAACGGCGAACCACCACCTGCAAAGGAGAAGACACAGTTAGACAACAATTAAAGGTGAATGACAAATCATAAATCAGAAGGTGCTGGACGGCAAAACACAGAGGAGACAACCGACCAAACACAAAGGAGGAACTATCCAAGCAAGGAGACAACTGGCCAAACACAAGTTACACGTCAAGCTAGGGTATTTGGCCAAAAGAGAATTTAGCCAACCAACCTATGCGGCCAAACAAGGTGAGTGTCCATACAACCCTACATGGCAAAGCATAACCAATGGCAAAGGGGTGGATGGCTAGGCAAGGAGGAGAATGGCCAAGGCAAGGTGAACGGCAATAAGGAGAGCACGGTCACAACACACCAACAGCAAGTGAGACCTTGGTGAGTCAAAACTCTACAACAAGGAAGAGTAAATTGGCTGGACAGCAAGAGTGAACACACGGCAAAACAAGGGAGACCTTGGACAGCAAGGGAAACTGGGCCAGGAAACCGTGTGACTCACGGTAAGAGGAGAGGCAAACGCACCATTGGTAAGAGAGGAGATAGCACACCGTCCGTAAGGGAAGAGAGGAGAAACCGTGAAAGAGGAGACCATCGAGAGAGCAAACCAAGCTGTCCGGAGGTGTGAAACGGACAAGTGCAAACCAGAAACGATGGTAAGGCGTGTGACCAGCAAGGCGTGCAAACCAGAAACATATGTGAGACGTGAAACGCCAAACCAGAAGTGTGCGTGAGGTGTGTGACCAGCAAAGGGTACAAACCAGAAACGTGAGTGAGACGTGTAACGCCAAACCAGAAATGTGAGGCAGGCCGTGAGATGTGGAACGGCAAACCAGAAACGTGAGGTGAGCCGTGAGACAAGGAGACGGGTGAGACCATGAGACGGTGAAAGTATGAGTTGTGTGAGACAACCTAGAGAAGGAATTTGGTGAAGTATCGAAAAGAAATCAACGTATTTCCAGATTTCTTCAAGAGAGGTTAAAGAGCGTTGCGGTGAACTTCTAAGCGATAGTGGAGCAACCTTTTAATTCAACAGAGGCATGACAAGCTAGAAGAAGGGTAGTCACAGTAAGTGACACTCTTTGTATTATACTTGCTTAGTAATTGCAATAGTGAAAGGAGCAGAGGATTAAGACATCCATTGTAACTGGAATTATCAAGTATAGTAGATAGTCTCGGTAAGGGAGAGTCCCTACCACCGTGGATGTACGTCACGTTGATGGAACCACGTAAATCTCGTGTGTCCTTAATTTGCTTTACATTTTGTGTTTTGAATTGAGTTGTGAACGCAGCTAAAGTATCAGCCAACCCATAACCTAACGAAGACCTAAACAAGAACATCCGAAATGTCTATTAGGCAAGGTGTTTGAAAGGTGACTTTGGGGACTATTGTGATTAGTAGGTAGCAATAGATCTACCTTAGTCGAGTCTGAGAAAGAGTTCGCTTTTAAGAAGAGGTTGAAGTTGTTCACTTACTGGCAAATTGGGAATTGTGGTGATACTGATTCACCCCCCCTCTCAATATCACAAACTAGTAGATCCTAGGGAGAAATCGGGAACTTCAACCTCCCTTTGTCTCCAAGGAACACATACTTAAAGTGATTGAGAAGAGGCTTTAAATTAGGAATGAAGGCCTACAAAATAGAGGGTAAAGCCTCTTATTAAAAACTGGTAACACTCATTATTGAATTATTAGGACTTTAGAGAATCATTTAATGTTGCAATAGTTTCTTGCAACTCAATGTTTAATGCTAATCCATCATCCTCTTCCTCAAGATGCTTATTAATAGTAATAATTGGTCTATATTTTCTATTAAGTTCAAAGACTTTCTATACTACAAAATCAATTGCATTAATAATAGAAATGGAGTTATCATCACCAGGATATTTTATAGTATCATAAATAATAAACTTAATAACGTCACCATCAAATTCCATAGTAAGTGTGTCACTATGAACATCTATTTTATTCTTAAATGCCTTTAAGAATGGTTTGTTTAACAAAATATGAGCAGTTTGATTGCCATTTTCCATGTTATGCCATAGAAGTTAGTAGGAAAAACCAAATCATTAACTTGAACAAGAACATTCTCAACTACACCCTTAGGATAGGTATTAGATCTATTACCTAGTGGAATCATAATACTAATATCATTTAAGGTCCAAGTTTAAAAACTGTATAGATAAAATATAGCTTGACATTGATCAAAGCTCTTAAATCCATCATAACCTTCTCAAAACTAGTGTTACCTATCATACAAGGGATAGTAAATATACTTGGGTCCTTGAACCTTGTAGGAAGTTTTTTTTTCAAATGACAGGAGGCACATTTTCCCCAACTTTTACCTTCTCAAACCATTTTAGTTGTTGCTTTCTCTTTTGTGTGCATAATTCTTTCAAAATTTTAGCATTACAAGGCACTTGTTTAATAATATCAAAAAGTGAAATATTTATCTCACATTTACATCTCATATTTTCTATTTTTGTCAAAACTTTAAGAAAAGGAGGTATTGGTTTATAATAAAAAAGAGTTGGAAATTTATACTTTGTTACGTCATTGTCATTGGTAATGTTCTTGTCATCAATAATGTTTTTCTTCTTTTCTTGCTTTAAGGTGCAAGGGCTACTTTTGTTGAAATCTCAACCTTTTTAACACTTCTCAAAACAATTACATTTGCATTTTCTCTTGGATTCACTATTATTTGAGGTGGTAATTTTCTTAATTTTTGTGCTTTTAGTTCACTAATGGTAATTGCCATCTAATTCTCCAAATTTTGAATGGTGACTTTTGTCTCCTATTGAAATTGCAAAGTATTAGTGGCAAAGAACTTAACAATATCTTTTAAAGGCATACCAAAATTAAAAGCTTAGTTTGGTTGTTGTCTTATAGGATATGGCCACTTATACTATTGGAAGGTTAGGCAATTTTGATTCATAAGTTGACTTACTTACAAATTACCATAACTAAAATTGGGATGATCTTTTCATCTTAGGTCATACATACTAAAATGTGGATCATACTTTCTTTGTGGTTGTCTAGGGAAACCATCCATCATATTTACTTGCTCCACAGTTTCCTTTTGAAGAGTTGGGCACATATTGGTTGGGTACTGAACTACTTAATATATCTCACATACTTTTACTGTTTGTATTTGACCTACAGTCATTTGATGAACATGAGAAGTTAGACTTGTAATTTTTTGTTCTAGGCGGGCAATATTTACCTCATTAACATGCCTAGGTGTATACTTAAGCCTAGTGTCAAATTATCAGGAATTTGTTGTCATATTTGCAATCAAGTTTCTTGTAACCTCAAAAGTTTAATCCACCAATGTTCCGCTTGCAGCATAAACCATGCTTTTATTAGTGGGAAAAAGGCTCTTATAAAAGTATTGGATGAGTAATTACTCATTAATGTGATGATGGGGGCAACTTGCACAAAATTTCTTTAAGCATTCCAATATTCATGTAGAGACTCTCCATTGTATTGCTTTATACCACATATTTCTTTTTGAATGTTGGTTGCTCAAAAAGTTAAGAAATATTTCTTCAAAAACAACCTTTTCATCTCATTCCATATAGTAATGCTCTTAGAGAGTAGATAATAGAGTCAATCTTTAGCCAAATCCTTTAAAGAAAATAAGAAAACTTTTAATTTAATTTGCTTTTGTTTAGCCTATCTTTAATAACTAATATTAGATTTGTTGTTAATAGTATCTCATATATGTGTCCTTGAAGTTCCCAACTTCTCCCTAGGATCTACTAGTTTGTGATATTGAGAGGGGGGGTGAATCAGTATCACTACAATTCACAATTCGCAGGTAAGTGAACAACTTCAACCTCTTCTTTAAAGCGAACTCTTTGTGTTTTGCCGTCCAGCTCTTGCTGTCCAGCCGTTCCTCCCTTGTTTTCTCTCTTTGGCTGGTCACCCTTTGTGTTTTGCCGTCCAGCATCTTCTGATTTGTGATTTGCCGTTCACCTTTGGTTGCTGTCCAGCCGTGTCTTCTCCTTTGCAGGTGGTGGTTTGCCGTTTGCTCCCTTGTGTTTGCTAAGTGGATTGCTTTGGACGTCTTTTTGTTTTGTCAGCTCCTTCCTCACGTTTTCTCTCTTTGGTCGACTGGTTGTCTAGGTTTTCTGTCCGTTTTGCTCAATTGTTGACTTGTCTTTCTTGCCGTGTTGTCTCTTTGCCGACCGCTAGTATATTTTCTCTCCTTTGTCGTCCATACTTCGTTCCGCCGTCCAGCCTCCTATTTCTCTGTATTAGGTTTTCTCTCTCTCTTTTTCACTCGGTCATTCTTCGTTCCCTGTTTTGCCAAGAGAGATGCCTTGTGTGTTGCCATGCTCCTCTTCTTTTTGCCGTGTACCACTTTGGCCGGTTCCTCTGTTTTGCTATGTACCACTTTGGCCGGTTCCTCTGTTTTGCCATGTACCACTTTGATTGGATTCTTGTTGAGATCAATAGCACTTTGATTATCACAAAGTACACTTACTGGTAACTTCACTTCAACACCCAAGTCTGCCAATTTTCTTTGCATCCACATCACCTGAGTACATGTTGCACAAGCAGCCATATACTTAGCCTCAACTGTGCTCAAAGAAATACTGTTTTGCTTTCTACTTCACCATGCAACACACTTTAAACCCAAGTAGAAGCTGCAGCCGTTGGTTGATTTTCTGTCATCTATACTTCTTGCCCAGTCTGCATCAGTGTATGCTCATAGTTTTACAGAATCCATGGCAGGATACCACAAACCCATTTCCAGTGTCCCTTTGAGGTATCTTAGGATTTTTTTCACCGCCAACACATGAGATTCATTAGGATCAGCTTGGAATTTGTTGGCAACGCACACAGCTTATATAAGATTAGGCCTTGATGCTGTAAGGTACAGAAGGCTCCTTATCATCTTCCTGTATTCTGTAGGGCTTGTACTCCTTCCCTCCTGATCTTTTGTTAACTTGCAGCCCACTGTCATAGGGGTATTGACAGGTCTGCTATCCTCCATGCCAAACTTTTTCAGCATCTCTTTGGCATTTTTCGTCTGAGAAATAAAAATACCTTCTTTACACTATTTTATTTGTAATCCAAGAAAGTAATTCATTTCTCCAATCAATGACATCTCAAATTCCTCACTCATCTTCTGTGCAAAATCTTGGCATAGCTCAGAGTGATCCCCTCCAAAGATGATGTCATCTACATATACTATGGTTATCAGCTGGCCTTTCTCTGAGTTGAACACAATAGGTTATTATCAACTGTTCCTCTTTTGAAGTTCAACCTTCTCAAATACGCATCTAGCCTTCTGTACCATGCTCTTGGGGCTTGTTTAAGGCCATACAAGGCTTTCTTCAACTTGTACACGTGTGTCTCATCCTCACTGATTTGTACTCCATTGGGTTGTTCAATATACACTTCTTCTTTCAGGAGCCCATTCAGAAAGGCTGATTTCACATCCATTTGATAAACTTTATACCTATTATATACTGCCAAAGTTAGGAACATTCTAATAGTTTCTAATCACCTCTATCTACTCCTTCTATCTGAGTGTAGCCTTTGTAAACCAGCCTGGCCTTGTTCCTCACCACCTTGCCATCTTTATTGTGTTTATTCTTAAACACCCATTTTGTTCCTATGACAATCTTGTTAGTGGGTCTTGGAACCAGCTCCCATGTATCATTCTTCTCGATTTGATTCAGCTCTTCATTGATAGCTTTGACCCAGGCTTTGTCTTGTGCAGCTTCTTCAACAGATTTAGGTTCAACTTGTGAGAGTAAAGCAGTAGCTCCCATAATTCGTCCTCTTGTTGTAACTCTTGCTGATGGGTCACCTATGATCTGATTTCCTTGATGAGCACTGGTCCATGTTTTCTTTGTCCTTCTTTCTTACACAATCTTAGTTGCAAGAGGATCTCTTTCTTCATCTTCAGACTCACTCTTCTCTGAGTCTAAACTTACTTCTTGTTCCTTTTCTTCATGTTGGTCTGATTCTTCATCTACATTGAAGTCATCTTCTTCATTATCCTCAGCTTCTCCATTCTGTATTATTTTCCAGTTCTCATCTATTCTCACATCACTGGATGTGATCACTTTTCCCAGCTTATGTAGGAAAACTCTGTAACCTTTTGTCTTTGCTGAGTATCCCACAAAGATGCCTTCATCAGACCTAGCATTGAATTTTCCCAAGTTTTGCTCCTTGTTCTTCACAAAACATGGGCTGCCAAAGATTCTGAGATACTTGGTTGTTGTCTTCTTCGCACTTCATAACTCATATGGAGTCTTATCAGTATTGGGCCTTAGTAAGACTCTATTCAGTAGATGTACAGTTGTAAATGTTGCTTCTGTCCAAAATCTTGTGTGAAGCTTAGATTCCAGCAGTAGAGTTCTTGCCATTTCAACCACATCTCTATTTTTCCTTTCTACCACCCATTCTGTTGAGGTGTTTTTGCTGCTGCCATTTGGTGACGAATACCATGCTTCTCAAGGTAATCTTCAAAAGCTTCATTTGTAAATTCAGTGCCTTGATCTGACCTCAATACTTTGATCTTCCTTCCACTCTTATTTTCAACCAATCTTCTGTATCTCTTGAAGTAATTCAGAACTTCTGACTTGTGTTTGAGGTGCATGATGTAGGTCCTTTTGGAATAATCATCAATAAACAAAATGAAGTACCTCTCACCATTCAACCTTTTTGTCCTCATTGGTCCACACAAATTAGTATGCATAATGTCAAGCACTGCTTCAGAACTAAACTCTTTGGTCTTATATTACTTTCTGGCATGTTTTCCTTTAGAGCATGCTGAGCAAACATACTCTCTCTCTCTCTCTCTCATGAGGTCGGGAATGTCTCTGATTGCATAAGTAGTGGTCAGCTTCCTCATGTTTTTCTGTGTAAGTGTCCTAGCCTCCTATGCCATAGTTGATTTTTTTCTTCTTTCGTAAGTAAACAACTGTTTGTCTTGTCCTCATCAATCACATAGAAATTTCCAGTTGTTCTCTTCCCGGCTGCAACAGTATTGCTTTCTTTACTTTTTACCTGGCAACCTGTTTTTGTGAATATTACCTTATGATTTTCATTGCATATTTGGCTGACAGATGCTAGATTATATCTGAGTCCTTCAACGTGCAGAACATTTTTCAGCTTTCCTCTTCCAATGTTTACTGACCCTTGACCATTGATGTTGAGTGAATCATCATTGTCAAACTTGACTCTGCCTTCTCTTGACTTGTTTAGCTTTGACAATTTACTCTTGTCTCTCGTCACGTGTGAAGTGCATCCACTGTCAAGGATCCACTGCTTATCCTTATAGTCAGCTTTGAGTGCAATTTCAGCTATATTAGCTACCTCCCTTTTAGCTTTATATTCCTTCTTTTGAACTGGTTGGAAGATAGCTTTCCTTTTTTTCTTAGCTTTGACTGCATCGCTTGTTTTCACTGTGCCATTAAGTGCCTTCTCTTGCTCAGGGAGAAGTGTCATGCATCTCTTGGCATTATGGCCATCCTGCCCGCACCTTTCACACTGTTCTAAGTCTGCCAATATAGCAAATTTATTCTTTGAAACCACTGGTTTGGGCTTCCATCAACAATCCTTGTCAGTGTGTCCTTGCTTTTTACAGTTTATGCAAGAACTCACGACAAATGTTCTCTTCTGAATTTTGTATTGTTTCCCCATGTATGCAGCATCGGATCTTCTCAAGTTGGAGACATATACTGGCCTTCTCCACTAGCATTTACTTGCCCTATGACCCTAAACTCCATAATAAAGACAGTGACCTTGAAACTGCCTTTTCTTGGGTCTACTCACAACTTGTTTTCTTCTGTTGATTACTTTCTGTGTAGGCAAAGTTGCTGGCTTCTTTGCTTGTGTGGCTTTCATTTAGCCACCTTCTTCTCCTTCTTTTGTTCAGCCATTGCCCTTGGCTGGCTGACTTCCTTTTCTTTCTGAGACGTAGCAGCTATGGGCTGCTGCTCTTTAACCACATACATCCTTTTTGGCCCTGGCTTTGGTTTGATAACTGTCTTCTCTTCTTCCGTTATCTTCACCTGAGTCACAACCTTCTTTTTCAACTTCTGTGGCAAAGTCTCATTCTTCTTTTTTCTTGCAGAGCTTGTTTCTCCTACCACTTTAAACTTCTACAAGTTCTCCTCACTCTTTTTGAGTTGTTGCTGAAGTCTCAGCAACTCTATCTCTATTTCTTCAATTGTTGAAATCCTTGAGCTAAGCTTTATAGTAAGGTCTTCACATATTTTAATATGTTCTTCAAATCTTCTCTTCAAGTCAATATGTTCAGCCTTTATTTCATCCTTTTGACTTTTAGCTTCCTCAGATTTTGCTTCAACTTGTTTTATGTGAGCCTCCAACCTCTTTATGGTTCTGCCCCTTCTAATTATCTCCTTTGAAGCTGCTTCCAACTCAGCTTCAAGATCTGGTTCTTTTTCATCAACCTCTTCTTCCTCTTCAGAGGTTGAACTACCACCTTGAGTTGATGCCATAAAGGCATGCTCATCTGATGAGTCTTTATCTTCCTTATCGTCAGCTTCTTTTGTCTGACTCATATAACTCTTGAATGAGCCTCTCTTCTTCTTCTGTGGGTTGGCAGTCTTCTTGCTGGACTTCTTTGATTTGAACGATGGTCTTCTCCATTTTGAATTCTGCTCATCATCACCATCCTCATCTTCATTATCAAGTTTTACTTTGCACTGAGAAGCAAAGTGTCCAGTTTGCCCACAACGGTAACATCTCAAGGACAATAGTCCTTTTCCATTCTTAGACCCCTTCTTGAATTTCCTTGTGAAGTAAGCCAACACTTCACCTTCACTTTCTTCCTCATCACCATCATCATCCTCATTGGATGATTCTTCCTCTTCTTTTATCTTCAAGTGTTTCATAGCTTTGAAAGCTGCCTCCTTTGATACCTTTGATGTTGAGGAGCTCTCAGTTGACTTTATTCTCATCTCATATGCAATGAGATTGCATTGGAGATCATGCAGAGACAAAGAATTGAGAGCTCTACTTTCTTCTATGGCTGCCACCTTTGAGGCAAACCTCTCAGGCAGAATTCTCAGAATTTTATTCATAATAAATGAGTCCTTCTTGTTCTTCCCATGACTTCTAAGGTTGTTTATAGCATCAATAACTCTGGTGAAGAACTCTTGGACTGTCTCATTTTTCTGCATTATGAGAGATTTATATCTCTTCTTGAAAACTTGAAGCTTAGCCTCCTTCATTCTGCCATCACCTTCATAGACTTTCTGCAGTCTGTCCCATATCAGATTTGCAGTCCATAACTTTAGCATACTCAGCATCTGTCAATGCTGAAATGATGACATTTAAGGCCTTCCCATTTATCTCAAACTGCCTTAATTCCTCTGGGGTTGGATCTTTACCTTCTTCTGAGGCCACAAAACCCTTATGTACGGCTTTCACCACATTCATGCCCATGGTTACAAATACCACCTGCATTCTCACTCTCCACATATGATAGTTGGTTCCATTAAAGATTGGAACCTTCTTGCTGTAAGTAGTGCTGGTGCTGGTACCGACATCCATTCCTCAATATGTTGAACAGGTTAAAACTTCTGAAACCCTTCAAACTAGTACACCAAGCTGTTAAGCTTCAAACTGGTGAACCAGTGCTCTGATACCAATTGAAGTTCCCGACTTCTCCCTAGGATCTACTAGTTTGTGATACTGAGAGGGGGGGTGAATCAGTATCACCACAATTCGCAATTCGTAGGTAAGTGAACAACTTCAACCTCTTCTAAAAAGCGAACTCTTTGTGTTTTGTCGTCTAGCTCTTGCTGTACAGCTGTTCCTCCCTTGTTTTCTCTCTTTGGCCAGTCACCCTTTGTGTTTTGCCGTCCAGCACCTTCTGATTTGTGATTTGCCGTTCACCTTTGGTTGCTGTCCAGTCGTGTCTTCTCCTTTGCAGGTGGTGGTTTGTCGTTTGCTCCCTTGTGTTTGCTGAGTGGTTTGCTTTGGATGTCTTTTTGTTTGGCCGACTCCTTCCTCACGTTTTCTCTGTTTGGTCGATTGGTTGTCTAGGTTTGCTGTCCATTTTGCTCAATTGCCGACTTGTCTTTCTTGTCGTGTTGTCTCCTTACTGACTGCTGGTATATTTTCTCTCCTTTGTCGTCCACACTTCGTTCTATCGTTCAGCCTCCTTTTTCTCCGTATCGGGTTTTCTCTCTCTCTTTTTCACTCGGCCGTTCTTCGTTCCCTGTTTTGCCGAGAGAGATGCCTTGTGTTTTGTCGTGCTCCTCTTTTTTTTGCCGTGTACCACTTTGGCCGGTTCCTCTGTTTTGCCGTGTTAGTGTTTTGCCGTGCTGGTTTTACTGTGCTGGTTTTGCCCTGCTGGTTTTCTCTCTTCCAGCCATCTCTGATTTTGGCCATGTTTTCTTTTTCTCTCCTTCCCGTCGACTCCGATTTGGCCGTATATGATTTTTCTCCTTTTTCCAACGGCTGTGTTTTCTCTCTCTTCCAACGGTTGTGTTTTTGGCTGACCTCTCTTGTGTTGGATGGTTTCTCTCTAGGTTTTTACCAACTCCCTTGGTTGAACGGTTGCTTATGTTTTGTCGAGTATTCAATTATGTCGTTCACCCTCTTGTGTTTTGCTGTGTATTCAATTGTGTTGGCCTTGCCCTAGTTTTGTCTTCCAAGGTCTTTATATACTTTCTTCCATGAAACCCTAATAGCACTTACGTGACGGATTTACGTTCTTGCCCTTACGCAGCGGATTTACTTTCTTGCCCTTCCATGTGGCTTTACTTTCTTGTACACTTAAACCTAGTTGACAACAATTACAACCCATACAAGGCTGTGGGAACAACAGTCCTTATTGATTTGATATTATAAGTGCATTTGAGATGTGTTTCTTACATTTATAAAGTGTTGGCAGTTGAGTTATTTAAAGGTTAAGGAAGATGTTGTTGGTGAAATGTGATAAGAATAAGGAGAGAAAGCAGGACCGAAATCAGGATGCTATCAGCCCTACCTTGTGCTGCCAAAAATGACGAGTTGATTCATATTGCTGGTGATGTTTTGACTGTAAAGAAAGCACTAGTTGCTGCCTTTGGCATTGTATTTAGCAGTGGCACTACAAGTCACTCACTAATCGTTGACCCTAAATTTAAGGAGTCAATGCTAACTGTTGACTCTAAATTTAAGAAATCAATGCTAATCATTGATGATAGGGCAACCTTAAATTCAAAACTTATAAATAGCCATGTAACTGCCAAGAGAAAAAAAAAAGATAGGGTGAGCAGCAGAAACTTAAAAGAGAGCAATAGAGTAGAAAAAGAGAAACCCGACAAAGCAGAATAGAGAGAAACCCAACAGAGGCAAGAGAGAAATCCTACAGAAGTAGGAGAGAAACTCGATAGAGGCAGAGGAGAACCGATAGAGAGTTAAGATCTATAAAGAGGAGAGAACTGGCAGAGAGTTGAAACCAGCAAAGAAGATAGAACCTACAGAATAGAAAACCATAGAAAAAAAAGAGAAGATCAATTTTCTGCCACAACAACCTGTGCATATGGAGAGATTTTTCTTAGAGGAGTTCTTGTGATAATCTTTTTATGTACTTCTTAGAAAAAGGGTAGGAAACCCTCGAGGTGATTGGGAGATCATTGTAAATGGTTAAGAAGTAATCCTTCCACAATGGTTAAGGAGAGATCCTTCAATTACATCATTTGTAGCCCTTGATTGCAAGAAGGGATCATGTGATCTAGGAGTGATCCTATCACACCGTGGATGTAGTTCACACATTGTGGGTGAACTACGTAAAAATTCTGTATATTCTTAGGTGCTTATGCTTATGTGATATTCATACAGCTATTCTCACATAAAGAAGTAAGATAAAATTGGATCATAAACTTTAATAGGTCATAGAGATTTAATCTGGACAGATTGTAAAAGTAAGCATCTTACACTGATTTATCCCTTCCCTCTTTCAGTGTGAAACCCAAGAAGGTCCTTATCAATTGGTATCAGAGTGTAATTCCTCTATTGATCCATTGTACTTAGATTTAAAAGTTTTTTGCTGTTGTGAATTTTTACATCTTCTACTGGTTAATATCATTAAAAGTATAAATAGTATTAACAATAAGGGTATTCCCACTTTTGATGGACAAAATTATCAATTATGGAAGAATAGAATGCTCCTATATCTGCTTTCAATTGGTCTAGATGTATTTGAATTTGTTGTCAGTGGATTTACTCTCACTGCTGAAGGTGCTACTATAACGCCTGTTGATAAGATGAATTTAGAGTATGATGGAAAGATTATAAATGCCTTATATGTCTCTTTATTAGACAAAGAATTCACCAAAATGATGGGGTGCAACATAATCAAACAAATTTAGGATAAATTAAAGAATATTTATGAAGGAGATAAGGTTGTGAAGGAAGCCAAGTTACAAATCTAGAGGAGCAAATTTGAAGATATAAAGATGCTGAATGATGAATCGATGGATGCCTTCTTTACAAGAGTAATGAAATTGTATGCTTAATTAGAGGCTATGGAGAGGAGATCAATGATGCTACTGTGGTAAGGAAGATACTTAGAACCTTATCATAAGCTTTTAATGTCAAAACATCCTTCATAAAAGATAAAGATTTAGATAAGCTATCCCTAGATGATCAACATAGCATATTGGTGGTGATGAAAACCTTCTTAAGTCTCACACTAAGAGTGGAAGGGGATAAATTAGTGTGAAATGCTTACTTTTTACAAATCTATTTCGATTAAACCTCTGTGACCTGTTAAAGTCGATGATTCACTTTTATCTTACTTTTTTATGCGAGAATGACTATATGAATATCAAGTAAGCACAACACCCAAGAACATACAAAATTTTTTATGTGGTTCATTCACAATGTGTGAGCTACATTTACAGTGTAATAAGACCACTCCTAGATTACACAATCTATTCTTATTATCAAGGGATACAGCTAATGTTGTAGAAAGATCACTCCTTAACCACTTACAATGAGATCCTGATCACTAGAAGAGTTGATCTCTCGATCACTTGAAGGATTGATCTCTTGATCACTCAAAGGGTTTCTTACCCTTTTTCAAGAAGTACATAAAAAGTTTATGACAAAACTTCCCTGAGAAAGATCATTTAATATGCACAAGCTTTTGTTGCAGAAAATAGATCTCCTCTTCACAATAAAGATAGTAACCTTGAAACTGCCTTTTCTTGGGTCTACTCATAGCTTGTTTTCTTTTGTTCATTACTTACTATGTAGGCAAGGTTGCTGGCTTATTTGCTTGTGTGACTTTCATTTCAGTTACCTTCTTCTCCTTTTTCTGTTCAGCCATAGCCTTTGGCTGGCTGACTTTCTTTTCTTTATTTTTGTTTGCAACCCTAGGTTACTTCTTCAAATCTTCTTTATTTTTAGCCTTCACTGTTCCTGGCTGATCAGTCTTTTCTTTCTGAGACTTAACCTTCTCTTTCAACTTATGTGGCAAAGTCTTATTATCTTTAAGCAATGCAGCCTCAGATTGCTACACTTTCTCTTCATTCTTCTTTTCTCTTACAGAGCTTGTTTCTCCTACCACTTCAAGCTTCTGCAAGTTCTCTTCACTCTTTTTAAGTTGTTGCTGAAGTCTCAGCAACTCTATCTCCATTTCTTCAATTATTGAAGTCCTTGAGCCAAGCTTCATAGTAAGGTTTTCACATATTTTGATATGTTCTTCAAATCTTCTCTTCAAATCAATATACTCAGCCCTTATTTCATCCTTTTGACTTTCAGCATCAATAACCCTACACCACACTCCTGGTCTGCTGTTTCACGTCTCTTGGCCTGCACCATGCTTCTAGTTTTGCTGTTTCACATCTCTCGGCCTGCCTCCCGCTTCTGGTTTTGCTGGTTCACGTTTCTCGACCTGCCTCCCGCTTTTGGTTTTTCTGGTTCACATTTCTCGACCTGCCTTCCGTTTCTGGTTTTGCTGGTTCACATTTCTCAGCCTGCCTCTCGTTTATGGTTTTTCTTCATGTTTCTAGTCTGGCATTTCACGTCACATGTTTTGGTCTGTTGTCTTCTCTTCCGAGTGGTCTCACGGATACCAGGTTTGCTGTCCTCTCTTCCGGTTGGTCTCATGGATACCAGGTCTGCTGTCTTCTCTTCTGGGTGGTCTCACGGATTTGATTTCTTCTCTTGCAGGTGGTGCGTTTTTGGTTTGCTCTCCCGGTGGTGTATTTCTCTCTTGCGGTGGTGTAATTTTGGTTTGCTCTACCAGTTTATATACTTCCTTCTATGCAAACCCTAGTAAGGTTTTCTGGAGTTACGGTCCTTTCTTGCCCCTCCATGTGGCTTCATATTACTGTTCCATACAAAATTCAGCATTATCCTCCTTCTTAATTTATTTTTCTTGCTCTTTTCTTTCTACTGAAAAACTCATCCCTTGAATGCTTGAATGAGCCACTTCTGCTTGCACACTTAAATCTAGTTGATAACAATTACAACCCATACAAGGTTATAGGAACAACAGCTATAGTTTAAATACTAAAGCTTACAAAATCTATAATCTCAAAACACAAAATGTGTTTATGAGTAGAAGTATAAAGTTTGATGAGCAAGCCAACTAGGATTAAAGCAGATCTAAAATGAATGATGGAAAACATTAATAGCTTATTATCTTCATCTTAACCTAGAGCTAATTCAAAAGATGAGATTGTTTAATTTAAGATGAACCTTTGAGAGGCAACAAATCTCTTATTGATGTTTATGAAAGAAGCAATGTGGCTCTTTTAAAGCCTACAATTTATATTAAAGCATTAAAGTCAATCTTTTGGACAGTGGTAATAAAGTTAGAAATAAGATGCTTAAGAAGGTTGACACCTAGAAGTTGGGGGATAGATTAAGGTACAAGTTAGTAATTGGTGTTAAGTGGGTTTTTAAGGCAAAACTAAATGTTGATGGTTTACTTAAGAAGCTTAAAGCTAGATTGGTGGTTTAAGTGTTATTCTTAGAAGTTGGGGTTAATTACTTGTAGACATTTGCTCTAGTAAGCAAGCTTAATACAATTAGGCTTCTCTTAGCAATTACAACACAGAAAGGATGCCTAGTATTTCAATTAAATATAAAATCTACTTTTTTAAATGGTTTGTTAAAAAGGGAGATTTACATTAAGTAGCTTGATAGGTTTGCAAAGAAAGGGGAAAAGGATTTGGTGTACTTGCTTCAAAGAGCTTTGTATAGCTTTAAGTAAGCCCTTCAAGCTTAGTACAACATGCTTGATGAACATTTATTGTAATAATATTTTGGAAGAAACAAAAATCAAGCTATATAGTACATAAGGACTACTCTTGCTGGTTTGTTAATTATTACAATGTGTGTGGATAACTTATTAGTTAATAGTAGCAATAACAACTTGATTGAAGATTTCAAGAGCAATATACAAAAGGATTTTAAGATGACAAACTTAGGGATAATGTCTTTCTTCCTTAAGATGTAGGTGTCAAAATCACAAGATGCTATATTTATCAATTAGCAAAAGTATGCTAATGAAGTCCTTAAAAAATTCAAAATGGAGAGTTGTAAACTAGTAGCGACTCTTTTTATGTTTAATGAAAAGTTATGTAGAACAAGAAGATGTTACTCATTATAAGAGTTTCATTGGTTGTTTACTATATCTAATAACAACAAGGTCAAATATCATGTTTGTTATAAGCTTACTTTTAAGGTTCATGTAAGAACTAAGTGAGCTTCATCATAAAACAGTAGAGTACTGAGATATGTTAAAGGAACTACTTATGACAATGTCAAGTTTTCAAGAAAAAGAGAACTTTGACAAGATTCTCTAATAGTGATAAAGAGGTTCTTATAAAGATCTAAAAGGCACCTTTGATCAACTATTTTCTCTTAGTTTAGCCTTGATTACCTAGAGTTCTAAGAAATAAACAATTGTAGCATAATCAACCATTAAGACTAAATACGTTGCTACAGTAGAAGTTGTTAATTAGGTTATTTGGCTTAAAAAAAATGTTAAGGGATCTAAAGTATAAGCAAGCCAAGTTTACTAAAATCAAGGTTGATAATAAATCTACTATGGCAATTTCCAGAAATCTTATTTTTCATGGTTGGACTAAACATATTAAAGGTAAGTATCATTTTGTGAGGGAAGCTCAATAAAACGGTGAGATTGTTTCAGTGCATTGTTGTTCTTTTAGTCAACTAATAGATATTATGACCAAAGCTTGAGATTTGAAAAATTAAGAAATCATCTAGAAGTGAACAATAAAAAGCCAAGTAGGAATGTTAAAATTCCTAGCTTCTTCATTATTCATGATTCCAACACTAAAGATGGAATGCAAGCTGAGTTACATAACTAAAATGTTAGCAACCTTAACGATAAATGAGTGAAGTCATTTTGGTTTAGTGATGTGTTTTTTATTATCTTTTAACTAACTTTGTTTTAGTTTAGTTCATGTAACCATGAAAAACATCAATTTGTAATGTTTAAGTTAGGGTTAGTGGTTATTATTTGTGAAAAAACCTTTTTAGTGGATTTATTTTGATAGCTTTGCACTTACCAAAAGCTTGCTTTACCTAGGAGCTTTTCCAACATAATAAAAATGTTCTTTTGTTATTATTGATATACGTAAAATGCATACAAGAACTCTTTATAAAGGATTTTCAATTACAATGAAAGTAGTTGCATTATTACAACCAAAAAATTGAGCTCTCTTCTTTTATTGCAAAATTTCTCTTTTTAGTTTATGCTTTTTTTTTCTTTCTATCTTGCTTGAATAACACCTATTAACCTATTAACCAATTTAGCATATTTTTTAATTTTCTCTTGTTAGGAACAAAAGTTAGAATTATAGTTATCCTTAAAGACCTTTAAAAATTAATAGCAAATTGATTATTGACAAATCAAATGTTTCTTATGATCAAGGTAATAACAGTATACTAGATAGTGCTTTGTTCATTGCCTAAAAACCTTTTATTATGAGAATTAATGAAGAATATATCTTCTCTTGTTTTAGAGTATGAGCAATTAACCAAAATAATTTTTTCCTTTTTGTCTATTACTTTCTGAAAGTGTTGAAAATTTGTTTTATCAATATAGATGTTACAGTTTTTCACACATTCTTTATAATGTATATCTATAATGGGAAAGGAGTCTTAATTCCCTTTAACTTCCTTTTAATGTGTTAGGTCAACCCATCATTGGTAGGCTAATGTAACCCAAAATAATTTACATCTTCCACTTGTATATGATGGGTAGTAATAGCCTAATCATTGCTAAAAATCTCAATATTCAATTTTTCATAAATAATTCATACAAGTAAATGGATTATATGACTTACAAGCACATCAACACTTGAGAGCATATTCTATATACTTATTAAGGATGTATAAGTTTTACAATAAAAAAAAGGATTGTAGACCTTATTATATATAAAAAAAATATCTTATCATAAAGATCTTAGTTTAATTGCTTTTAAAAATTTAACTTAAGTTCTTTAAGTGACTCCCTTATTCATAAGTGTCAAAATGAGATCTCATATCTAACTTTTAAAAAATTATATAAAGAGTGAGAATTTATACTGGCCATCACTCATTATAACCTTATCTTGATCTTCTTAAGGTGTCATCTCTATATATATAGAATTTTGCTCAAATGATGGTTTTATCTCTATGCACTCTCTTAATATTAAGGCAATTGTCCATATGAATGGATCAATCCTAAGTTGTTTGATATACTTTTATTTTTCTCATAAAAGGAAACTTATGATAGGATTGATCTCATGTCAAAGTCATTGTGTAACAATCAATACTTGAGATGATGTTGTTAATACATGTGTAATAAAAAACAAACTCTTTAATTATATAATAACACATAGTCACAATATATCACAACACATTAAATTCTATAAAATCTTATAAACATAACATGTAAATGAAATACAACTCTTGGTATTGGTTTAGTTAGTATATTTATTATCATTCCATATGTCAAAATGTACTATAAAGTTACATCTTTTTGTGACATAATGTCTCTTATAAAGTTGTACTTAGTATCAATGTGTTTGGTTTTACAATGATATTTAAGATCTTTTTGCATATGCAATAACCACTTGATTATTGCAATACAATGTAACCATTTTCTATTAACATCACATACTTTCAAATTCAAAAATTTCTTAAGCTAAGTAGATTCTTGCACTATAGCTGGGCAAGCTACAAATTTAGCCTTTATTGTTGATAAGGCAATATAGGTTTGCTTCTTGCTACTCCATGATATGGTATAATCATTTAACAAGAACATATATCTTAATGTAGATTTACATTCCTTTATATCTCTTCCTTAATTGGTATTTGAATAACCAATTAGTCATAAATCATTTCCTTGATAACATAAGGAATAATTTGCAATACCTTTGAGATACCAAAGTATTCTTTTTATAACTTAGCAATGTGTTTTTATTGGGTTTGACTAGTATTAACTCATCAATTCCATGACATAACAAATGTTAGTGTGTATACACATCATAACATACATTAGCCTACCCACTACACTAGAATATGGCACATTCTTTATTTCTTCGTGCCCTTGTTATATTTTAAGACACATTTTAAGGCTCAAACCATCACTTTTAACAATTAAAGTGCTAATGGATTTATAACTTTCCATTCTAAATTGCTCAAGGATTTGATGGATGTAAAACTTTTGTGATAGACTTAGGGATCACTTGGAATGATCCTTACAAATCTCAACTCCTAATATGTAAATTATCTCACTCACATCATTCATTTTAAAATTAAAGGACAACCATTCCTTAATAGTAGTGACAAACTTCCTATTATTTTTAGCTAGTAGAATGTCATTTATTTATAGAGACAAAATTACAAATTTATTTGCAAATCTCTTAACATACATGTAATGATTCTCATCAATCATTAAGAAGTCATATTAGATTATTGCATGATAGAATCTCAAATACCACTATTTAGATAATTGTTTTAGTTTATAAATTGATGTTTGAAGTTTATAAACTTTATTCTTTTAACCATGAACAATAAAACCTATAAGTTATTCCATACAAATTTCTTCATTTAGCTCTCTATTAAGAAAAGTAGTTTCAACATCCATTTGTTGTAATTCTAAATTTATATTTATTACAATAGCTAGAATTAGGTGAATTAAGATAAATCTTACCATTGGTGGAAATGTTTCCTTATAGTTTGTAGCCTTTTATTGAATATAACCTTTTGCCATTAAGTGGGTTTTATTCCTTTTTATGGATCTATCTATCTTACACTTGATTTTGATAACTCATTCCCAATAGCTTTGCATCTTTAGATCAAATCGACCAAGTCCTAAACTTGGTTAGATTTCATGGATTCTATCTTTTCTTCCATTGCCTTCCTCCATTGTTCCTTAGCAAGGCATAAGAGAGCTTTAATTACTGCTTAAGGCTCTTCTTCATCATAAGAGACAATATGCTGTAAGTAGTGCTGGTGCTGGTACCGACATCCATTCCTCAATATGCTGAACAAGTTAAAACTTCTGAAACCCTTCAAAATAGTACACCAAGCTGTTAAGCTTCAAACTGGTGAACCAGTGCTCTGATACCAATTGAAGTTCCCGACTTCTCCTTAGGATCTACTAGTTTGTGATACTAAGAGGGGGGTGAATCAGTATCACCACAATTCGCAATTTGCAGGTAAGTGAACAACTTCAACCTTTTCTTAAAAGCAAACTCTTTCTCAAACTCGACTAAGATAGATCTATTGCTACCTACTAATCATAATAGTCCCCAAAGTCACCTTTCAGACACCTTGCCTAATAGACAATTCGGATGTTCTTATTTAGGTCTTCGTTAGGTTATGGGTTGGCTGATACTTTAGCTGCGTTTACAACTCAATTCAAAACACAGAACGTAAAGCAAATTAAGGACACACGAGATTTACGTGGTTCCGTCAACATGACGTACATCCACGGTGGTAGGGACTCTCCCTTACCGAGACTATCCACTATATTTGAGAATTCCAGTTACAATGAATGTCTTAATCCTCTGCTCCTTTCACTATTGTAATTACTAAGCAAGTATAATACAAAGAGTGTCACTTACTGTGTCTACCCTTCTTCTAGCTTGTCTTGCCTCTGTTGAATTGAAAGGCTGCTCCACTGCCGCTTAGAAGTTTATTGCAACGCTTTCTAACCTCTCTTGAAGAAATCTGAAAATATGTTGAGTTCTTTCCGATGCTTTGCCGAAGTTCTTCTCTACATTGTATCACACAACTCCTGCTTTCACTGTCTCACGGTCTCACCCGTCTTCTTGCCCCATGATCTCACTGTCTCATAGCTCGCCTATTCGTTTCTCTCTCTTTTGTTGTCCAGCCGAATTTCTCTCTCTTGCCGTCGGATTTCTCTTTCTTACCGCTAGATTTCTCTCTCTTACCATCTAGTCGTTTTAGCTCAGATCTGGTCTCCCCGGTTCCCAATCTGGTCTCGTCTTACCTATTTCTCTCTCTTGCCGTGTCATTTCCTCGCTAACCATTAGTGTGCCGGTGGTCTGTCATCACACACGGGTTTCTCTCTCTTTTCTGCCGACGGTCCCTTTTCAATGGTTCTCTCTCTTCTATGACGTTCTGTCGTCGCTCCCCTTTTCTGATTTTTGGCTGTCGTCTCCTTTTTTTCGATTTTTGGCTGTCGTCTCTCTTTCTCTCTCTCGATGGGCTTTTGTTCTTCGTTCAGCCCGACCGTCGACCTCTCCTATTTCTGACAGCCGACCTCTCCTCTTCTCCTTTTTTTTTTCTCCTTCGTTCGACGGCTACTTCTTTTTCTCTCTCTTCCCATCGATGGCTTCTTTTCTCTCTCTTCCAAGTGTTTTCTCTCTCTTCGTTCGATGGCTTCACTGTGCGGCTATTGTTCACTCGACGGTTGATTCTTTTCTATTTTGCCGTCCCCTGTTCTGCCGTTCTCTTGCCGTTAGTGTGCTTTGGCCATATGTTGTGTTTTTTTGTTTTCTCTATTTGGCCGTCCACACACTTTTGTGTTTTGCCGTGTATTCAATTGTGTTGGCCTTGCCCTAGTTTTGTCTTCCAAGGCCTTTATATACTCTCTTCCATGAAACCCTAATAGGGCTTACGTGGCAGATTTACGTTCTTGCCCTTACGCTGCAAATTTACTTTCTTGCCCTTACACGGCCGATTTACTTTCTTGCCCTTCCATGTGGCTTTACTTTCTTGCCCACTTAAACCTAGTTGACAACAATTACAACCCATACAAGGTTGTGGGAACAACAACAATCTACTCTTATTATCAAGGGATACAGTTGATGTTGTGGAAGGATCACTCCTTAACCATTTACAATGATCTCCCGATCACTAGAAGAGTTGATCTCTCAATCACTCGAAGGATTGATGTCTCAATCATTTCAAGGGTCTCCCACCCTTTTTCAAAAAGTACATAAAAAGCTTATAATAAAACTTTCTTGAGAAAGATTACTCAATATGCAAGACTGTTGTTGTAGAAAAATGGATCTTCTCCTTCTCACTATTGTTCTCTCCTTCATCACTACTGATCTCTACCTTTTGCACTGTTGGTCTTTGCCTTCTGCACTATTGGTCTTTACCTTCTACACTGACGGTCTTTGCCTTCTGCATTGCTAGTCTTTCTCTCTTTTGTTTCTACTGCTCATAACTTCCTACTATGTTGCTGCTTATTATTTTCTATTGTGCCGCTACCTATTATTTTGCAAGTTCTCTCGTCTATAAATTCCTCCTTTTGCCTCTAGTGGTTTTCCTTATACCTCTACAGGTTCCTCCTTTTGTAAGTTCTCTCTTTCTACCTTTATAGGTTCCTCCTTCTACAGGTTCTCTTCTCTACTATTGGTTCTCTCTTGTGTTTATAGGTTTTCTCCTTCTTTTTGTCATTACTGCTGTCTCTCTTTCTTTTTGTCATTACTGCCTCCTTCTGTCGTGCACTCTCTCTTTCTCTTCTACTACTAGAGGCTTTCTCCTTTTTTCTGCCATTGTTGCCTCCTTCTGCCTTGCCAGTTTCTCTCCTCAGCTGTCGATGCTGCCTCTTTTTGCCTCGGCAAGTTTTCTCCTCTGCTGCTGGTGCTGTCTCCTTCTTCTTCTGGTGTTGCTACTGTCTCCTTCTGTCACTGCACTCTCTTTCTTCCTCTGGTGCTACTGTTGTTTCCTTCTGCCGTTGCACTCTCCTTTTTTTTGGTGCTACTGTTGTCTCTTTTTGTTACTGCACTCTCCTTTTTCCTTTAGTGCTGCTGCTGTTTCCTTCTACTGCTGTACTCTCCTTCTCTTCTGGTGTTGCTACTGTCTCTTTTTGCCGCTACACTCTCTTTCTTCCTAAAGTGCTACTGCTATTTCCTTCTGCCACTACACTCTCCTCCTTCCTCTAGTGCTACTGTTGTCTCTCCTCCTTGCTGTCTCTATGCCACATAGCTCTCTCTTATGTGGCATTCTGCAGCTAACTCTTTTAGTGTTTTGCAGCACACATAGTTTCTTCCTCTTGACATTCTGCAGCATATATGGTTCTTTCCTCTTGGCGTTCTCTCTTATGGTCTGGAGCACACAACCTCCTATCATTCCCCTTACTTATTCTTTTTGGTGGCTGCTCCCTGTCGTTCTTTCTGTTTCTCTATTACATTTTTGTGGCATACTCCTTTTTTGACAATGGCATAAATATATTTATAAGCCTTGAGTTTAGGGTTGCCCTAGCATTAATAGTCAGCATTAATTCCTAAGGGTTGCCTTACAATCGATGATCAGCATTGACTTCTAAAATTTAGGGTTAATGATCAACATTAACTCTTAAAATTTATGGTCAATGGTTAACATTAACTTATTAAATTTAGGGTTAACTTGTCATCAATGGTTTTAATGAACAATCTCTCTGCATCTCAAGCTCCTTTTCCTTGTTCACAATGCTTTTGAGAATCTCCTTGATGAAAACAAATTGCACCTGTAGGCAAGCCACAACCTACATTGCCAGATCCTGAGCAATTTCCTTGACTTTTACCTTAACATATTACTCATTGTCTAATGTTGCTAACACTTTGTAAATATAGCAAATACATCTCAAAGGTACTCATAACATTAAATCAACAAAGACAAATTTGTGAGATACTATTGATAACAAATCCAACATTAACCATTAAAGATGGGTTCAACAAAACACTCGTTTGTTTTTTTCTCTTTTTCTTTATTGATCTCAGATTCCCTTTTGTCCTTATCTTTTCTATCATCTCCTTGCTTCTTTAAGCTTGAATGTGCTTTATCCTTACTTTTAGTGACTAAGGCAGCTTTATTAAAGTCATTTTGTCTAATGACTCTATTTAACTCCAAAGCTTAAAGTGCATTTGCTTACTCAACTAAAGTGACTTGCTCATGTTTTTGGAATCCTCTAATAAAGATATCTTGGACTCATGCTTCTTTATGAGACATACAAGCACTTTCTCCACTATACTTTAGTTTGTCAACTCATCCCTAAGTAGATTGATTTCATTCACAATTTTCAACAAACTCTTTCATAAATTCAATGTCTTTCATCTTGAGAGGCTTGAATGCTTCTAGTATTGTCATTGCTATAAAACTCCTCCTTAACTTATCTGAAGCTTCTTTAGTCCTTTAACATGTCATTATCCATTATTCTAGTGAAGATGGCATGTATCACATTAAAATGAATGTAGGTGAGGCCTTTATAGACTTTTGTCATCTCTTCATTGTGATGCTTAATTTGAGTCATAGTTAGGTAGTTAGGAAGTGGTGGGACTTGATCTCCATTCTCTACTATCTTCTAAAGATCAAGAGACCTCAAATAGACCTTCATTTTAACAACCTAAATAGGATAGTTCTCACCACAAAAGATTGGTGGTGCATAAGTATGAAATGAATTATTGGAAGTCATCTTTTCCTCCTCTAACTTTTTAAGTTTTTTTGGGTAGAGTTCTCTCAATGGTTTTCTCTCCCTTCTAACATTGAACAAAAGTCCTCTAAGGTTAAAGAAGCTTTGATATCATTGTTATTCAAGGAACATAAAAAGAGGGAGAGCATAAATTAAAGATAGAAAGATTTTGCAGTAGAACAAGAATGCCTAATTTTCTGGTTGTAATAATTCAACCACTTTCAATGTAATTGAAAATCTCTTTATAAAGGGCTTATGCACACATCTTAAGTACATAAAAAATAACAAATAAACATGTTTACAATGCTGGGAAAGCTCTTAAGTAAAGCAAGCCTCTGGTAAGTGCAAAGCTGTCCACCAAACCCCATTAAAAAGGTTATTGTAGAAATGACGGCCACTAACTCTAACTTAAACATTGCAAACTAATTTTTCCATGATTACATGAACTAGACTAAAACAAAGTTAGTTACAAGATAACCAAAAACACATCATTGAACCAAAAAGGTTTCAACTGCTTGCTGCCGAGGTTATTGCCAGCTTCACTCTACAAATCCGTTGGTATCTCATCTTTAACGTTGGAATCATGAACAATGAAGAAGTTAAAAACTTCAGCAATAGGATTTTCATGGGTCTGTAATCTATAAAGATAAGCATATTTTTGTCCTAAACCTTTCAATTTTTTTTTTAATGTAGTCCTAAATATTTTACCCATTTCAATTTAGTTCTAAATGTTATAATTTTCTTTTACTTGAGGACAATCATTGACGGAAAACAGTTTGACCGTGATCTTCAAACATTATCAAATTAAAAAAAATTATGCAAAAAATCAAAAGACATAAGAGTATGGTATTCGACACCATAATCCAAATACCCATACCCTATTATTTGATTGAAACCTCTTATCTTCAATTGAAACTCTATATTTGTACCCAAATTAGTGATTGCTGGCTCTGCAGGATCTACAAAAAGTAGCTCTTGTTGAGTCGTGCTTTCGCGGTGGTTGCTGTCCGTGCAAGAGGAGATGGGAAAGGGAGAGAAATAAAGTTGGTGGTCGGAGAAGAAGTAGAAAGAGAAGGGAGCAGAGACAATAGGAGTTATAGGAGACATTTTTTTAAGACATTGAGTTCAAAGAAAAGATATCTGAGGGAGCCAATGTGATTGTGCACAAAGGAGAGGTAAGGGCGAGTATATGCATACCACTTAAGAACGCTCTGTTATTAATGAGTTGCATATTTGACCCTTTAAGAATGGTTACCCTTGCCAATAAGTTCTGGGAAGCATCCATTCCAAAAGATGATAATAAGGAGGAGAAGGCGGAGGAGGGGAGGGTCTGGGGGGCGGAATAAAAAGAAGATAAAGAGGGGCAAAATGATGGAAACGAGGAAGAAGAAGAAAAGGGAGAATATTACGGAAGAAGTTGGAGAAGAAAAGAAAAGTCGAGTAAAGCAAAAATTGGTTGATATGAAGGTTTTGATTTGTGGACATGGTTCATCCTCTATGGTTATTGAAGAACATCAAAATCAAGGAATTGAAGCAATTGTGGATGCTTTGGAAGTGGAAAGTGATAAACACTGTCAAGAAAAAAGCACGACTATTAATATCCAAGAAGTGAGTTAAGTAGAGCAAGAATAGGAAAACGAATTAGAAGTGAGTCGACCAATTATAGTACAGAAATTTCCACAAGATGATTGTTTGCTTGAAGAATACGATCAATATCATGAATAGAAACAGAGAGAACAAGATCAAGAGCAATAACAAGGGTGGGCAAAAGATTGCTCTTAGTGATCATGTTCAAGTCCTTCAGGTTTTAGCTACCTCTGAGTCCATGGGGCAAGAATATGAGCTGGAAGACCAATACGAAGTTCAAAAATTAAAGCCACAAGACACTAGAGTAGTAACTGGATTAGCAGCACAAGACTCCGTGGAAGATGGAGGCACCATAGATAAGAATTAGCAAGATGAGGAAGGAGAAGAAGAGAGAATGACTCATGAGAGACCCAAACACATGATAAATTGGAGCGTGGGGATTTCAATCGAAGAATAGGGTATTTGGTATTTAGATTTTGGTGTCAAATACCTTGTTTTTATGTATTTTGAATTTTTATAATAGTTAAAATATCTTCCGTTAATGATTATCCTCAATTGAAGCGAAATTAAAACATTTAAAATTAAATTAAAATTATCTAAGTGTTTATCACTACAATAAAAAAAATTAAAAAGTTCAAGGCTAAAAATATACTTATCATGTAATCTATTCTTAACATGAAAAGCTTAAGCTTTTTCTCACTGGTTACAGTTGTTTTGCGATTCCTTGAGTAAATTACTATTAGACCCCAAAACAAACGATTGGAATGGATGATACGACAATCCAGCAAGAAATGTAAAAGAAAAGATCTAAATAACTTATAATATGACATGGGTTTTCGAGGTTGCTTTTCCAAGGTACCTGGTATGATAGTTGTCACAGGGCTAAAATGATCACGCTCAATTCCTCCTGCAATAATTGGTGCAAGATGTCACCAATTTTGTTGCATACTTAAATCAACAGGGTTAAGGGACTGACAATAGTCCAGTCGGCATTGTTACGCGGATGGCTAAGCGTATTAATTGGTTGTTTTTTTTTATCCACTAAATATTAAAGTGGAGAGGTCTGTTTAACCCTTGACAAGTCTGCTTAGCTTTTCCCCGGTTGGGGGAGCAAGGGAACAGGAGTAGTCAATCAAAAGAAGGTATATAATTTCGCAAGAAACCGAAAATTGTGTAGGCATATTATTCTTTTTCCCCAAAAAGTACGTTTGTAAAAGGTTGTCCACCTAGCAGCAGTGCCTCGTCTAGACAGCATATATAGTGCCAATTTGTGAGCATATGGGATATGCGCACTGGCCTGGTGATATATATATATATATGTATGTATGTATATGTAGCTCATCTAATTGACAATAAGATTGTGGCGTGCATATGCCTTTGCAGCTTCAGGTGGCGGGGCTTCACAAATGCACTGGTCATCGACGCACTGATAGGGGAAGCCTTGACACACCAAACTACAGTGAATCGTGCGCGGACACCGCAACTCCAACAGCGTTGGTTCAGCCACTCCTGCCACGCTGCTCAATAACGTACCTATACACATGAAAAAATGTATGTTTATATATATATATATATATATATATATATATATGATCAATTATTCTGCAGCAATATTCTGGTAGATTAAAAGGTTGTGGGGCTCATAAAAGAAAAGCCACTCACTCACCAGATGTTATGGCATACAAGATGACGAAGAAAGCCATTCTTAGTGAAGCCTTTTCTCCACTCCTGAGAAATCAAGAACTGGTCCTGTTTATTTGCTTATTTATTTTTTGAAAAATGGTACTGTCTACGTGCAAAGGGCAGGAGTTTATATAGTTTTTTGTATTGATTCAAAGTTTTAAAAATCGAAACTATCGTCCACTCAAAGAGTTTAAAAACTAAAGATTTAATCAGTTTAATTAATATAATTATAGTTGAAATATAATTATATACATAATATAAGTATTATATATATATATATATATTATACTATTATATTTAAGTTATATATATATATATAGTGTAATTTATCTAAATAAGATTATAAAACTAATTAATATAATATATAAGTAAATATAAGTAATTTAAGTCAAATAAATTTAATATAAAATATATTATCATATATATTTTTTATTTTAAAGTAACTCATATATTTTTTTTGTTGAAGAATAAATAATTTAATATAAATAAAATAATATCATATAATATAATATATAATTTTATATATTCTTTGAACATATAAATAAACATATATATTTTTAATTTTTATAAATCATGATTTAAAAAAGAAAGAAAAGAAAGTGTTATAAAATGGTGAGACTCTTATCTTCAACAAAATTAAAATGTAGAAAAAAAAATTATATTGTCATTTTTGACCCGAGAACAAACACTATTATTTATATCTCCGATGATTTGGGTTTAAAGTTTTTTAATTGTTATACAGTATAATCAATCGATCTCTAATACAATCCAATTTTAAAAACATTATATTGAATAAAATTTGCTAAAAAAGAAAAAACCCTTGCAAGGATGTCCGTTTACTGCATGTTTGAATCCTGTCATTAATCCCATTAATTTGGCGAAGGATTGATTTTCCCTGACTTAAAAATAAAATCTAGTGGCATTAATTACAATGGCCAAAGCCTCGTGCGTGCATGCAAGAAAAGGAAAAGTTGCTTCTCTTTAAATGTTTGGCTCCCTTAATGCCTTTTGAAATGTTATGCGAGTCTTCTTTTGAAAATTTTAATATTTGCGTGGAACTATCGCATTAAATTTTAAATTTATTAATATTAAAATTAAATATAAAAATATTTATTTAAATTTATTAATATCTGAATGTGAAATTTTTGTATAGAAAATTAATGTAAGGTTTAAACTTACCAATTTATCAATTCGATCATTGATTTTCAAATTTAATAATTTTTAAGGGTAAATTGAACTAAATTAAAGTTTAATTTTTAATATTTTCAACCTGATCGAATCGACGTGATTTAATTTGAAATACAATCTGCTCAGAGAAATGAAAAATCCTTGTGAAGATGTCAGTTAATTGCGTGTTTGAATCCTGTCATTAATCACATAAATTGGCGAGGAATTGGCTTCCCTGAGTTGGAGTAAAATCTGGTGGCATCAATGACGCTGGTCCAAGCCCCGTGCGCGCATGGACAGGAAAAGTAGCTTCTCTTTTAAATGTTAGGCTTCCTTATCCTTTTGAAATAGTACGCAAGTCTTTTTTACTCAAGTCCTGCTTTTTAAAATTTAAAAATTTATATAATTTAATTATATTTAAATAATAAATCTTTTATAAAAAAATTAATTGAAGACAATAAATTTTAAATTATAAATATAACGACTGATATATTAATAATGACCTCTTTTTTTTTCTCTCTTAAAAAAAAAAAGAAATTTGGCAATCGCGAAAACTGACCATTTTCTATTTTTGCTATACACATCCGCGAGTATAGCGTGAAGATTGTAAGTCTTTAGGCTCTTAATTTAAGGAATATTTGAAATAAGATAATCTTCAAATGCAATAAATAATAATAATAATAATAATAATAATAATAATAATAATAATAAAAGATGATGAAGAAAACGGATTCTTACCGTTTGGGCACTAAATGTATCAGCAATTTATTTGGATTACAAAATTGAATTCAATCAAATTGCTATAAGGATTAAATCCTCATGTCTGGCGAACATTTTATATAAAATGAAATTGAATTCTATTATAATATTAGACTTCTAAAGTAACGAATTTAGTCAATTTCAATTCGCAAACATTAATATTATCCTTGTATGAGGCCAATAGAAAAGCCAATTAGGAAAAAATGAAAAAGAAAAACAAAACGATTGTTTGACTCAGGAGATACATTAGTGCAAACTTCCTTTTTAGTATTTTCGTTTTTCATTTTTCAAAGTCTCCAATAGAGTGAGCTTTGAATTACAAGGGGTTGTGGAAAAAATTCCGATGATGACAAAGAATCATTAATATTGTGATGTTGAATAGGGCAAGCAAGTCTAGAAAACGTTTTGGGCTTGTAAAGTAGATTGATAAAAGGGATGCTTTAGAGGCAGCATGTAGGTTGAATAGGGAATTGTATATGGGTAATAGGTTAGGAGTACAGATTACAAGATTTCTTGAACCTCATTAAAGAAATTTATAGGGGCATTGTTTGAGGGTGATAGGGGAGGTGTAAGTTAGGGCAAAATCCATAAGGTTGCAAGGAGTGGGGATAGTGAGGAGGATACACAAGGAGGCATTGCTAAGGAAATACAATGGAGATATGATGTCGATGACAAATTTAGGGGGGAGTAGAAGTATAAAAGTCCCAACCTTATTGCCCTTAATATCTTATATGACAAAGGCTAAGGAAACAAAGTGGTTGTTTCAAAGTGCAATGGGAACGCTTCACAAGTCAATGGCAATTAGTCAAGTGACAAAACAAGTTAGAATAAGGACTTGTTATCCAATAAAGGTAATGATAATGGGTGGGTTAGAGGTCTTATTATCCTTCCATTCTAGGGAAGATGTGCTTGATGAGCTTAGTAAGGAAGGTGAGTGGCAATGCCGGTTATTCTGTAGGCTAATTCCACGATCTATTACAAAAGCAAGGGCAAATCAAAGTTTGTGGATTTCAAACATTGGTCTCCTTTTATAAGTGTGGTCTAATGGTTTTTTAGTAAGGCTAGGAGGCTTTTCGAGTATTTACATTGAGATGGATATAGAGTCAGCTTGGAAGCAAAGGTTGGATGTCTATCGAATAGGGGTGTTAATGAAGGCAAAGGTTGTAATTCTAGCAATCGTTATGGTAGAGGTAGATGGGAGGAGATATGCATTAAGCTTAAAACAGGAGGTTGTTCATGATGATTGAGTGAGTGAAGGAGAATCTATGCCAATACCTAGCTCAGAGTTAAGCACTAGTGGTAATTGGTAATCGATGGTGAAAGACAAGGTGACCATCATCCTCGAGATAGTGATATTGGGGTTTAAACAAGTTAATTAACAAATAGCTAGATAGTGAAGGGGTGGGAGGAGGGTGGGCTAGGTTGGGGATTGGGGTTCTATTAACTTAATTGTTGATGGATTAAGCTAGTGGTGATGGGAGCAATCGTAACCCAAAGGTCCAAATTGAGAAACAGGCCATGAAAAAGGACTGTTTAAGCAAATAGGCCTTAAGATTGAGGTTTAGGATAAAGGAGCCCATTTCCTATGGGCTTAGTGAGGCTAAGATGATAGGCTAGCAAGTGAGCTACGATAAGGATGACTATTTAGGTCATAGGGGTTTAAGGGATTCTCAGGCTAGGTGAAAGGAAACTGAATTAGCCTACTCCAACTTTAGTGGTAATTAAGGCAATTCCAAAATACAGAAAGGAGGTTTGATGCTAGGCAATGCCAATAATTGATTGTTTAGCAATGATGAAGGGATTGATAATGCAAGATGTTGGGAAATAGATGATTAGTGTTCCTTATTAGTTTATTTCTTAGCGGTACAAGTTAAGTGCACTAGTGTGAAAGATGCACAAAAGGTGATTGAGGGGGTTGTTGGAAATGAGACAGAGGAGCAAAAGGGAAACTGATAAGGAAAGTGGTGTTAAACTGGTGGGCCAACCCTTAGTGATAAAGGGAGAGAATGAGGCAAAACCAAATGATAGGGGGAAATACTAGGCGAGACAGGGCGTGAGGGTTAAGCAAGCAACTAGGGTATGCGTCACTCTTATTTACGGTAGTGGTACTACATTAGTTGCCCAGGACTTTAATAAGGAATGCTATTTTATATTGGCTAAGCATCTTCTGAAGTATAAGGGTAGGGTGAGCTAGGAGTAGAAATGGGATGGGGGCAAAGGGAGGTGCATCAGTGTGTCATTAAAAGCTTGGGAAAAAGGGATCAAGTGTATAGTCATTAGTGAGAAAAATTCAATTTGAAGATGGATATTTATTTGATAAGCACATTCAAGTATGTAACAAAATCATCCAAAGAGAAACATCACAAGTGCTAAAGATAGGGAAGGCGTTAGGACTGACAACAAAAGGAGGAGATGAGGTGATGCTCCAAAGACTAATGAAAGTAGAAAGGATTGTGATAAATGTAAAGTAAAGTAAAATTTACAGGTAATTTATAGGCTTGTTGAAAATTATGCTAATTTGTACAAACAATGTAAGAGGGTTAAGGAAATCTATTAAGTGTAGGACATTACATAAATGGTTCCATTAGGTAAAACTAGATGTTTTGTTCATACAAAAGATAAAGCTAAATAATCCAACAAATGTTGTTTTGAAGTTGATGGGGGGGGGGTTAGGATAAGTTAGTTTTCAAGGTATAAAATAAATTGCTAGCTCCCCGTTTTATAGTTGTTATGAATTAGTTGGTACTGATTACTAGAATTGTAGTATTAGTTAATATGTATACACTGAATTGTCATGCTAAACAACAAAATTTTAAAAGGAGTTATGAGGACTAAAAAATAAATTTGATAGTTGGTGGTGTATAGAGGACAATTTTAATACATCACTAATAGAGAACGAAAGAATAAGAGTTACAAATGATAGGAATGTAATCTAGAATTTTAGTGACTATATATGATATGGATCTTGTGGACCTACCCCTATAAGGACGTAGTATACTTAATGTTGCAACTTGCTGGTGGAGTCCTCTATAAGTTAGGTAGACAAATATTTTTGGTAGGAATTAAATGACTACAAGTGGTATTGAATTTAGAACAATGAGGTGTTTCATGCTCCTTCCCTGATTATATGGGAGTCTATTTGGGGACTAAGGATCATGATTAGGGTCTCTGTTTCATTATTTTAACCATTAGATGGACAACAAAAAGCTATAATTAGATATGGGGTCACAGACATCGATAACTAGCCACTCGAGCTACATTTTAAAATCAAGAAAGATTATAAAAAAGTTTCTTAAATCTTGGTGCAAGCAACAAAGGTTAGATCACTAATAGGGTGCAAGAATGACCAAAACCAAAATTAAGTAGTTAATTCTAAAGTTAGAATTGCAACAACCTTGAAAGATGGAATGGATAGAATTGGTTAAGGCCAAACTTGACTACTAGACTACTATGAAAAAAGATATGCAAGAATGACACCAAAAATCTCGACTCCAATGGCCATGAGAAGCTGATAGGAATTCTAAGTTCTTTTATATCCAGGAATCTAATAAAAAGAGGAAAAATGCAATATAGGTCATTAAGTCTAACAATGAAATCTACTCTGAACCTGTAAAAGCAAAAGAAGTAGTTTTTAACAAATTTAAGGACTTATTAGGTATATTCATTGCTCTATGTATGGAAATGCATGAGAGTCTTTTTTCATAAAGTGGATAGGGTAGATAATTTGATTCTAAAGAGTCTGTTCACAATTAAGGAAGTATAAGAAGCAATTAAAGACTATGACAGTAATAAAGCTTTGGGATCAAATGGATTCAATCTTAATTTTGTCAAACATAATTGGAAGACAGTGAAGAAAAATGTGATGAGGTTTCTCAATGATGTTTACAAATATGGTAAGTTATGCAAAGCACTTACTTAAACCTTTATTGTGCTGATTTTGAAGTTATAAGGTGTTATAGAAATTGGACAGTTTAGATTGATCTCAATGATGAGATGCATTTATAAGATATTGACTAAAGTTTTTGCTTAAAGACTCAGAATGATAGTCAATAAGGTCATAGGAGATTCTCATATAACTTTTATGTAAGGACACAACATCATAGATAGTGTTCTAGTGGCCAATGAAACATTGGAGACTATAAAGAAATGGAGTGCAGAGGGGTTATTATTAAAATTGACTTTAAAAAAGTATATGATTCCGTTAAGTGGATATTTGTAGCTGAGGTGATAAGATATATGAGTTTTGGGAGTTAGTAAAAGAGATAGATATAGGAGTGCATCTCCACAGTTACATTGTCAATTCTTGTTAATGGTAACTCAATACAACAATTTTAGATGACAAGTGATTTAAGGAAGGGGATTCCTTATTACCTTTCCTTTTTATCCTAGTCGTAAAGGGCCTTAATGCATTATTCAAAAAGGCAATAAATTTAGGATTTATTAAAGGCATTTAATTGAAAACAAGATTAGATTGACATATTTATAGTTTGCTAATGACACAATAATTTTTAGCAAGGTAGAGGATGAGTCAATAAGCAATTGTAAGAGGATCCTTCAATGCTTTCAATGTTGTATGAGACTTAAACTAAACTTAGTAAAAATGGTTCTATATGGGATCAAGGTAAGTGAAATGAAGTTGCAAAGGTGGATAAGCTTCTGGCATTGCAACCTAGGTTCATTATTATTGAAATACCTTAGGTTGCCATTGAGGGTGAATCCATGATCTAAAGGTTTGTGGAAGTTGGTGATTTAGAAAATGGAGAATAAATTGGCTAGATGGAAAGTGCATTTCCTATTAAAAGCCAGATGATTAGTTCTCTTGAAATCATGCCTTAGATTGCTTTCAATATATTTTATGTTTTTATTTAAGATGCTAAAGAGTGTGAAAGAGTGACTCAAAAAGATCTAGAGATCCTTTCTTTGGGGCGAGAAAGATGGAAAAAGGTAGATGCACCAAGTCAGTTGGGGCTTAGTATGCCAATAAAAGAAACCAGGTGGATTGGGGGTCTCTAATTTGAGATACACTAACATTGAATTATTGTTTAAGTGGTTATGGTAAGTGGAGAATGTAAACAATGCATTTGGGGTTAAAGTACTAGAAGCAAGATATAAAGAACATCATTTATGGCCACGACAGTGGTCAATATAAGGTTCATAGATGTCCTCGATTTATATGTTTACTATGACAAAAGGATGATAGGAACATGAAAGTAATGAAATCCAATTGCATCTACTTGGTAGGCAATGGCCACATGGTGGACATTTAGCATCAAGTTTAGATAGGTAAGACACCATTGAATTTTTGATTTTTGAGACTATTTATGCCATCAGCAAAGAAAAAGGGTTTAGTTAGCAACTTTAGCAGATGGGAGCATGATCATTGGATTTGGAAGTTTAGGTGGCAACACAAGTTGTTTGACTAAGAGATAGATCCATACACTGAGTTCATGCATCTTATCTCAACACACCAACCTAAAAGAGGGAAGAACAATAAGTTTATTTGGTGCTGGGAAGAATAATAGGTAGTTCTTAGTGAAATCTTTTCATGATTATCAAGAGAGCCTTTAAAGCCTTGTTGAAGTAGAGACTAAGGGTATAAGGTAGGGATTGGCCCTGTTAAATGTGAAGGTCTGTGGTTAGCATTGTTTATTGATTGTTTACTAGTCAAAGAGAGGTTAAACAAGATTGGCAGTTCTGATTGGGCACCGCTTATCCATTATGTTCTAAGGTGCATAAGTTTGTTGCTCATTTGTTTCTCCACTATTATCATACTAAGGTGTTTAACTATCTCTTACATTATTGATAATTCTTATTTTAATAACACTTTATGTGACTTAAGGATAAATATTTTTTTATAGTAAAAAATGGACTTTTATTAATTAAAATAAAAGCATATATCAGCATTAATAAAAGAAAAAAAATAAATTGAGATTGTGTTTATGCTAATCAACCTCACCTCTATAAGACAATGATTTATAGCTAAAGCATCACCAACTTCTAATTGCATCCTAAATCAAAACAAAAGAATAATGGGTGAAATTAAGTTTAAATAAATATAAAAGACTACACATTAAGGGAGAAAAATTTTAAATTTTACATTTTTATTAATATAACATCTCTCATTACACATCATGCCCCTGACTCCTACGATATCAAATGTTGCTATAAGTACTGATTTTGGTGCTGATGCTTGATTTTTGGAATTTACTTAGTACAAAAATTTTAAATTTTGCCTTGTCACTTTGATAATATAATGTTTAATAAGGGGGTGCAACTTGATTAATTAATGGAAATATTTTTGGTGGCACCAAATTCTTTTGATAACAAGATGGTAGACATTTTCAAACCATTTCCCTAACTTTTACGATCCAATTTTTGAAGAACTATGTTGTTCTCATAGCCTTATATGGGTTGTAATTGTTATCAATTAGGTTTAAGTATGCAAGAAAGTAAAGCCACATGGAAGGGCAAGAAGGTAAAGCCACATGAAAGGGCAAGAAAGTAAATCCATATGGAATGACAAGAAAGCAAAGCCACATGAAGGGGCAAGAAAGTAAATCCACATGGAAGGGCAAGAAAGTAAAGTTACATGGAGGGGCAAGAACGTAAATCCGCCATGTAAGCCTTATTAGGGTTTCATGGAAGAGTATATAAAGACCTTGGAAGACAAAACTAGGGCAAGGCCAACACAATTGAATACTCGGCAAACACAAGCAAGTGCTGGACGACACAAGGAGAGAAGAAACGGCACACCCGTTAGAGCAAACCAGACCTGGAGAAAGAGAGGACGTGAGACTTGGAGAAGGTGAGACGTTAGAGCAAACTAGACCTGGAGAAAGAGAGGACGTGAGACCTGGAGAAGGTGAAATGTTGGAGATACAAACCAGAAACATTGGAGATACAGACCAGAAATATTGGGGATACAGACCAGAAACGTTGGAGATATAGACCAGAGCACACCGAAAGACAACAAACCTGGTATTCGTGAGACCACTCGAAAGAGAAGACTAGACCAGACCAGAACGTGAGACCAGGTGAGACCAGAC
Source organism: Ceriops tagal (assembly GCA_021533255.1). Taxonomy (NCBI): domain Eukaryota; kingdom Viridiplantae; phylum Streptophyta; class Magnoliopsida; order Malpighiales; family Rhizophoraceae; genus Ceriops; species Ceriops tagal. Next base: position 5,403,568 of record CM038610.1, on the reverse strand, counting down.
CAGATTAAAACGTGAGACCAGGTGAGATCTGAAATGAGAGACCAACGAACCTGAAACAGACAAGTGAGGCGTGAGGCGTGAGACCTGGAAGAGAAGAAAACCAGAAACATAAGGTGAGAGCAAAAACCAGAAACGCACCACCCCTGGAAGAAACGGGTGACCAGGCTGTGAGACTGGTAACGGGTGACCAGAAAACGGAGACCAGAAACTGGTGACCTCAAACACGAGACCAGTAAAGCTGAAACTGGAAACCAGCGACGCTGAAACGGGAGACCAGCAAAGCTGAAACGGGAGACCAGCAAAGCTGAAACGCGAGAGCAGCAAAGCTATGACGGGAGCGCAGCAAAAGCGTGGGTGTACGTTAGGAGACGGCGTGAGACCAGAACGTACGTGGGGCATGTGACCAGCAAGGTGTGCAAACCAAAAACGTACGTGAGACGTGAAACGTCAAACCAGAAGCGTGCGTGAGGCGTGTGACCAACAAAGGGTGCAAACCAGAAACGTGCGTGAGACATGTAATGCTAAACTAGAAACGTGAGGCAGGCCGTGAGACGGTGAAAGCAGGAGTTGTGTGAGACAACCTAGAGAAGAAATTTGGCGAAGTATCGGAAAGAACTCAACGTAATTCCAAATTTCTTCAAGAGAGGTTAGAAAGCATTGCAGTGAACTTCTAAGCGGCAGTGGAGCAGCCTTTCAATTCAACAGAGGCAAGACAAGCTAGAAAAAGGATAGACACAGTAAGTGACACTTTTTGTATTGTACTTACTCAGTAATTGCAATAGTGAAAGGAAAAGAGGATTAAGACATCCATTGTAACTGGAATTCTCAAGTATAGTGGATAGTCTCAATAAGGGAGAGTCCCTACCACTGTGGATGTATGTCACGTTGACGGAACCACGTAAATCCCGTGTGTACTTAATTTGCTTTACGTTCTGTGTTTTGAATTGAGTTGTGAACACAGTTAAAGTATCAGCCAACCCATAACCTAATGAAGACCTAAACAAGAACATCTAAATTGTCTATTAGGCAAGGTTTCTAAAAGGTGACTTTGGAGACTATTATGATTAGTAGGTAGCAATAGATCTACCTTAGTCGAGTCTGAGAAAGAATTCACTTTTAAGAAAGAGGTTGAAGTTGTTCACTTACCTGTGAATTGCGAATTATGGTGATACTGATTCACCCCCCTTTCAGTATCACAAACTAGTAGATCCTAGGGTGAAGTCAGGAACTTCAATTGGTATCAGAGTACAGGTTCACCAGTTTGAAACTTAACAACTTGGTGTACTAGTTTGAAGGGATCTAGCAGTTTGACTTGTTCAACATACTGAGAAATGGAAGTTGGTACCAGCACTAGCACTACTTACAGCAAGAAGTTTCCAATCTTCAACAGAACCAACTACCATATGTGGAGAGCAAGAATGCAAGTGGTATTTGCAATCATGGGCATGAATGTGGTGAAATGCGTACAAGAGGATTTTGTGGCTCTGAAAGAAGGTAAAGACCTGTTGTTCTCACAGCCTTGTATAGGTTGTAATTGTTGTCAACTAGGTTTAAGTGTGCAAGAAAGTAAAGCCATATGGAAGGACAAGAAAGTAAAAGTAAAGCCACATGAAGGGGCAAGAAAGTAAAGCCACATGGAAGGGCAAGAAAGTAAATTCGCCGCGTAAGGGCAAGAATGTAAATCCACCACGTAAGCCCTATCAGGGTTTCATGAAAGAGAGTATATAAAGACCTTGGAAGACAAAATTAGGGCAAGGCCAACACAATTGAATACATGGCAAAACAGAAAAGTGTGTGGACGGCCAAATAGAGAAAATAGAAAAACACAACATACGGCCAAAGCACACCAACAGCAAGCGAACAGTAGAACAGGGGACAACAAAATAGAAAAGAAGCGGTCGGCAAATTGAACAAATCAGTGTAGCCATAGTGAACAGTGTAGTCGTCGACGGAAGAAGAAGGGAAAACGAAAATTGGCCAAATTGGAGCAGACTGGCGGAAGGAGAAACCAATGGCAACAAAGAAATCAACCGTCGAGAGAGAGAAAGAGAAAGAGGAGACGGTCGACAGCCGGGCTGAATGAAGAATAGAGGTCGAGAGACGACCATAGAAGAGAGAGATATAGTCGGCAAAAATAGAGAAAAGAGGAGACAGCTGAAGGGCTAGACGATTGGACGACATATCGGAAGAGTGAAACGGCAAAGTCCTATTCGGCCAACCAAATGAGCCGACGGCAGAACAGGGGAAGGAGAGAAAATCTGACACAGCTAAAAAGGAGAGTTGACGGCAAAGGAACGACACACCAACGGTCAGCAGAACACGAGAGAAAGAGAGAAAAATTGAGACAGCTGTTGGAAGAGAGAGAAAAGAGGTATACGGCCAGAACAGAGGAGTCAATGGGAAGGAGAGAGAAAACATGGCCAAATAAGGGAAAAGGGGAGAAAATCTGGAACGACCAAAGAGGGGTGGATGAAGAGAGAGAGACTGTTGGCAGAATAGAGGAAATCTGGCTAGACAGTGAGAGAGAAATCCGGCTAGACGGTAGGAGAGAGAAATTCGGCTGGACAGTAAGAGAGAGAAATTTGGCGATAAGAGAGAGAAATCCGGCTGGACAGCAAGAGAGAGAGAAACGGACAATGAGATCGTGGGGCAAGAAGACGAGTGAGATCGTGAGACGATGAAAGCAGGAATTGTGTGAGATAACGTAGAGAAGGAATTCGATGAAGCATTCAAACAACTCAACGTATTTCCAAATTTCTTCAAGAGAGGTTAAAGAGCGTTGTGGTGAACTTCTAAGTGGTAGTGGAGCAGCGTTTCAATTCAACAGAGGCAAGACAAGCTAGAAGAAGGGTAGACACAGTAAGTGACACTCTTTGTATTATACATGCTTAGTAATTGCAAAAGTGAAAGGAGCAGAGGATTAAGACATCCATTGTAACTGGAATTCTCAAGTATAGTGGATAGTCTCGATAAGGGAGAGTCCCTACCATCGTGGATGTACATCACGTTGACGGAACCACATAAATCTCATGTGTCCTTAATTTGCCTTACGTTCTGTGTTTTGAATTGAGTTGTGAACGTAACTAAAGTATCAACCAACCCATAACCTAACGAAGACCTAAACAAGAACATTCGAATTGTCTATTAGGCAAGGTGTCTAAAAGGTAGCAAAAGATCTACCTTAGTCGAGTTTGAGAAAAAGTTCGCTTTTAAGAAAGAGGTTGAAGTTGTTCACTTACCTGTGAATTGTGAATTATGGTGATACTGATTCACCCCCCCTCTCAGTATCACAAACTAGTAGATCTTAGGGAGAAGTCGGGAACTTCAAGACCCAACCCCAGAGGAGTTAAGGCAGTTTGAGATAAATGGGAAGGCTTCAAATGTCATCATTTCAACATTGATAGATGCTGAGTATGCCAAAGTTATGGACTGCAAATCTGCCAAGGAGATATGGGACATGTTGCAGAAAGTCTATGAACGTGATGGCAGAATGAAGGAGGCTAAGCTTCAAGTGCTCAAGGAGAGATATGAATCTCTCAGAATGCAAAAGAATGAGACAGTTCAAGAGTTCTTCACCAGGGTTATTGACGCTGTAAATGACCTTAGAAGTCATTGGAAGAACAAGAAGGACTCATCTATCGTGAGGAAAATTCTTAGAATTCTGCCTAAGAGGTTTGCCTCAAAAGTGGCAGCCATAGAGGAGAGTAGAGATCTTAATTCTATGTCACTGCATGATCTCCAGTGCAATCTCATTGCATATGAGATGAGAATAAAGTCAACTGAAAGCTCCTCAACATCAAAGTTACCAAAAGAGGCAGCTTTCAAAGCTATGAGACACTTGAAGATAAAAGAAGAGGAAGAATCATCCAATAAGGATGATGATGATGAGGAAGAAAGTGAAGGTGAAGTATTAGCTTACTTCACAAGGAAATTCAAAAAGGGGTTTAAGAAGGGAAAAGGACAGTTGTCCTTGAGATGTTATCATTGTGGGCAGACTGGACACTTGCTTCTCAGTGAAAAGTGAAACTTGATGATGAAGATGAGGATGGTGATGATGAGCAGAATTCAAGATGGAGACGATCATCATTCAAATCAAAGAAGTCCAGTAAGAAGATTGCCAACCCACAGAGGAAGAAGAGAGGCTCATTTAAGAGTTAAGTGAGTCAGACAAAAGAAGCTGATGAGGAGGAAGATAAAGAATCATCAGATGAGCAGGCCTTTATGGCATCAGCTCAAGGTGGTAGTTCAACTTCTGAAGAGGAAGAGGAGGTTGATGAAGAAGAACCAGATCTTGACGCTGAGTTGGAAGCAGTTTCAAAAGAGAGAATCAAAAGGGGCAGAACCATAAAAAGGTTGGAAGCTCACATAAAACAAGTTGAAGCAAAGTCTGAGGAAGTTGAAAGTCAAAAGGATGAAATAAGGGCTAAACATATTGACTTGAAGAGAAGATTTGAGGAACAGATCAAAATATGTGAAGACTTTACAGTAGAGCTTGGCTCAAGGACTTCAACAATTGAAGAAATAAAGATAGAGTTGCTGAGACTTCAGCAACAACTCAAAAAGAGTAAGGAGAACTTGCAGAAGTTTAAAGTGCTAGGAGAAACAAGCTCTGCAAGAGAAAAGAAGAATGAGACTTTGCCACAGAAGTTGAAAGAGAAGGCTGTGACTCAGGTGAAGATAACTAAAGAAGAGAAGACAGTTATCAAACCAAAGCCAGGGCCAAAATGGATGTATGTGGTTAAAGAGCAGCAGCCCATAGCTACTACGTCTTAGGAAGAAAAGAAAGTTAGCCAGCAAAGGGCTACGGCTGAACAGAAGAAGGAGAAGAAGGTAACTGAAATGAAAGTCACATAAGCAAAGAAGCCAGCTACTTTGCCTACACAGCAAGTGATGAATAGAAGAAGACAAGCTGTGATCAGACCCGAGAAGAGGCAGTTTCAAGGTCACTGTCTTTATTGTGGAGTTTGGGGTTATAAGGCGAGTAACTGCTGGTGGAGAAGGCCAGTATATGTTTCCAACTTGAGAAGATACAATGCTGCATACAAGGGGAGACAATACAAAATTCAGAGGAGAACACCTGTCGTGAGTTCTTGCACATACTGTAAAAGGCAAGGATACACTGACAAGGATTGTTGGTGGAGGCCCAGATCAATGGTTTCAAAGAACAAGTTTGCTATATTGGCAGATTTGGAACAGTGTGAAAGGTGCGGGCAGGATGGCTATAATGCCAAGAGATGCATGACACTTCTCCCTGAGCAAGAGAAGGCACTCAATGGCACAGTGAAAACAAGCAATGCAGTCAAAGTTGAGAAAAAGGAGAAAGCTATCTTCTATCTAGTTCAAAAGAAGGAATATAGAGCAAAAAGGGAGGTGGCTAATATAGCTGAAATTGCACTAATGTTTGATTACAAGGATAAGCAATGGATGCTTGACAGTGGATGCACTTCACACATGACGGGAGACAAGAGTAAATTGTCAAAGTTAAAGAAGTCAAGAGAAGGCAGAGTCAAGTTTGGCAATGATGATTCACTCAACATCAATGGTTAGGGGTCAGTATACATTGGAAGAGGAAAACTGAAAGATGTTCTGCACGTTGAAGGACTCAGATATAATCTAGCATCTGTCAGCCAACTATGCAACGACGACCACAAAGTGATATTCACAAAAATAGGTTGCCAAGTAAAGAGTAAAGAAGGCAATACTGTTGCAGTTGGGAAGAGAACAGTTGGAAATTTGTACGTGATTGATGAGGACAAGACAAACAGCTGTCAACTTACAAAGGAAGAAGAAAATCAGCTCTGGCATAGGAGGCTGGGACATTTAACACAAAAGAACATGAGGAAGCTGACCACTACTTATGCAATCAGAGATATTCCTGACCTTAGGAGAGAGAAGGAGTATGTCTTCTCAGCATGCTCTAAAGGAAAACAGGTGATATGGATGCAAAGACAATTGGCCATTTGGGTGTTGAAGTGAAGCTACTAATGAGTGTAATTTGTGATAATCAAAGTGCAATTGATCTTTGCAAGAATCAAGTTCAACATTCAAGGAGCAAGCATATTGACATCCGGTATCACTTTATCAAAGATCAAGTGGAACAGGGTACAATTCAGTTGGAGTATGTTGGCACTAAAGATCAAATTTCAGATATTCTAACTAAATCTCTGTCCATAAAGCTGTTTGAAAAGCACAGATTGAGTATATCTGTGCAAATGCTTCCTCAAGCCTGAAGTTCAGGTGAATCCTTCATCTCCACTTTACTAGTTTTTCAGATTTGTAATTAGTTGGCAAAGGGGGAGAGAAGTAACAGTGCAGGGGGAGCTGTTAAGAAAGAGGGAGTGCATATTTAGGGGGAGTTGAAACTGCTGCATAGTGGCTTTTGTTATGAGTGTTGCCAACAATTACAAAGGAGGAGATTGTTGTTCCCACAGCCTTATATGGGTTGTAATTGTTGTTAACTAGGTTTAAGTGTGCAAGAAAGTAAAGCCACATGGAAGGGCAAGAAGTAAATCCACATGGAAGGGCAAGAAAGTAAAAGTAAAGCCACATGGAGGGGCAAGAACGTAAATCTGCCGTGTAAGCCCTGAAAGGGCAAGAACGTAAATCCGCCGCGTAAGCCCTATTAGGGTTTCATGGAAGAGAGTACATAAAGACCTTGGAAGACAAAACTAGGGCAAGGCCAACACAATTGAATACTCGGCAAACACAAGCAAGTGCTGGACGGCAAAAGGAGAGAAGAAACGACACACTCGTTAGAGTAGACTAGACCTGGAGAAAGAGAGGATGTGAGACCTGGAGAAGGTGTGGAGAAAGAGAGGACGTGAGACCTGGAGAAGGTGAGACGTTTGAGCAGACCAGACCTAGAGAAAGAGAGGACGTGAGACCTGGAGAAGGTGAAACGTTGGAGATACAGACCAGAAATGTTGGAGAGAAACATTGGAGATACAGACCAGAAATGTTGGAAATACAGACCAGAAAAGTTGGAGATATAGACCAGAAATGTTGGAGATACGGACCAGAGCACACTGGAAGATAGCAGACCTGGTATCCGTGAGACCACCCGGAAGAGAAGACCAGACCAGACCAAAACATGAGACCAAGTGAGACCAGACCAGACTAGAATGTGAGACCAGGTGAGACCAGACCAGATCAAAACGTGAGACCAAGTGAGACCTGGAAATGTGAGACTAGGTGAGATCTGAAACGGGAGACCAGCGAACCTGAAATGGATAGGTGAGGCGTGAGGTGTGAGACTTGGAAGAGAAGAAATCCAGAAACGTAAGGTGAGAGCAAAACCAAAAACGCACCACCCCTGGAAGAAACGGGTGACTAGGCCATGAGACCAGTAATGGGTGACCAGAAAAGGGAGACCAGAAACTGGTGACCTGAAATGCGAGACCAGCAAAGCTGAAACGGGAAACCAGCGAAGCTGAAACGGGAGACCAGCAAAGCTGAAATGCAAGACCAGCAAAGCTGTGACGGGGGCACAGCAGAAGCGTGGGTGTATGTCAGGAGACGGTATGAGACTAGAACGTATGTGGGGCGTGTGACCAGCAAGGCGTGCAAACCAAAAACGTACGTAAGGCGTGTGACCAGTAAGGCATGCAAACCAAAAACGTACGTGAGACGTGAAACGCCAAACCAGAAGCGTGCGTGAGGCGTGTGACCAGCAAAGGGTGCAAACCAGAAATGTGCGTGAGACGTGTAACGCCAAACCAGAAACATGAGGCAAGCCGTGAGATGGTGAAACCAGGAGACGGGTAAGACCGTGAGACGGTGAAAGTAGGAGTTATGTGAGACAACCTAGAGAAGAAATTCGGCGAAGCATCGGAAAGAACTCAACGTATTTCCAGATTTCTTCAAGAGAGGTTAGAGAGCGTTGCAGTGAACTTCTAAACAGCAGTGGAGCAGCCTTTCAATTCAATAGAGGCAAGACAAGCTAGAAGAAGGGTAGACACAGTAAGTGACACTCTTTGTATTATACTTGCTTAGTAATTGTAATAGTGAAAGGAGCAGAAGATTAAGACATCCATTGTAACTGGAATTCTCAAGTATAGTGGATAGTCTCGGTAAAGGAGAGTCCCTACCACCGTGGATGTATGTCACGTTGACAGAACCACGTAAGTCTCATGTGTCCTTAATTTGCTTTACGTTCTGTGTTTTGAATTGAGTTATGAACGCAGCTAAAGTATCAGCCAACCTATAACCTAACGAAGACCTAAACAAGAACATCTGAATTGTCTATTAGGCAAGGTGTCTAAAAGGTGACTTTGGGGACTATTGTGATTAGTAGGTAGCAATAGATCTTTCTTAGTCGAGTCTGAGAAAGAGTTTGCTTTTAAGAAAAAGGTTGAAGTTGTTCACTTACCTGCGAATTGCAAATTGTGGTGATATTGATTCACCCCCCCCTTTCAGTATCACAAACTAGTAAATCCTAGGGTGAAGTCGCGAACTTCAAACTAAAACTTGACTCTTAATTTTGAGCACTTAAGTATTCTTTAATTTGATTCATAGTCTTATGATTAGGTAAAGGGTTAATGTTAATATCAAACTTCTTTTCTACCTATGAAAAATCAATTTATCCCTTGTCCTTTAATTATAGGATTTTACATTTAGGGGTACAACAATTATCAATTAAATGTTCAATTTGTCCATGATGGTACTCATAATTATTATTAGCCTTGTACCAATTTGTATAGGGTGGCTTTAGGATTATTTTGTAATGATAATTCATAATTCATTTTCAATGAGTCACGATAATAACTTTGGGTATGGCACTAGTATAGGATTAATTCTTCTTCTTCTTTGTCTTTTGGTGTTTACTTGATTCCCTAAGTGTGTTAATGTGTGAGCATTCGTCTAAAGGGGTTATGGTTAAGGGTTTTAGTATACAAAAAGGGCTACCATGTTGTAAGGCTAATAAGACAATTGAGGGTTAAACTACTTTTGAGATATTGCTAAAGGATGGATAAAAAGGGTGTAGTCTTAACCAATTGTCATATTTAATCTCCTAAACTTCCCCTTTCTTTTTGTTTATTTTAGTTTTCTTGGATATCATATAGTTAATCAATGCATTAATAAGTTTTCCCTTTCAAATATCCTTATCAATTCTTTTACCCGTAGTTACCAAATTTGTAAAACTTTCTAATTTACTTCCTACCATTCTACCATAATAAAGTACTTTTAAAGTACTAAAGAAAGTAGAGACCATCTCCTTTTTCATCAATAGAGATTGAACTTAGATAACCATGATATGCCATCATCACATGTATTGCTTAAAAATCTCCTCTAACTTTTTTTTCCATGGTTTGAACATCAATTCAAATGGATTTTAATTTAAAGATACATTAAACCTAATTTTAAATGTAGTTACTAATTGTTTCCAAGTTCTGATGTTCTTTCAATTTTTGTTTAATGTACTAGTGAAAAGCCACACATATCAAGCTATCCTAAAAGTAATGCATTAGAAGATTTTCATTATAAGCATATGTTACCATTTTTCAAATGTACATGGTTAGGTAGTCTGTTGTTCTCATAGTCTTGTATGGGTTGTAATTGTTGTCAACTAGGTTTAAGTGTACAAGAAAGTAAAGTCACATGGAAAGGCAAGAAAGTAAAGCCACATGGAGGGGCAAGAACGTAAAAGCCACATGGAAGGGCAGAACAGTAAATTCGCTGCGTAAGGGCGAGAACGTAAATCTGCCGCATAAGTCCTATTAGGGTTTAATGGAAAAGAATATATAAAGACCTTAGAAGACAAAACTAGAGCAAGGCCAACACAATTGAATACACGACAAAACACCAAACCCTACATAGAAGAACGCCACTTGCAAAAGAAAAGAGTAGCCGTTATGAACAGTAGCCATTGAGTGAATAGTAGCCGACGAACAAAGAGAGTGAAAAAGGGAGAAGAGGAGCAGCTATCAGACGAAGAGAGAGAAAACACTTGGAAGAGAGAGAAGAGCCATCGACGGGATGAAGAGAAAAAGAAAATTGTAGCCGTCGTCAGAAAAGAGGAAGAGAGAGAAAACGAATTCGTCAGACGAAGGAGAGAAAAAGAGAAAAATATGTATACGGCCAAATCGGCGCCATCGTTGGGCGCAGGAGAAAAGAGGACCAAAAAAGGGAGAAAACCGGACACCACCAATACGCCCAAAATACACCCAAAGAAGATAGAGAAGCCGTCGTCGGAAGAATAGGGGTGGTCGGCCAAAACACAAGAAACCCAACGGCCAAATAGGGGAAGGAGACAAAGAGGTGAATGGCCAAGTGGGTGAATGGAAAAGAGACGATACAGCCAAAATCAGATCCGATTGGACGATAAGATAGATCCGGTTGGACAGTGAGAGAGATCTGGCTGAACAAAGAGAGAGAAACCACCGGCAGAATCGAAGACGGATGAAGAGAGAGATACCATCGGAAGAGCAGAGAGAAGATATGTGACGGCGTGAGACAAACGAACGACACAGCAAGGAGAGATCTGTGAAATGGATGAAGAGAAACTCACCACCGGTGGAAGGAGAGAGAAACCCGACGGCTGATGAATAGTGACCGGCAGTAAAGGGAGAAAATCTAATATGGCCAAAGGAGGTGTGAAACAGAAAAGCGTGCAAACTAGAAATGTGCATGAGACGTGTAACGTCAAACTAGAAACGTGAGACAAGCGGTGAGACAGTGAGATCGTGAAATAGGAGATGGGTGAGACCGTGAGATGGTGAAAGCAGGAGCTGTGTGAAACAACGCAGACAAGAAATTCTACAAAGCATTGAAAGAACTCAACGTATTTTCAGACTTCTTCAAGAGAGGTTAGAGAGCGTTGCGATGAACTTTTAAATGGCAGTGGAGCAGCCTTTCAATTCAACAGAGGCAAGACAAGCTAGAAGAAGGGTAGACACAGTAAGTGACACTCTTTGTATTGTACTTACTTAGTAATTGCAATAGTGAAAGGAGCAGAGAATTAAAGACATCCATTGTAACCTGAATTCTCAAGTATAGTGGATAGTCTCGATAAGGGAGAGTCCCTACCACCGTGGATGTACGTCACGTTGACGGAACCACGTAAATCTCGTGTGTCTTTAATTTGTTTTACGTTCTGTGCTTTCAATTGAGTTGTGAACGCAGTTAAAGTATCAGCCAACCCATAACCTAACGAAGACCTAAATAAGAACATCCGTATTGTCTATTAGGCAAGGTGTTTGAAAGGTGACTTTGGGGACTATTGTGATTAGTAGGTAGTAATAGATCTACCTTAGTTGAGTCTGAGAAAGAGTTCGCTTTTAAGAAGAGATTGAAGTTGTTCACTTACCTGCGAATTGCGAATTGTGGTGATATTGATTCACCCCCCCTCTCAGTATCACAAACTAGTAGATCTTAGGGAGAAGTCAGGAACTTCAATTGGTGTCAGAGCAAGGTTTAGCAGTTTAATGCTTAATAGCTTGGTGTACTAGCTTGTAGGGATCTAGAAGTTTGACTTGTTTAGCATACTGAGAAATGGAAGCCAGTACTAGCACTAGCATCACTTACAGCAAGAAGGTTCCAATCTTCAACGGAACCAATTACCATATATGGAGAGCAAGAATGCAAGTGGTATTTGCAACCATGGGCATGAACCTGGTGAAATGCGTATAGAAGGGTTTTATGGCTTCGGAAGAAGGTAAAGACCCAACTCCAGAGGAGTTAAGGTAGTTTGAGATAAATGGGAAGGCCTCAAACGTCATCATTTCAGCACTGACAGATGCTGAGTATGCTAAAGTTATGGACTGTAAATCTGCCAAGGAGATATGGGATAAATTGCAGAAAGTTTATGAAGGTGATGGCAGAATGAAGGAGGCCAAGCTTTAAGTGTTCAAGGAGAGATATGAATCTCTTAGAATGTAGAAGAATGAGACAGTTCAAGAGTTCTTTACCAAGGTTATTGATGCTGTAAACGACTTGAGAAGTCATGGGAAGAACAAAAAGGACTCATTGATTGTGAAGAAAATTATGAGAATTCTGCCTAAAAGGTTTGCCTCAAAGGTAATAGCCATAGAGGAGAGTAAAGATCTCAATTCTATGTCTCTGCATGATCTCCAATGCAATCTCATTACATATGAGATGAGGATAAAGTCAACTGAAAGCTCTGCAACAATGAAGGTATTAAAGGAGACAGCTTTCAAAACTATGAAGCACTTAAAGATAAAAGAAGAGGAAGAATCATCTAATGAGGATGATGATGATGATGAGGAAGAAAGTGAAGGTGACGTGTTAGCATACTTCACAAGGAAATTCAAGAAGGGGTCTAAGAATGGAAAAGGATAGTTATTCTTGAGATGTTATCGCTATGGGCAGACTGGACACTTTGCTTTTCAGTGCAAAGTGAAACTTGATGATGAAGATGAGGATGGTGATGATGAGCAGAATTCAAGATGGAGAAGATCATCATTCAAATAAAAAAAGTCCAGTAAGAAGACTGCCAACCCATAGAAGAAGAAGAGAGCCTCATTCAAGAGCTATGTGAGTCAAATAAAAGAAGCTGATGAGGAGGAAGATGAAGACTCATCAGATGAGCATGTCTTTATGGCGTCAGCTCAAAATGGTAGTTCAACCTCTGAAGAGGAAGAGGAGGTTGATGAAGAAGAGCCAGATCTTGAAGCTGAGTTGGAAGCAGCTTCAAAGGAGATAATCAGAAGGGGCAGAACCATAAGAAGGTTGGAGGCCCATATAAAACAAGTTGAAGTAATGTTTGAGGAAGCTGAAAGTCAAACGGATGAAATAAGGACTGAACATATTAACTTAAAGAGAAGATTTGAAGAACAGATCAAAATATGTGAATACCTTACAATAGAGCTTGGCTCAAGGACTTCAACAATTGAAGAAATGGAGATAAAGTTGCTGAAACTTCAGTAACAACTCAAAAAGAGTGAGAAGAACTTGCAGAAGTTTGAAGTGCTAGGAGAAACAAGCTCTGCAAGAGAAAAGAAGAATGAGACTTTGCCACAAAAGATTAAGGGAAGGCTGTGACTCAGGTGAAGATAACTGAAGAAGAGAAGACAGTCATCAAACCAAAGCTAGGGCCGAAAAGGATGTATGTGGTTAAAGAGCAGCAGCCCATAGCTGCTACGTCTCAGAAAGAAAAGAAAGTCAGCCAGCAGAGGGCTACGGCTGAACAGAAGAAGGAGAAGAAGGTGACTGAAATGAAAGTCACACAAGTAAAGAAGCCAGCTACTTTGCCTACACAGCAAGTGATGAACAGAAGAAGACAAGCTGTGATCAGACCCACGAAGAGGCAGTTTCAAGTTCACTATCTTTATTATGGAGTTTGGGGTCATTAGGCGAGTAACTGCTGGTGGAGAAGGCCAGTATATGTCTCCAACTTGAGAAGATACGATGCTGCATATAGGGGGAGACAATACAGAATTCAGAAGAGAACACCTGTCGTGACTTCTTGCACATACTGTAAAAGGTAAGGACACATTGACGAGGATTGTTGGTAGAGGCCCAAATCAATGGTTTCAAAGAACAAGTTTGCTGTATTGGCAAACTTGGAATAGTGTTAAAGGTGCGGGCAGGATGACCATAATGCCAAGAGATGCATGACACTTCTCCCTGAGCAAGAGAAGACACTCAATGGCACAGTGAAAACAAGTGGTGCAGTCAAAGTTGAGAAAAAGAAGAAAGCTATCTTCTAGCCAGTTCAAAAGAAGGAATATAAAGCTAAAAGGGAGGTGGCTAATATAGCTGAAATTGCACTCAAAGCTGACTACAAGGATAAGCAGTGGATCCTTGACAGTGGATGCACTTCACACATGACGGGAGACAAGAGTAAATTGTCAAAGCTAAACAAATCAAGAGAAGGCAGAGTCAAGTTTGGCAATGATGATTCACTCAACATCTGTGGTCAGGGGTCAGTGAATATTGGAAAAGGAAAGCTAAAAGATGTTCTGCACGTTGAAGAACTCAGATATAATCTAGCATCTGTCAGCCAACTATGCAACGATGATTACAAAGTAATATTCACAAAAATAGGTTGCTAAGTAAAGAGTAAAGAAGGCAATACTGTTGCAGTCAGGAAGAGAACAACTAGAAATTTATATGTGATTGATGAGGACAAGACAAGCAGCTGTTTACTCACCAAAGATGAAGAATATCAACTCTGGCATAGGAGGCTGGGACACTTATCACAGAAGAACATGAGGAAGTTGAACACTACTCATGCAATCAGAGACATTCTTGACCTCAGGAGAGAGAGAGAGAGTATGTTTGCTTAGTATGCTCTAAAGGAAAACATGCCAAAAAGCAGTACAAGACCAAAGAGTTCAATTCTAAAGCAGTGCTTGACATTGTGCATACTGATTTGTGTGGACCGATGAGGACAAAAGGGTTGAAAGGTGAGAGGTGCTTCATTTTATTTGTTGATGATTATTCGAGAAGGACCTGCCTTATGCACCTCAAACACAAGTCAGAAGTTTTGAATTGCTTCAAGAGATACAGAAGATTGGCTGAAAATGAAAGTGGAAGGAAGATCAAAGTATTGAGGTCAGATCAAGGCACTGAATTTGCAAATGAAGCTTTTAATGATTACCTTGAGAAGCATGGTAGTCATCATCAGATGGCAGCAACAAGAACACCTCAATAGAACCAGGTCGTAGAGAGGAAAAATAGAGCTGTGGTTAAAATGACGAGAACTCTACTGCTGAAATCCAAGCTTTACACAAGATTTTGGACAGAAGCAACATTTACAACCGTGCATCTACTGAACAGCGTTTTACTAAGGCCCAATACTGATAAGACTCCATATGAGCTATGGAGTGGGAAGAAGACAACAACCAAGTATTTCAGAATCTTTGGCAACCCATGTTTTGTGAAGAACAAGGAGCAAAACTTGGGAAAATTCAATGCTAGGTCTGATGAAGGCATCTTTGTGGGATACTCAGAAAAGACAAAAGGTTACAGAGTTTTCCTGCATAAGCTGGGAAAAGTGATCACTTCCAGTGATGTGAGAATAGATGAGAACTGGAAAACAATGCAAAATGGAGAAGTTGAGGACAATGAAGAAGATGACTTCAATGTAGATGAGGAATCAGACCAACCTGAAGAAAAGGAACAAGAAGTAAGTTTAGACTCGGAGAAGAGTGAGTCTAAAGATGAAGAAAGAGATCCTCTTGCAACTAAGATAGTGCAAGAAAGAAAGCCAAAGAAAACGTGGACTAGTGCTCATCAAGAAAATCAGATCATAGGTGACCCATCAGCAGGAGTTACAACAAGAAGAAGAATTGTGGGAGCTACTGCTTTGCTCTCATAAGTTGAACCTAAATATGTTGAAGAGGCTACACAAGATTTAACTAAATCTCTATCCACATAGCTATTTGAAAAGCACAAATTGAGTCTATTTGTGCAAATGCCTCCTCAAGCCTGAAGTTCAAGTGAATCCTTCATCTCCAGTTTGCAAGTTTTTCAGATTTGTAATTGGTTGGCAAAAGGGGAGAGAAGCAATAGTGCAGGGGGAGTTGTTAAGAAAGGGGGAGTGCATATTTAGGGGGAGTTGAAACTGCTACATAGTGGCTTTTGTTATGAGTGTTGCCAACAATTACAAAGGGGGAGATTGTTGTTCCTACAGCCTTGTATGGGTTGTAATTGTTGTTAACTAGGTTTAAGTGTGCAAGAAAGTAAAGCCACATGGAAGGGCAAAATAGTAAATTCGCAACGTAAGGGCAAGAACATAAATCTGCCGCATAAGTCCTATTAGGGTTTCACAGAAGAAAATATATAAAGACCATGGAAGACAAAACTAGGGCAAGGCCAACACAATTGAATACACGGCAAAACACCAAACCCTATACAGAAGAACACCCCTTGCAAAAGAAAAGAGTAGTCGTTGTGAACAGTGCAGTCGTTGAGTGAATAGTAGTCGATGGACGAAGAGAGCGAAAAAGGGAGAAGAGGAGCAGCTGTCGGATGAAGAGAGAGAAAACATTTGGAAGAGAGAGAAGAGCCATCAACGTGAAGAAGAAGAGAAAAAGAAAATTGTAGCCGTCATCGTAAAAAAGGAAGGGAGAGAAAACAAATTCGTCGGATGAAGGAGAGAAAAAGAGAAAAATATATATGCGGCCAAATCGGAGCTGTTGTTGGGCGAAGGAGAAAAGAGCACCAAAAAAGGGAGAAAACCGGATACCACCGATATGCCCAAAATACACCCAAAGAAGATAGAGAAGCCGTCGTCGGAAGAACAGGGGTGGTCAGCCAAAACACAAGAAACCCGATGGCCAAATAGGGGAAGGAGACAAAGAGGTAAACGGCCAAGTGGGTGAACGGAAAAGAGACGATACAGCCAAAATCAAATCCAACTGGACGGTGAGATAGATCCGGCTAGACAGCAAGAGAGATCCGGCTGAATGAAGAGAGAGAAACCACTGGCAGAATCAAAGACGGATGAAGAGAGAGACACCACTGGAAGAGCAGACAGCGGATCTGCGACAACGTGAGACAAACGAACGACACGGCAAGGAGAGAACCGTGAAATGGACAAAGAGAAACTCATCACCGGCAGAAGGAGAGAGAAACCCGACGACCGATGAACAGTGACCGGCAGTAAAGGGAGAAAATCTGATACGGCAAAGGAGGTGTGAAACGGAAAAGCGTGCAAACCAGAAACGTGTGTGAGACGTGTAACGTCAAACCAAAAACGTCAGATGAGCCATGACATAGTGAGATTGTGAAATAGGAGACGGGTGAGACCGTGAGACGGTGAAAGCAGGAGCTGTGTGAAACAACGCAGAGAAGAAATTCTTCGAAGCATTGAAAGAACTCAACATATTTCTAAACTTCTTTAAGAGAGGTTAGAGAGTATTGCAGTGAACTTTTAAGCGGTAGTGGAGCAGCCTTTCAATTCAACAGAGGCAAGACAAGCTAGAAGAAGGGTAAACACAATAAGTGACACTCTTTGTATTGTACTTGCTTAGTAATTGCAATAGTGAAAGGAGCAGAGAATTAAAGACATCCATTGTAACCTGAATTCTCAAGTATAGTGGATAGTCTCGGTAAGGGAGAGTCCCTACCACCGTGGATGTACGTCACGTTGACGGAACCACGTAAATCTCATGTGTCCTTAATTTGCTTTACGTTCTGCGCTTTGAATTAAGTTGTGAACACAGCTAAAGTATCAGCCAACCCATAACCTAACGAAGACCTAAACAAGAACATCTGTATTGTCTATTAGGCAAGGTGTTTGAAAGGTGACTTTAGGGACTATTGTGATTAATAGGTAGCAATAGATCTACCTTAGTCGAGTCTGAGAAAGAGTTCGCTTTTAAGAAGAGATTGAAGTAGATCACTTACCTGCGAATTGTGAATTGTGGTGATACTTATTCACCCCCTCTCTCAGTATCACAAACTAGTAGATCCTAGGGATAAGTCGAGAACTTCATAGTCCAATAATAATCTTGTTCCATCATACTTTCAAATTTTAGGGTCTTAAAGTTTGGCAAAAGAATTGCATCCCAAACTAAGCAAAGATCTAATGCACTCAAAGGAGTATAAATATCTTCTCCTTATAGTCCTAACTTTTCTAATAAGAGATCAACTTTATGTTTCATAAAAGGTTTATCAACTTCTGTAGTTTTTTCTTTTAATTCAAGACTAATTTTGAACTCCACAAGTGTCACTTCCGAATTTGCCAAAATGACATCTGATCCATAAATTTTTGTGCCAAATGATTGTGCAGTCACTATTTGCCCTAAAGAAGGATATAACCCTAATTGGGGATAAGTGAAAAGGGCTTAGGATGCCCTTAGCCTTAGGGTTAATTGAAATAACCCCCTACCAAAATAAACGAAGTTTCCTTAAGAACTATGTCCCTAATGATTGTCTTTCCTTTGAACACCTAAAGTATTTATTGTATTTGCTCATTTAGCTCCTCAATTAAGCTTAGATTCCATCCATGCAAGTGGCCAATTCTTTGACTTTATCTTTCATCCTTCGGGCATGAGATTTGTTCAACTTGTTTAAGACTTGCAGGCTTAAGAAATGACACAAAAATATATGCTATATGAATAATGCATGCATGAGTTATGCAAATGGAACATCTAATACATAAGTTTCCAAAATATTTATAAATAGGTCTTTATAATTAATATTTCTAAATATTGCATCACATAGACAAATTCTTACAAGTAGTTATAAAAAGGGTAAGAATGCTTAACTTTGAAGTTCCTGATTTCTCCTTAGGATCTACTAGTTTGTGATACTGAGAGGGAGGGTGAATCGGTATCACCACAATTCGCAATTCGCTGGTAAGTAAATAACTTCAACCTCTTCTTAAAAGCGAACTCTTTCTCAGATTCGACTAAGGTAGATCTATTGCTACCTACTAATCACAATAGTCCCCAAAGTCACCTTTCAGACACCTTGCCTAATAGACAATTCAGATGTTCTTGTTTAGGTCTTTGTTAGGTTATGGGCTGGCTGATACTTTAGCTGCATTCACAACTCAATTCAAAACATAGAATGTAAAGCAAATTAAGGACACACGAAATTTACGTGGTTCCATCAACGTGACGTACATCCACAGTGGTAGGGACTCTCCCTTACCGAGACTATCCACTATACTTGAGAATTCCAGTTACAATGGATGTCTTAATCCTCTGCTCCTTTCACTATTGCAATTACTAAACAAGTATAATACAAAGAGTGTCACTTACTGTGTTTACCCTTCTTCTAGCTTGTCTTGCCCTTGTTGAATTCAAAGGCTGCTCCATTATTGCTTAGAAGTTCACCACAACGCTCTCTAACCTCTCTTGAAAAAATCTGGAAATATGTTGAGTTCTTTCCAATGCTTTGCCAAATTTCTTCTCTACGTTGTTTCACACAACCTCTGCTTTCATCGTCTCACGGTCTCACCCGTCTCCTTGTCTCACGATTTCACTGTCCATTTCTCTCTCTTACTGCCGAATTTCGCTCTCTTCGTCCACCCATTTTAGCTCGGAACTGGTCTCACTCGTTCCCAATCTAGTCTCGTCTCACCCGTTACAGCTCGAATCTGGTCTCACCTGTTCTCGATTTGGTCTTGTCTCACCCGTTCCAACTTAAATCTAGTCTCCCCGATTCCCAATCTGGTCTTGTCTTACCCGTTTTTCTCTCTTTCCGTGTCATTTCCTCGCCGATTGTTGGTGTGTCAGTGGTCTATCGTCACACACGGGTTTCTCTCTCTTTTCTGCCGACGGTCCCTTTTCGACGGTTCTCTCTCTTCGTGACGTTTTGCCGTCGCTCCCCTTTTCTGATTTTTGGCTGTCGTCTCCTCTTTTCCTATTTTTGGCTGTCATCTCTCTTTCTTTCTCTCGATGGGCTCCTGTTCTTCGTTCAGCCCGGCCGTCGACCTCTCCTATTTTCAATAGCCGACCTCTCCTCTTCTCCCTTTTTTTCTCTCCTTCGTCTGACGGCTACTGTTCACTCGACGGCTGCACTATTCATGATGGCTGCTTCTTTTCTATTTTGCTGTCCCCTGTTCTGCCATGCTCTTGCCGTTGGTGTGCTTTGGCCGTATATTGTGTTTTTTTTGTTTTCTCTATTTGGTCGTCTACACATTTTTGTGTTTTGCCGTGTATTCAATTGTGTTGGCCTTACCCTAATTTTGTCTTCCAAGGTCTTTATATACTCTCTTCCATGAAACCCTAATAGGGCTTACATGGCGGATTTACGTTCTTACCCTTATGCAGCGGATTTACGTTCTTGCCCTTACGCGGCAGATTTACTTTCTTGCCCTTCCATGTGGCTTTACTTTCTTGCCCTTCTGCAGCGGATTTACTTTCTTGCCCTTCTATGTGGCTTTACTTTCTTGCACACTTAAACCTAGTTGACAACAATTACAACCCATACAAAGCTGTGGGAACAACAATCTCCCCCTTTGTAATTGTTGGCAACACTCATAACAAAAGCCACTATGCAGGAGTTTCAACTCCTCCTAAATATGCACTCCCCCTTTCTTAACAGCTCCCTCTGCATTATTGCTTCTCTCCCCTTTTGCTAACCAATTACAAATATGAAAAACTCGCAAAGTAGAGATGGAGGATTCACTTGAACTTCAGGCTTAAGGAGGCATTCGCACAGACAGACTCATTTTGTACTTTTTAAATAGCTCTGTGGACAGAAATTTAATTAGATCTTGTGTAGCCTCTTCAACAGATTTAGGTTCAATTTGTGAGAGTAAAGCAATAGCTCCCACAATTCTTTTTCTTGTTGTAACTCCTGCTGATGGGTCACCTATGATCTGATTTTCTTGATGAGCACTACTCCATGTTTTCTTTGGCTTTCTTTCTTGCATAGTCTTAGTTGCAAGAGGATCTCTTTCTTCATCTTCAGACTCACTCTTCTCTGAGTCTAAACTTACTTCTTGTTCCTTTTCTTTAGGTTGGTCTAATTCTTCATCTACATTGAAGTCATCTTCTTCATTGTCCTCAGCTTCTCCATTCTGCATTGTTTTCTAGTTCTCATCTATTCTTATATCACTGGACGTGATCACTTTTCCCAGCTTATGCAAGAAAACTCTGTAACCTTTTGTCTTTGCTGAGTATCCCATAAAGATGCCTTCATCAGACCTAGCATTGAATTTTCCCAAGTTTTGCTCTTTGTTCTTCACAAAACATGGGCTGCCAAAGATTCTGAGATACTTGGCTGTTGTCTTTTTCCCACTCCATAGCTCATATGGAGTCTTATCAGTATTGGGTCTTAGTAAGACTCTATTCAGTAAGTGCACTGTTGTAAATGTTGCTTCTGTCCAAAATCTTGTGTGAAGCTTGGATTCCAACAGTAGAGTTCTTGCCATTTCAACCACAGTTCTATTTTTCCTCTCTACCACCCCGTTCTGTTGAGGTGTTCTTGCTGTTGCCATTTGGTGACGAATTCCATGCTTCTCAAGGTAATCTTCCAAAGCTTCATTTGTAAATTCAGTGCCTTGATCTGACCTTAATACTTTGATCTTCCTTCCACTCTCATTTTCAGCCAATCTTCTGTATCTCTTGAAGCAAATCAAAACTTCTAACTTGTGTTTGAGGTGCATGAGGCAGGTCCTTCTCGAATAATCATCAACAAACAAAATGATGTACCTCTCACCTTTCAACCCTTTTGTCCTCATCGGTCCACACAAATCAGTATGCACAATGTCAAGCACTGCTTCAAAACTCAACTCTTTGGTCTTGTACTGCTTTTTGGCATGTTTTCCTTTAGAGCATGCTGAGCAAACATACTCTCTCTCTCTCCTGAGGTCAGGAATGTCTCTGATTGCATGAGTAGTGATCAGCTTCCTCATGTTCTTCTGTGATAAGTGTCCCAACCTCTTATTCTAGAGTTGATTTTTTTCTTCTTTGGTGGGTAAACAGCTACTTGTCTTGTCCTCATCAATCACATATAAATTTCCAGTTGTTCTCTTCCTGGCCACAACAGTATTGCCTTCTTTACTCTTTACCTGGCAACCTGTTTTTGTGAATATCACTTTGTGGTCGTCGTTGCATATTTGGCTAACAAATGCTAGATTATATCTGAGTCCTTCAACGTGCATAACATCTTTCAGCTTTCCTTTTCCAATATTCACTAACCCCTGACCATTGATGTTGAGTGAATCATCATTGCCAAACTTGACTCTGCCTTCTCTTGATTTGTTTAGCTTTGATAATTTACTCTTGTCTCCCGTCATGTGCGAAGTGCATCCACTATTAAGCATCCATTGCTTATCCTTGCAATCAACCTTTAGTACAATTTCAGCTATATTAACCACCTCCCTTTTTGCTCTATAATCTTTCTTTTGAACTGGTTGGAAGATAGCTTTCTCCTTTTTCTTAGCTTTGACTGCACCGCTTGTTTTTATTGTGCCATTGAGTGCCTTCTCTTGCTCAGGGAGAAGTGTCATGCATCTCTTGGCATTATGGCCATCCTACCTGCACCTTTCACACTGCTCCAAGTCTGCCAATACAGCAAACTTGTTCTTTGAAACCACTGGTTTGGGCTTCCACCAACACTCCTTGTCAATGTGTCCTTGCCTTTTACAATATGTGCAAGAACTTGCAACAGGTGTTCTCTTCTAAATTTTGTATTGTCTCCCCCTGTATGCAGCATCGTATCTTCTTGAGTTGGAGACATATACTGGCCTTCTCCACTAGCAGTTACTCGCCTTATGACCCCAAACTCCACAATAAAGGTAATGACCTTGAAACTGCCTCTTTTTGGGTTTGATCACAACTTGTCTTCTTCTGTTCATCACTTGTTGTGTAGGCAAAGTAGCTGGCTTCTTTGCTTATGTGACTTTCATTTCAGTCACCTTTTTCTCCTTCTTCTGTTCAGCCATAGCCCTCTGCTGGCTGACCTTCTTTTCTTCATTTTCCTTTGCCACCCTAGGTTGCTTTTTCAGATCTTCTTTATTCTCAGCTATCTTCTCCTGAGTCACAACCTTCTTTTTCAACTTCTGTGACAAATTCTTATTATCTTTAATCATGCAGCCTCAGATTGTTGCACTTCCTTTTCATTCTTCTTTTCTCTTACAAAACTTGTTTCTCCTATCATTTCAAGCTTCTGCAAGTTCTCTTCACTCCTTTTGAGTTGTTGCTGAAGTCTCAGCAACTCTTTCTCCATTTCTTTAATTTTTGAAGCCTATGAGCCAAGCTCTACTGTAAGGTCTTCACATATTTTGATATGTTCTTCAAATCTTCTCTTCAAGTCAATATGTTCAGCCCTTATTTCATCCTTTTGACTTTCAACTTCCTCAGACTTTGCTTCAACTTGTTTTATATGGGCCTCCAACCTTCTTATGGTTCTGCCCCTTCTGATTATCTCCTTTAAAGCTACTTCCAACTCAACTTCAAGATCTGGCTCTTCTTCATCAACCTCCTCTTCCTCTTCAGAGGTTGAACTACCACCTTGAGTTGATACCATAAAGGCATGCTCATCTGATGATTCTTCATCTTCCTCCTCATCAACTTCTTTTATCTGACTCACATAACTCTTGAATGAGCCTCTCTTCATCTTCTGTGGGTTGGCAGTCTTCTTACTAAACTTCTTTGATTTGAGTGATGATCTTCTCCATCTTGAATTTTGCTCATCATCACCATCCTCATCTTCCTCATCAAGTTTCACTTTGCACTGAGAAGCAAAGTGTCCAGTCTGCCCACAATGATAACATCTCAAGGACAACTGTCTTTTTCCCTTCTTAGACCCCTTTTTGAATTTCCTTGTGAAGTAAGCCAACACTTCACCTTCACTTTCTTCCTCATCACCATCATCATCCTCACTGGATGATTCTTCCTCTTCTTTTATCTTCATATGTTTCATAGCTTTGAAAGCTGCCTCCTTTGATACCTTTGATGTTGAGGAGCTCTCAGTTGACTTTATTCTCATCTCATATGCAATGAGATTGCACTGGAGATCATGTAGAGACATAGAATTGAGATCTCTATTCTCCTCTATGGCTGCTACCTTTGAGGCAAACCTCTCAGGCAGAATTCTTATAATTTTCTTCACAATCGATGAGTCCTTCTTGTTCTTCCCATGACTTCTCAGGTCGTTTACAGCGTCAATAACCTTGGTGAAGAACTCTTGAACTGTCTCATTCTTCTGCATTCTGAGAGATTCATATCTCTCCTTGAAAACTTGAAGCTTAGCCTCCTTCATTTTGCCATCACCTTCATAGACTTTCTGCAATCTGTCCCATATCTCCTTGGTAGATTTGCAGTCCATAACTTTAGCATACTCAACATCTGTCAATGCTGAAATGATGATATTTGAGGCCTTCCCATTTATCTCAAACTGCTTCAACTCCTTTGAGGTTAGGTCTTTACCTTCTTCTGGAGCCATAAAACCCTCCTGTACGCATTTCACCACGTTTATGCCCAAGGTTACAAATACCACTTGCATTCTTGCTCTCCACATATGGTAGTTGGTTCCATTGAAGATTGGAACCTTCTTGCTGTAAGTGGTGCTAATGCTGGTACCGGCTTCCATTTCTTAGTATGCTGAACAAGTCAAACTTATAGATCCCTTCAAACTAGTACACCAAGCTGTTAAGCTTCAAACTGGTGAACCTGTGCTCTGATACCAATTGAAGTTCCTAACTTTGCCCTAGGATCTACTAGTTTGTGATACTGAGAGGGGGGTGAATCAGTATCACCACAATTCACAATTCACAAGTAAGTGAATAACTTCAACTTCTTCTTAAAAGCGAACTCTTTCTCAAATTCGACTAAGGTAGATCTATTGCTACCTACTAATCACAATAGTCCCCAAAGTCACCTTTCAGACACCTTGTCTAATAGACAATTCGGATGTTCTTGTTTAGGTCTTGGTTAGGTTATGGGTTGGCCGATACTTTAATTGCGTTCACAACTCAATTCAAAACACAGAACGCAAAGCAAATTAAGGACACACGAGATTTACGTGGTTCCGTCAACGTGACGTACATCTATGGTGGTAGGGACTCTCCCTTACCGAGACTATCCACTATACTTGAGAATTCCAGTTACAATGGATGTCTCAATCCTCTGCTCCTTTGACTATTGCAATTACTAAGCAAGTACAATCCTCTAGCTTGTCTTGCCTTTGTTGAATTGAAAGGCTACTCCACTACCGCTTAGAAGTTCACCGCAATGCTCTCTAACCTCTCTTGAAGAAATTTGGAAATAAGTTGAGTTCTTTCCGATGCTTCGTCAAATTTCTTCTCTACGTTGTTTCACACAACTCCTGCTTTCACCGTCTCACGATCTTACCCGTCTCCTTGTCTCACGATCTCACTGTCTGTTTCTCTCTCTCTTGCTATCTAGCCGGATTTCGCTCTCTTCGTCCACCCGTTTCAACTCAGATCTGGTCTCACCCATTCCTGATCTGGTCTCTTCTCACCCATTCTAGCTCGAATCTGGTCTTCCCGGTTCCTAATCTGGTCTCGTCTTACTCATTTCTCTCTCTTGCCATGTCGTTTCCTCGCCGACCGTTGGTGTGCCGGTGGTCTGTCGTCACGTACAGGTTTCTCTCTCTTTTCTGCCGACGGTTCCTTCTTGACGGTTCTCTCTCTTCCGTGACGTTCTGCCGTCGGTCCCCTTTTCTAATTTTTGGTCGTCGTCTCCTCTTTTTCGATTTTTGGCCGTTGTCTCTCTTTCTCTCTCTCGATAGGCTCCTGTTCTTCGTTCAGCCCAGCTGTCGACCTCTCCTATTTTCGACAACTGACCTCTCCTCTTCTCCCTTTTTTTTTTCTCTCCTTTGTCTGACAGCTACTTCATTTTCTCTCTCTTCTCGTCAACGGCTTCTTTTCTCTCTCTTCTCGTCAACGGCTTCTTTTCTCTCTCTTCTTGTTATTTTCTCTCTCTTCGTCCGACGGCTTCATTGTGCGCTACTATTCACTCGACGGCTGCTTCTTTTCTATTTTGCCGTCCCCTATTCTGCCATTCTCTTGCCGTCAGTGTGCTTTGGCCGTATGTTGTGTTTTTCTATTTTCTCTATTTGGCCGTCTACACACTTTTGTGTTTTGTTGTGTATTCAATTGTGTTGCCCTTACCCTAATTTTGTCTTCCAAAGTCTTTATATACTGTCTTCCATGAAACCCTAATAGGGCTTACGTGGTGGATTTACGTTCTTATCCTTACGCGGTGGATTTATGTTTTTGCCCTTACATGGCGGGTTTACTTTCTTACCCTTCCATGTGGCTTTACTTTCTTGCCCTTCCGTGGCGGATTTACTTTCTTGCCCTTTTACGTGACTTTACTTTCTTACACACTTAAACCTAGTTGACAACAATTACAACCCATACAAGGCTGTGGGAACAACAAACTTTATATTATCATACAAAAGATTAGTCAAGGTTGCTTCTAGAAATAAGGATCTTATAAGTTTCTAGACTATAAAAAGGTATGAATAAGGCATTCTGTGGGATGAGCTTAATAACTTATATACTACATTGGTACTCTTTAAATTACTAGTTACTCCTCCTTGCTTGGATTGTACTTGTCTTTAAAGAAACCAAGGTCTTCAAAATCAATATCTTCCTTGCCATAACAATAAACAAGTTAATGGTAAAGAAATTGGGCTAATACATAGGAAGGATCTTTTACTCCAACTGAATGTGCCTATCCCAATGAGAACTTGTAATTTGAAAGAGTCAGAGGAGGTATCTTGATGGTAACATCATTCCATGTATAAAGAATAGTCTTGAGAAGCTAACTTATTGAAGAGCTATATGGGTCGATCAAAGGATTTAAAAGAAAATTATAGATTTGTCATATATAAGGATATGAGAACATTTTGGTCTCACCATCTTAAATCCATGCATTTAGATGAAGATGAAAGACATAAAAGATGAAAGGAGGATATTATGTACAACTAAGGATTACTCTCCACTTTTGTGAAGTATTAAAGAGGTCAAACCATATGCATAAATGGGAATGGTTCAATGGATTTTGTTCCCAATATCTCATGTAAGCATTACCCCATATCTGATAGATCATCATGCCTATTATATATTTCCTAACCAAGTAAATAAGTAGACATAAGGTTTCTTTTAGAAAGCACTAAAAATGCATGATAAGAATATGAAAGTAATTCATAAATGAATAAGAAGGATCCAATCCACATACTTTTGTGGGCAATCATTAATCTTATAATACTTAAACAAAATGAGTTACAACTTATTAATTATGAAAGTTTCATGCTTTAAACAAGCCTATCAAGTGATAGTTTGGGCAATGTCCACTGGCAATAAGTTAATAATACTAAGAAATGAAGAACAGTTAACTAAAGGGTCAAGAATCATAGGTTCCTAAGATTTGAAAAGCTTTTCCTCGACATCTTTGTATTTTGAGTAAAAGTCACTAAACTCTGGCATATATAAATCCTTAAGAAGGCAAGTTAGAGTTGCCAAAGCTTTTCTATAGATGACTCAAGGTCTTTTTAATTCTTTTAATTGTAGATCAAGATTCAAATCTTAAAACTATTTATAAGGCAAGACAATCTCTCTTACCATCAATTTTTCCTTTAAAAATTGTTGAAACCTTTTACATGGGTAAGTAGGATGTGTTTTAGTTAGATGCCACCTATAATGGCCTTTTAGTCCTTCATATGTAAAAGGAGAATAATTATCTATGATCATGGCAAAGAACATTTCTTCATAGACATGATTTACTACTACAACTCCCTTCAATCAAGAAGCCTTGAGCAAATACCTTATCCAGCATAAGTTGATTACAGATAGCTTGGTGACTACTACCTTTCATTAGGATGCCAACTAAATCAATTAGCTTTAAAGCTTTTAACAACTATGCTTTAGCTGCTACTTTTTTGGCATGTTATAAATCTACAAAATAAAGAGAAAATGGGAGTTAGTATCATAACTAGGTTGTGATTATGCAATATTATGTTATACAAACACATAATTTACTTAGCTGAACCTTGGCTAATGTTTCCTTTAAATGCAATTAGAATCAAAATACATTATATATTGTACAAGACAAAGGGCATAGGGTTACAACTATTACACATAGCAAAAGTTAAAATTTGACCATCATTGTACACATTTTATATTACAAAGCCATTTAATTACAAAAAGGGAAGTGCTAAAAAGGCTTACATAATAGGACTCCAAAAGAAACAACTAATGAAGTCATATTGATGGTGCACTTTACCAAGGAAGAGTACAAGACACTCCTTATAAGCATGCAAATGGACAATCTCTATTTTTAACACGTTTATCTCAAGTGTTATGAGACAAGGTTTCTTTATTATCTACTAGATTCATTGAACTACCTCTCCAATTTGAGCTTCTTTCACTGTAATGAACTTGACTAACTGCTAGATTTAGATGTCAATCTTATCCATTTAATCTTAAAGATTTTGATTCCCAATTATAAGCTTATTAACTCACAAAAGTGCCAAGTTGTAATTTTGATATATGGCAAATAGCTTGACATTTTTAGCCTTAAACTCATTTGATTGTCCCTAAAGATAAAGTGTTATTTGTTGAAGGATCTTTAGTTGGTTTTAAGATAGAAATGAGGAATTTTGTATCTTATCAAAAACTTTCACTATAGCTCTTATTTCCTTTATCCTCTTACTAGCCTTTCTTAATTAAGAGGCTATATCATCATTCCTTTTATTAAATTGCTCAAGCCTTTTGATGAGGCATTTTATGATTGATAAATGATTATTACTCTTTTGTTGATTTCGCATTTAGTAATAAGCTCACTTGACCCTTGACAATTTGTTGCAAAGGTTCTAGTTTTCTAAAATGTCATTGTTATTTTCTTACGATATTGCTCTTTACTTCTACTTGTATCCTATTTTTTTTCTTTCCACTAAAAAATAAAGTAAATTTTTTTTT